>JBAMBS010000456.1:0-374796 GCA_037044455.1 Zygothrica quintamaculata
AAAATTTTAGCTAACTGGCGGTTACTTGAATGGTCAACTGTCACCATTATCGGTGACTGAGCAAGCTTTGGAAGATGCTATTCGTTTGAAGACTTTAAATGCATTTACGCATTTAACAGCCAAAGAGGCTGTAGAACAGGCTGACCATTCAACACAACGGTATAGAAAGCAACAACCCATTAGTTCCTTGGATGGTATTACCATAGCTATAAAGGACAATTTCTGTACAGCCAATGCCCCGACTACTTGCGCTTCTCGGTAAATTGTTTAATAAAAACATATAAATTATTCAGTTATAAAAAATGCTTATACTTTATGTTTTCACAGCATGCTTAAAGATTTTGTGCCGCCTTACGATGCAACTGTTGCGGCACGTTTGCAGCAAGCCGGTGCTGTTTTAATTGGCAAAACTAATTTGGATCAGTTCGCCATGGGTGCCGGCACAGTGGACTCAATTTTTGGACCAACAAAGAATATTTGGAGTCCAGATTTAAGCCAGGATAATTGGAACATAGCTGGAGGTAGTTCAGGCGGTTCCGCATCAGCTGTTGCAGCTGGTTTGTGTTATGCGTAAGTGGCAATTGTTTACATATTTTATTTTTTCGAACCTAACCTGAAAAATAATTAGATATTTACTATATTTGCGTAATGTGCCAAAAAATAAGTTTAAGCACATATTCACAAGATTTTTGTGCCTTTGTATGTAATTTTATTAATGAGCGGGATACGCGACACAGCTGTTAGCAGCTTTTTTCCCATTACATAACAATCGCCTATTAAACAAACTAAGGGATAGTGCACTAATTGTTTAAATTATAATTTCGGTTCCTCCGAGATCCTCGTCTGATGGCAGCACAATGTTAGCTGGATCTACATAGTTGGCGCTGACCAAGTCAAGCCCTGCCTGCTCACGGCGGCGTAACTCCAAAAAACCCTCACGTTGTGCCCAGCTGCGAAGTTGCGTGTCAGGTAAATATGCCCAATAGAATGTGCCCCATACAAGACAGAGTGTGACGGCAAAGAAGAATGTTGACTTTGTGGCTTTACGATCCTCGGTTTCGCTTTTGTAGTCAAATCCGTAGCTCATCCAGTTTTTTGGGCTGGGATTTGCAAAGTCTTCAGTAGTGACACTGGTAGGCGCTGCAACTGTCTCATCTTTCTTTGGTGACGTTTTAATGCTGCGACAAGAACGCAAAGTGGATGCCTGATTTATTGCCACTGAACGCTGAAGCGCCACAGCGCGGCTGGTAAGGCGAAAGAGCGCAGACATCGCTTTAGCACGCTAAATTTTTGCAATATTGGTAAATGTTTTAACGTTTCGTTCGCCTTTGGCACAGTGTGACCGTTTACTTGTAACTTGTCAGCTGTGCTTGTGGTAAACATAAAAACAATCGATTATTATTGTTGTTTATATTATTAAGAAAGTTATCCTATCGATTTAACTTATAAAATTTAAAAAATTAAAAAATTTTATTTGTAAACTTTTATTTTCTTATTGATAATTTTTTCATGGATTCTTTTTGCAAAACATTTTTTTTAACTTATAATCTATTATTACAGCGCTATTGGATCCGACACTGGTGGATCTACCCGAAACCCAGCATCATATTGCGGTGTAGTGGGACTTAAGCCTACATATGGCCTATGCTCACGCCATGGACTTATTCCACTAGTTAATTCAATGGACGTGCCCGGTATTTTGACACGATCAGTTGGCGATTGTGTTGCAGTATTGAATGCAATAGCTGGTCCAGATCCTTTAGATTCAACAACCATACGGAAACCATTTAAGAAAGTAGAGCTGCCTGAACTAGACCAAATCGATTTGAGATCTTTACGAGTTGGTATACCCAAAGAATATCACTGTGATGGACTGTCTGTCGAAGTTTTGGAAACCTGGACTAAAGTGGCCGATTTACTGGAATGCGCAGGAGCCCATGTTCAACAGGTTTCATTACCCAACACAGCAGCCAGTATATTTGTGTATTCAATCCTTAATCAGTGCGAAGTAGCAAGTAACATGGCGCGTTATGATGGAATCGAATACGGACATCGTGCTAACGATGACCGCAGCACCGAACAACTGTATGCACAATCTCGTTCTGAAGGCTTTAACCAAGTTGTCAAGACACGCATTCTTACGGGTAATTTTTTGCTTTTACGTAAAAACTACGATCATTATTTTGAGAAGGCATTACGTGTGCGTCGCTTGATTGCTGATGATTTTACGAAAGTGTTTGAGGCACCAATAGCGAAGAATAAAGTGGATATACTACTAACCCCAACAACGTTAAGTGATGCACCACTTTACAAGGACTTTGCATCACTTAGCAATCGTGATCAATGCGCTGTCCAGGACTTTTGTACTCAACCTGCTAATATGGCAGGCATTCCAGCTGTCTCCATACCTATACGTTTATCCAATGCAGGTTTGCCGCTTAGCCTC
Source organism: Zygothrica quintamaculata (assembly GCA_037044455.1). Classification (NCBI taxonomy): domain Eukaryota; kingdom Metazoa; phylum Arthropoda; class Insecta; order Diptera; family Drosophilidae; genus Zygothrica; species Zygothrica quintamaculata. The sequence continues at coordinate 2,447 of JBAMBS010000456.1, forward strand.
CAACTAATGAGCAATACCCTCAATGAACAGCTTCTATTAGCTGTTGCACGCTGGATCGAGGCACAAGTAGATTTTGACTGCTTAGAGAGTTTACGGAGGCTAAATAATATCGGCGGTTTAAGCGCGGTCAATTCAAACTGAATATCATGAAATCTATTTTAATAAAATATTTTTTCAATGTTTGATTTAATTTAAGGCACCAATAAACCTGCTATTTTTATTTTAATTTTCTGCGTTATTTTTATTCTATTTAAAGTCTATATACATACACTTTATCCATAAGAACTACAAGTAAAATCTCTTAATAGTTGAAAAGTAAAATTATAAAATAAAACTAACAAATTCTTCAGCGCTTGAATAATTTGAATTCACCTAGTGTTTTGCTCAGTTCGTAGCAAACTAACCATGGTGACGTCACAAAACGTGCAGTTTATATATTGGTAAAAGTATTTTCCATTTTTAAAGCTTACATGTTTTTTAAGTTTTTTTTTCATGTAGAATAATCCCATAATTATTTCATATTTATATTTTATGCTAAGCCACTATTGTGCAATATTTTACTTAACAACAAATCAGAAGAAAGAAAAGAAGTAGGGTTGGTTTCACAATGGTTGAATAATAAGAGTACAGGGTGCCGAAAAAGAGATTACTCTCTGCTCGGATTGGTTAACGTGGATTCTCTTTCATTTGTTTTGTTTACCGGTTTAAAATGGATTGAAGATAGAAAATTATTGTGCAATTTAATAAAGATCACATTTTCTGAAAATTATGGATTATGTTTCCTACGTTAAATTCAGATGACAGTAGTCATTTTAGAACAATATAATTGAAATATGGCTGAACTAAGCCAAACCAAACGTCCAACACGACGTGGTGTGCGACAATGCGCAAGTTGTGGAGCTATCAATGGAAGTCGTGCACTCTTGTGCCGCAATCCTAAATGCAAACAAAACAAGAATGTTTTTGATGGAGTACAACTCGTGTGTAGGCGTACCGGCTGTTCAGTATACTCAGTGCAAACGAAGGAAGGAGAACGGAAAGCATCCCCAAGGAATTTTGTGTGCATTGAGGATGTCACGTTGTCACTGCAACCACATGCAGCCGTTGTGTCCAGCAAAGCTAACTGTTTTGTGGATGCATGCAAAAACGACAATAACTGCTGGCATATAAAAGCTTGCCGTGAAAGATCAGGGCAGCTGCCCAAAGCACAAGTTTATTCGGTAAAGCCAGAAGTGCTCTGGAACCTAAACATTAGCCAGGAGCAAAAGACCCAACTCTGGGCACAGTGTAAATCTGCCGATGAAGAGGAGCAGTTGCCAGCGGTGCAGCGTCTTAATGCAACCACCTTTGCTGTAAAGTGCAAACGCTCAGACACTTTTCCAGCATCTAGATTGCATGTGACAGCTATAGCTAAGGGATCGTCCCCCAAGAAAGGCACATATGTGTGTGCTTGCCGGAAACTAAAGATTATCGTTGAGCCAGACAACTCTCTAGTTATGCAGGATGAAATCTGTGATCATTTATTGCTTGTTCTAGCCGGTATACTCAGTTCCCCGCAAGGTAAAACTCTTTATGGCAACTTCACCAAAAGCCTGCAATCATTTTGGATGCCCGCTAAGTTAGATACACCTTTAGGTGAGGTTGCAAACAAGGATTTGTGCTTAAGCCTAAGTATAAACATAAGCCGCGATGATACAACAAACGAAGACATTTGCATATTCGACAATGAATACTGTGCAGCAGACGCTGATGTAAGTTACTCCAATGTTAACTTAAATGTACTTATATATAAATATATAATTATTTGATTTTGCTACAGTTCCTGCCACTGCCAGAGGAGCTATCCGATGTTATATATAATGTAGCTGCTACACCTGTACAGAACACTACAAGCAGTAATGCTGTTGTGCGTTACGCCAACGATGCACAGCTTCTATCCAACTATGATTGTTACACAGAGCTGCAAGATCAATATTTGGAACTAACTGACTGCAATATTGAGTTAATGGATGAATATCAGTTGACAGATCAAATTGATTTATGTAGTGAAGATATTGAACTTCCTTTGGTGACTGAACCCTACAGTATACTTGCGCCACCAGCGCCAGTGACTGCCAATCAGCTTCCTCCCATTGAGCTACCCACTATTGCGGTGGTCAAAAAATCATCAAAACCGGTCAAGGCGTCGGAAATTGTAAGCGAAGTGAAGACGCGTAAGCAACCGCCGTTACCAGCAAAGCGTGCGCTTATTGTTAATGAGCCAATATGTGAAACTGTTGATGAACCTGTAGATGAGACAATGGAACCAGCCTTAGCATACTCTGCATGGTTGGATTATGTAATAGAGTTGCTTAATGATTCCATTGAGCCTGTATTCGAGCAGGCTTTAAGCTTGCGTCAAGTGCAGCAAAAGTTACATGTGCATAAAGTAAGAAAGTGCTTTACAAATTCTATCTAAAATTTTATTACTCATACAACATATTTTCAGGAAACCTTTTCCCACTTTAGTAAAAGTTTTAGTGCAGGTATAAAGCGTCGCCCACTGCACCAGGTCTTAGTCATTGAATCTGGGAAACATAAAGGATTAACAAAGTATGTTTGGCATTTCAATGCCTCGCACACTGTCAGACGCATCTTCACCAATCGTAACGTTTGTATTTAGACGCTATACAAATTTATAATCAATCTAATATATAACTTACTCTTTTGCTTAACAGTTGCGACTGCAATTGGTACGCTCATTTGAACTTCATGAAGATGGTTATTTTGTGCCATATGTACGAGAGGTGCAGTGTCCAACACAACCCAAACAACGTTTGGTTTACACCAAATTGAGGCTTTATATGGTTAACATTATTTTCGATGGTGAGCAACAATTGCATCAAAAACCTTGCACTACTGAGTCAACTGAACCATATGCAAAGACTGGACTTTTTATATCTTGGATACCTGATGTGCTGCCAAGCAGCCAGTTTGGCCTAATGGAAATAAGCTTTACACTACAGACTAGAGCTCCACCCTAAGAGGAAAATCAATAAAAGGTAAACATATTTATTTTTTTTATTTGCGATTTCTTTAGTTTTATAAGATTGGGTTGCTGCCTCCATATCAATCATATCAACTTTTTCACTGTCTTATCAGTAATCTTAAGTTTAAATACATCCATAAATTTATTTTTTTTATCTTTATATATTTCAATTTGTATATCGAAGTATTTGTATCGATTTTGTTGAATTCTTTTCAAATTTCGTTTTTCATTTTCTTGTGAGCTACTTGAAGCGTACAACTTGATTTCTATTTTATGTTTATATTGTTTTTTTTTTTGTTCATATTAGATGTATCCTTTGAAAACATTCTTTATCTTCCTTGCACTTGCTACTTTGCTGCTACATTCTTCTTAATACCCTTTTAAAACCTATGGGTATGATTCTCATCTGTAATCTGTAATTTCTCAACGCTTTATGATTAGCTCTAAAATCGTGGGTTATGCTTACTTTAGTTTTTTTTCTACTTTCAGCTTTCTTTACTAAACTTTTTTTCTTCTTTTTTGTTTTTGTATATTTTTTTTGTTAATTTTATTTAATATTTTTTTTTTTGTATTTCTTTTCATTTCTTTTATACGCTTAAGTTTGACATTCATCACATTTATAAATTGCATAACACCATCAATTAGATAATATATGTATATATACATATATTTATATATATATAATGTATTATATGATTTGTGAAGGTAGTTAGTCTTGGAAAGGTTTCCTTGCTCGATAATTGTGTACGTGTGTGTGTGTGTGTGTATGTGTCATTGTGTGTGCAGTGTTATATTTTAAAGGTTTTTCTTTCATTTTATTTGTATATTAATTTTTTGTTTTTCACATTGGCTGTAATACTAACTTTTCGTTTATCCTTTTTTGCCAGTTTTAAGTAGATTTTTTTTTGTTTTTATAGTTTTGGCTGTCATTTACAATATGAATATACATTTATATATGAATATTCATACTTATTTAACAATAAACTACTTTTTGTGTGTTTGTGTGTGTTTCTCAATAGTTAAAATGCTTTAAGTTAGAGTTTAGTTTTCTTGAAATCATATATATATATTTTATATATGGTTTTATATTACAGATGAAGCACTCTAAATTGTTTTCAGTATGAAAATTTACAAGCATTTCTAAAGATATACATACATTATATGTATTTTCCATCTCTCTTGTATCATTTTCTTTTCTTGACTTTTAATTTCTTTTTTTTTTAAAACATAATTTCAAAATTGGTCGTTAGGTTTAAAGTTTTAGGTTTGCTCTTTGTAGTTGTTTATTTTTTAAAGTTAAAGAAATGCAATTAAATATATTATATCTTTTACAATATTCTTATAGTTGATTTCGAGGGATGCTGTACTGGACAACGAACAGGATTGACTTGGAGCTAATTTTAACTTAAATGAAAAAATAAATATTTTCGTTAGAAAATTTTTGCAAATAAGAAAAAAATCTTTTGCTCAGTTAATGATTAAATAATGCATATACATAATCAGTAAGATCTGCTTAAGATAAAGTGTACAAAAAACCAGTCTTTATATAAAACATTATATATATATATATAGGTAAATCCATATTTACCTATTAAATGTATAAATTATGTTTACTCTCTCTCTCTCTCTCTCTATCTATCTGCTTTTATCTCTTATTACTTTAACTGGTATTTGTTTTTTCTTTGAGCCAATTTTGGAACAGGGCGCGAAAACAGGTCTAAATTAAGCCGAGACATACGAATATTGTGTAGGGATCATGGCACCCTGCTCAGTTATTTTATATAGAGTATAAGCACAATCTATTGATTTACATATAGTAATATAAGTTTATATATACTATACATATATATTTATGTATATCTGTATGTATCTTAATAAATAGCCTTGGCAATTCAAAAGTGCAATACCCTATTTAGGCCTAGAGACTGTACAAGAAGTTGCTAAGTTAGTGTTATTTGAAATTTTTTTAAAAAAGTTTTTTCTTTTTACTTTTTAATTTTCAAAATTTTAAAACTTGGGGGAAAAAAAAAAACAATTTTCAATAATTTTTCTTTTTTTTTTTTGTTTACCCACATGAATTTCTTTTTAAATATATTTTTAGTAATACTTTGCGATACGCTTTACATATAATAAGTTCTTATAGACTAAACGTTATCTTAGAGTTTTTTATTTGTTTATTTTTTACAATATTTATAGCAAGGAGTATCCTTTTTAAGTTTAGTTTATATTAATTCAGTTTCATGCAGTTTCCCTACATATTTTATGCGTATATTTACAGTGTTGTGTGTGTTGTGTGTGATGTGTGTGTGTATGGTGTTTGAATACATTTATTTATTTAAGATTTACAGTGATGTGGTGCTCAGTGGTGCAATTTGATTACAAGTTGGAAAATTTAATCGTGTCCTGTGCTGTGTAATAATAAGCACATCAAATTTATTTTTTATTGTTAATCTATTAATTATTTTCAATTTATTTCTTTTACTTTTACTTTCATTATATTTTTTTAATTTCTTTTTATTTTTTTTCTATTAAATTCGCATTAATTTCACTAAAGATTTGATGCATTCGAATTTAAAATTTCAAGTTTTTTTTTAATAATAATTTTCTTTTTTTTTTTTGAGCTGTAAGAATTGTGTCAATATATCAATAACAGATGCTAGAGGACGGACATTGAATCAATTATTAGCAAACAATTAAAAAATTACACAAAGAATTTGTTTTACTTTGTGCTAAAGAACCAGTTTGAATTAACTTAAAGAAAATGGCACAAAAATACAAGTATTAAAATAATTATAACAAATTGTAAGAAGGGTTACACAGTTTAAAGACTTTAAATAAAAATAATAAAAGAAACATATATATGATATATATATACATATACATAAGTGAGAGTGTGTGTGTGTGTGTGCATATGCAGTTTTGTGCGTTAAGCTACAGTAAATTGGTATATATATATATATATATTTATATGTATCGTAATGTAATCATGTGCCTTGTTTCTATAAGGATTATTGCTAATTGCTTATTAAATTGTTTATTTTTTTCTTTATCTTTTGTTTCCTTTTTTATCTGACTGTTTTTATTTGTTTTCTTTTTTATTCTGCTTGTGACTAAACTTAGTTTCCATAATATATTAATTACTTGTGTTTATATAAATATATATTTATATATATATATTTATATGTTAAAATAGTTTGTTAAATTATCAGTAATAAAATTAAATGTTGGATTTTTTAATTGTAGCAATAAATAAATGATAAATAATAAAGTATGGTATAGGACATAGGATATTTCGTTTAGTTTACACTGAGAAATGTAGACATAACTATAACTTATTGTATATATGTATATATAATTAAATATTAGGTTTTAAATTTAGTTACATTTATATTTATTTATATATAATATTATTATTATTATTATTAAGCATTTATAAAATGTTTTTTTTTTTCATTTTTCTTTTATGATAAAATCTAACCTACAATATCTAAATTTTGAGCATCTGCGACTACTGCTTCAAGTTGTTCAAGTTGGTGTTGCAGATTGTTGTTGATGTTGTTGTTGTTAGCGGTTGTTGTTGCATTTAGTAGATTATCAACATTTGTTGACAACATCAAGCAGTTCGCATTATCCGATTGTTGTTGTTGTTGTTGATGATGTGTATTATATTGTTGTTGCAGTTGCGTTTGTTGTTGCATTAATGCCAACATTTGTTGTTGTTGATGTGGATCCAAGTTTAATTCATCACAGGCAGCAACAATTGATGATACATCAGCAGCATTATTAGTAACAGTAGTAAAATTAGCATTAGTATGGGTTAGATCAGTTGTTGTTGTTGTTGTCGTTGTAGGTGTTGGTGTTGTTGGTGTTGTTGTTGTTGCTGATATAGTTGTTGTTATTATATCGGAAGAAAGTATTGGTGGTGGTGTAATTGGTGTTGATATATGGTTTGGGATTGTTGTATGATTATTGGGCAAATCATTACTATGCGATGTTGATGGTGTGGGTGTTATGGATGATGGAGCGACTGTTGGTGGTAACAATGATAACATGGGTAATAAGGAAGAAGAAGAAGCATTATTAGTATTTGCAGTTGTTGTTAATGAATTTGTTGTTGTTGTATTTAATTTATCTGTATCTGTTTCTGTATCAGTTTCTGTTTGATGTTGTTTATGACTATTGAGATTTGGTAGTGTTTGCTGCTGCTGCTGCTGCTGTAGCTGTAGCTGTAGCTGATGTTGTTGCTGTTGTGTTTCATGTTGCATTTGCAGCTGCAGCATATGTTGATGCTGTTGTGCAAGCAGCAGCTGTTGTTGTTGTTGGTGTAAAATATTACCATTGCTGCATATTTTGCTATAGAGATCCGGCGTTGCCGTTGTCACATCCTCAAATTCCGTACGCAGCGCCGTGCGCTTCAATAGACTTAAATTGCCAGGCAAAAAGGACAGAATATTATAGATGAGACGTATGTCCTCGCTAGATGTCCAGACACCAGGGCGTTTATTATGATATAGCTTTGCATATTGATAAACATTCGCCGTGTTGCAGTACTCCATCTCAATGGAAAGCGATGAAATCGCCGAGAAAGTGCAGGCCTGTGCTCCGCCATACCTAAAGAAAATTCCAAAGGGAATAAGCAGCTGATGCTTGATACTAGTTAAGATCCACTTACCTGTCCACAATGACAATGGGTCCGTTGCGATAATCATTGGAGCGCTCATGCACATCAACAATAAAATCATAAATGCTGTTTGGATTAGACATTTCAGGCCAGCTGGGGCAATGAAGCATCTTAACACTGAGCTCATAGTCATCCTGTATGGATTGTATAACGAAATCCCGACTTACATAGTCGCTCTTGTTTGTCTTGTTCAGGAATTTAACGCGATAACAATCGCTTTCGATGGGTGTGGCTTCGTCTGGCCAGAACTGTGCAAAATTCTGCAATGATAAATGATTAGTTCAATATTGCTGGCAAAGATTATTAATGTTAACACTTACAATATCATCCAGCGAAGAGAGCAGAACAATAGTCTGTGCATTATGATCCCAGACCATTTGCCAGAAGTCCTTTATTGTATGCGTCATGGGATGCTGGGTGACAATGAAGTCACGTAAACGCCTGAAGCCATGCAGCCAAGAGGCGTTTATATAATCACTGCCATCCTCACCTGGTTTAGGTGTCAAATGGACACGGCTGCCCTCAATGGGAAAGATGGCACCACGATTCTTAATCGAATTCACCTGTTTCATAGCCGAAGCAATATGTATGTCCTTGGGTTGGAATTGTATTATATTTTTGTACTGTTGCTCCAAATAGGGTGTACAGTTCTTTAGCTCCTCAATTTGATCAGCCGGCAGATTGGTTTCACCAGAAGCTATGGCCTCAACCAGAGCATCGTGCAGGAAAATGTACTGTTCCTCTGTCTGGACAAGGAAATTGCGCTGTGCGCGAATGTGCCTTAGAAATCCAAAAACATTGACAATAGATTTCTGTTGGATTTGCTTTAACATAGCATCTAGAACAATGTAGGTGCCAGTGCGTCCAACACCAGCGCTATAAGAGGTAACAATAAACACTTAAAGTATTTTCAAAAGTAAAACTATAAATAATTTTCCTTACCTGCAATGGACGACAATTGGACCAGCCTCGGCGGGATTTGCGGCAGATGATTTCTTGATGAAATTGAGCACAGGCAATGGATGATCTGGTGTGCCATGATCGGGCCAGTTAGTATAATGATATTGATATACTAATTTCTCCAAATTGCACTGCTTCTTCTTCTTTAGCTGTGTATGAATCAAAGATTATTATTATTATTATTATATGTTGGAGAAGAAAACGAAACAACGTACCTTCATGTGCTTAATCTGTAGTGTGCGCACTGTATAGGTAGACATGACCTCCTCCTCGACTAGTTTAACCTGTATAACGCCATAGGTTTCAATGCCATCTTTTGGCCAATACATATCGCATTTGCGACGTCCACGCTCCACTAAATTGGTTATCATAACAATAATGGCAACACGTTGTTCCCAGATCATGCGCCAGAAGCAGTCAAAAGTATCGGGTAACGGTCCCTGGGTGCCAATGAAAGCATGCGCTTTTTGATAGCCATCAATAAAATTGGCATTGATATAGTCCAGGTTCTTCTTTTGTCCGGGTGTTGGATGCAAATGCACACGGCTATGATCATCTGGATACAAAAAAATAAGTACATTAAGTGAAAGATTTGCTCCAATTACTTTCCATAAAATTTTACTTACATGCTGTTATATTGAGATAACGATTCTTTCGTTTATTTTCCGGATGCTGTGAGTGTTCGCATGCTAGATCATCTGTAACACATTCATTCTGTATGGCCTCATATTCACGGCTGAATCCAATATCTCCATCTGCATGTAAAGATGCCACATGCTTGGCAAATTCATTTACTGGCACAGCTGCACGGATTTCATCGCCAATCTTAACGGGCACCTCCCAATCGACTTGTGGTGCATTTGGATGATGCGGTGGATCATCCAAATAATAATAGGCTGCATGGAAGCACTTTCTGCTGAAAATAGAGAAGCCACAAGGTTTATGTGTTAATTAAAATTCTAATAAAATGGCCCATAACTAGAAATAAAACAAAACAAGGAACTTTTTAGTACAAAGATGGTTTATTAATAAGCATCTGACCAAGCATCAAGCTATCCACTTCCACGCCAAACAGTATTCTATACAAATCTATCCTGTACAAATGGCATAAGAATACTCGGGAATCTGTTTCTGCCACAGACGTACAGACGGACAGACGTACTGCAATCCAAGTACTTATTCAGAATTATATCAAATTGTTGTGATTTAAAATAGAAACTATGCCATAGCAGGTGGCAGGTAAGCTGAATGAATACATGTAGGGCAGAGCAGGATGGTAGGGGAGTAGAACAAGAGAAGTAAGTTAAGGACTGACAGGACGTTTTTAACAAATTCAAAATGCATTAATAATAAGTTGCCTGATGAGAGTATATGAGAGGTATGGTGGGTTGGGGTGAGGCATGAAGTAGATGGTCAAAATTAACAGCATTTAGTTGCAACCAGGCATAAAGATAATTTTTTTTATTTTCTTTTGAATGAAAATTGTAAATGGAAACTTTATTTTTACTTTTGCTTTTGATTTTCCATTTTCTATTTGAACTTTATGCAAATATTTGTGCATTGCTGCACAATAAGTGAGTGACAACGTACCGCCGAGTCCTTATAAGTCACCTAGGGCTATACAATTTCAATGGATCACGATAAAGGGACACCCCAAGAACAGCAGCAGCAGTTCGCAGATGCAGATGCAGCAACAGCAGTTGCTAACAAATTGAGGTTAAGTTTTGTAATTGGCTTAAGCGATTACAAGAAGCATGCAAAACTTTTGAGCTCAGTTTGAGAGAGAAAGAGAGAGAGAGAGTGAGACCGAGAAAGGAGTGCGAGCTTTAGAAGTTGAAAACTTTTGTTTAAAGTTCAGAATTTGTTTGCTAAAGAAAAGCTCTAAGTAAGTAACGTTGAAGATTGAGTTTCTTTTTTCTATTCTATTTTACTCCTTTTTTGACGTTTCTATATCTTCTTCTTTTACTGTGGCTCGTTGCACTTGAAATAAACTATTCTGCATTCTAATCTAATCAGAAAATTTAGTCAAACTTCTTTGTTTTCTATATAAAGTATATTAAGTGCCTTCGATTAACATCATATATCTCAAACAATCATTGATAAGAGTTCATTATTATAATTTTCATATAGCTCAACTTTATGCATGTTATATATATATTTATAAGAGCTTTGTTAGGTTTATAAAAGTTGCCAAAAACTTTTTTATTTATTTACTTTTTTAAATAAACAGCGAATTGAACAGAACAACAATTTTCGTTGAAACATGAGAAATGCAAATTCTAAAAAAGTTCTATAAAATATTCAATAAATTTATCACTTTGAGTTGTAAAATAACAACGAAAACTTTATAGAAACTCTCTTTTCGATCTGTTGTTTTTTATATAAAGAACACATACTTATGCCGATATGTATATATATATATATATATATATAATAAAATTTTAATATTGTTGTTTACGATTTTCTCTATTACGCACTTAATAATTATTATAGAAATATAAATATATATGTATATAATATATATAATGATATGATATATATGTATTATGAACTTAGTTATAATGTTCGTAACTAATAAATAGTCCAAGTATCTTTTATTTAAGTATTTACGACTTTTTAAATTAACTACACACAATAATAATAACATTTATAAGTTAGTTTTAGTCGTTTAAAAGTAAAAAGTCGTCAACCTTGATGGGTTTTCGTTGCGTAACTTTGGGGAAAACCCTCAAAACTGCTAATTTAAAATTGTGTAATAAATAATATGAAAATTAGTAACGGTATATTCATATATATATAGTTATATTATAGAGTGTTTAATGCGTCGACTTTAACATGGACTTTTTCTTTGTCATTTGTTTTCTTTGTCAACTTCCGTTTTGTTTATTTATTTCTTATGCTTTTGGCAGCATTTTCAATGCTGTTGTTATTGTTATGCTCAATTTGGTATGCATCTTATTGTTGATGGTTCTTGTCATAAAGTTGATCGAAAGATTTTCTGTTTATGTTAATTGCTTGCAAAGCATTTACCCCCTCGCGACACACATTTACTTAACTGTTATACACGTGAGTGGGCTGCCAAATGGTCCACTTAACGCTAAAGCTACTATGGCAGGCAATAGGAAACTTACGTAAACCAATTTCCACGCTGCGATTTGCGGCGTACAATTGGCGTTGATGCTGCAGCCGACAACAACATTTGGCTGCTGAGACACTTTTCTCCGCCAGTTGACATGATATTTATATTAATTGCTATCTACGATATGCAAAATTGTATGGAAACATAAGCAAGCTTTGTTCTATACTAGTTAAATTGCATTACACTTGTTGCAATATATTTGTTGCATTTGTTGTTTTCTTATTTTTTGTTTGTATTACTTGCACACATTTATTTACACAAATTACGTCATAATGGCAAACTGCAGGCGCGCGTATAGTTCGGAGTGGGAATGCGACTTTTGGCGTTGGCAACGGCAGCGACAGGGGTAGCCGCTCTGTCGCCAGGCACTTGCAAAATTATGTAGTACGCAATTGACGTACACACACACACGTACACACTTTCTGTTCGCACAGCAACCAAACGTATAGTGAGAAAATATATAAAACTAGACAACAAAAAAAAAAAAATTAAAGAAAAAAAATAACGTATATATCTGCTTATCGTGTCTATGTTACTCTCTGCTTTGATAAGGCAATGTTTTTGCGCGCTCTTTCTCTCTATCTCTCGTTTGTATTTATGAGAGAGTCTAGCGCGTGTTTTTACGCCTCAGTCTCGCTCAGTTGTTGATCACAAGGCGATTATCAAAACGATACTGAAAATCCTAATGGAATTAAAAGCTTCGGCCGCCTAGACAGCTGCCCTTATGTTACTCAAACGCTGTTAATGTTAAGCTTAACATGAACACTCTCTTGATCTGTAACTCAGCGAGCTTTTCAGGTTTTGTTGTCTCTTAAATTAATCAGCCATTTGATAGCACACGCACATTACACAAAAAGCTTTAAGTTTTTACATTTTTACTATGAAAAGAACGTAATGTTAAAGATATGTAAATTGTGATTGATCAGTGAATTTATTTGCAGATTTGTAAGTAATTGATCAATTTGTAAACACTATAATATTATCAGTAAGAGCATCTGAAACTACGCAGTTTCAAAAAAAGTTTTTAACAACTGTTTATATGTTCTCTGTGTGTGTGTGTGTGTGCTTGAAGAACATTCTGAGTTGGCACTTAATATGCAAAAAAAAAAAATATAAAAGTACAGCCGCAGTGAGAGGCAAGTCCGCATGTCGATGCCATAGATACTCAAGTTAAAGTTGAGAAAGTTTTATAGCTGCCAGCAAGGAAAACAACGAGAACAACAACAAACACAACAGAGTTGCCTCTCAGTCAGGCGCACACGGAAAACTGATGAAGTGAAATTTTATATGTATTTTTAGGTTCACTTTACAACAGCTCTCTCACAATTTTTATTATTCCCTACTTTTGCCGAAGATCTTGCTTTACCTCAGTGACCAATCTTATCCCACTCCAATCCACTCACTTACACACACATACACATACATATACGCATGCTTCTGAAATTTCTGGTGGTGCCACGGCAACGTTGGAGCATTGGCAAGAGTTGCGTATACGAAGTCAAAACAATTTCTTGCTACTATTGTTGTTGTTGTTATTGTTATTATTTTGGGCAAAGGGAAAAGTTAAAGGAAAAAGTCTCTTAAAACCGAAACCGAGACCGAAACCCTAGCCCTAACCCTATCCATACCACAGCATCAACAACCACACACATGATGTAGGCAAATAAAGCCACTGCTGCAAAACAATGTTGCCAAACTGCAGAAAGTATGAAACTACCAAAAATACCAAACTACAACCACGCATAACCAAAAGGAATAGAAAGAGATAGAAATATTGCATGTACATATATTATATCTAGAGAAATAGAAAAGAAAGAAACTTTTTCCATTTATGTATGCTTTGCCATTTTTTTTTTCACTTGGCGTCAAAATGTAAATAAAAAATTTTTGTTATCGTTGACATATTTTTGTATTGTAACCAACAAATTGTTCCAATAAAAATTCCTTGAGTATTTTCTGTGGCATCAGCGAAAAAAATACTTTTGTCACCAGAACTTTTCTATGTTGCTCTTAAGGAAGGTCTATTTTGAAAGCTTTAAGTTTAAGTAAAAGATATGTTAGGTTAGGCCAAGGGCATATACTTATGTGTAACCACGTATGAAGTATATAATTTCTGAGTTAATCCTCTGGCGGAATCCTTGAAGATTAATGGTCTTTTAATGTCATTGAGTACTCGTGAGGAAGGCGTCTTAGAAGAATGTTGACGCCAAACAGATATGCCTGTCTTTCCGGTAATAGTCCCAAAAAGGAAAAATGCAGATGAATTACTAGGCAGCCTTACTTTAAGTCTAGGTGTTCTTTTTCCCTTCAAACAAGCAACGGGAAGTAGATAAAAGTTAGATATAAATTTAGATGTTTACGATAACTTCAAAGGTTTTCTGCTTTGATTCATAATATTTGGCCATAAGTAGTTAAAGTATAACTTTGTGCTGTCCAAGATTGGATTAGTCACGCTATAGAAACCATCAACCAAATTGGCCATCCCACAGCTAACATTTTGTTTATCCCAATCGTAAAGTGAACCCTTTTTATACGTATTTAAGTGAATCCTTTATGTGTTTGCATTGAAAAGGAAATTTTTTTCTTTTTCTTTTTCTTTGTTTGCCAAATAATATATAATTTTTTCCGCTCTAAAACTCTTTTACAACTTGAAATATGGGGAAACCTTGAAAAGGGGACCCCTTTTTTTGCTCCCAATTTCATTTCTTCTATTCTTTTCGTTCGTCCCTAAGCTTTTCAGCGTATTTGTAAAATTTATTTAGTATATATATATAAATGTATATAGAAATAAAATGGCATTAATTTGTTAGAAAACACAAGTTGCTGGAAGCATAGGGGCAAAAGAAAGAGGTATGTTGGAGGTGGTGCGGTAACTTTTATTTGACATATTCGCGGGAGCATGAAAAATGGCATAGAAAAAAAAAAATGTGGAAAAAAAAATTTCATTGAAGTTAAAAATGCTTCGCATTTCCTTATTTTTATTGTGCCGTGGACGAAGTGTTGCAAATGGTTCCTGGCTGGCTGGATATGTGTGTGAGGGGGGAGTGTGCTGGTCATAGGTTTGCCTTGGAGCCCGAAAGATTGAGAATGAAACGTGGACAAAGGGTTAACCACTCTTACATTTAATAAAGACTTTAAGTAACTTAAAACTGTTTTCTTGTCTCTCCGTTCCGTTTGACGGCGTTTCCTTTTCTCGTTTTGGGTTTATGTTTTGGTGATTTGAATTTTAATTAAGAATCCTAATGAATATGCGGGCAGTTTCGACCTCTTAAAAGCAGTTGCCAAGTGAATCTTACGCAATTCGTTTTACTTTTTGTTATTTGCCTTTAAATTCCAGCGATTTTAGTTACAAAATGAAGCAGAGGAGCAAATGGATACCAATAAAAAGGAGTACACTTTTTTCATCCTTTTTTTAGCACATGAAATCGTTCAATGAAATCGTTCAAAAAGAGTTAACAATATACAAAGCAATAATTACTGTTGAATCCATGAATTCATACTCAAATTGTTAAATGAGTTTCGCATAAGCGAAGAAGGATGATTGATTTAATAGCTTAGATTATTTGCTTAAAATACAAGCAAAATGTTACCTCAAATGAAACGAAGGAAAATTCTTCGAAACAGAGATTGATTAGTATTTTAATTGAAATTCTTGCGAAACACAATTAACGTCCTTGTCAAACAGTTGATTCCAATAAAAACAATTTCTACACTTGCTCTTAACTGTTAAGGCTTCTCATAAGTTTCACACTATTACCTGTAACAGGCACATTGTTTAACTGTAACATACGCTTTTGCAATCATGTTTAACTATGATTAGTGGCTTGAGTATTAATGAATTAGAATTTTAATTAAAATTCTTGTGCAAGACAGCTTCGATACCATTTAAGCAGTTGATACCAATAACAATCAAAGTTTTGCCACAATACTCACAGTAACTGCATGTTAACTATTTTCATTATCATTAGCTCTGCACTGTTAAGTTTGAATTTGCGCGCTTTTAGCTTAACAGAGGCCTTCCCACTGGAATGTACTACTGTATATCAGTGCATCCCTTTCGCACTCAATGTAAACTGCGTACATCTTAAGTAAAGGCTTTATTAATATTCAGAAAAAGTAATATAAATAACCAATTTTTTTTTATCTCATTTGCATAAATATATAGTAAATTAAATTATAGTTAAATATATATTTGGCATTTAGTATGCAAATTGCAATTCATTTGTCATTTTTTTTTTGTTTTGGTTTTCGATTTTATTCTTATAAAAAATTGCAAAGTCTTCATGATGTTATTCTCCTTTTTTGTTTTGTTTCATAAATCAATTAGAGCAGATGAAACATGTGCCAGTTCCTCTATAAGTTGTACTAATCCCCAGCTATAATCCACATTGTGTGTATGTTTGCTAATCCCCAGACAGACAACTCTTTCCATGCTGTATGTGCTCCAATAGCAAAAGTTCTGCTTCTTAGCTATTGGAGCACATGGGGCACATGGAGCACATAGAGCAACCCATTGAGTTTAGTGCTGCGTCGTCATTATAATAGAAATATATCTATAACGCTATATAAGTATTTTTAACCTATATCCAGTAAAACTGAATAACAGGGTATGATGATAGTGGAATCTTTATACATACTTCTCTTTCCAAATTGACTCAACGTTTGCTTTAATGTTGGAAAATCAATTTAGAAAGGGTATACATTAGTCTATAATACTGTTATGTCTAGGTGTTATTAAGTAGTTGTTGATGTGTTTTTTTATTTGGTTGGTTTTAAGAAAATAAAATAAGAAATAAAAACATTTTCATCGGCACACGCACAAAAATAGCAGAACGCAAGAGCAACTCATGCTGTGCAGATGCAACATTAGTTCCCAGTAGAAATACTTTGATTTGTTGCCTTGGTTATTTTTAAAGGCGCTGCGGGGCAGAAAAGTGGCTGCTGTGGCTGGTATGGCGTGTGTTACGACAACATCCAACACAGATAACACTTAAGCACTGGGAACGAGTTGCGTTTTATTTATGGAGCAGCACGCGCCAACATCGTCGCCTTTGCAGTTGCACTTGTTATGCTTAGACAGAGGGTTGTTATTATATTGAGGGTTGGGTGATATAGAGGTGCTAAGAGGTTGAAGTATTATATTATAGAGCGCCACTTACCTCCATAGAAAGAATGCCATGACAATAAGCACAATACCAAAGCAGCTAAAGATTATGCCCACTAATACAGCCAGGTTATAGTCGTTATGTGATTGACGTAGCAGTGGCTGAAGTTTTTCACAGTTGGGTTGCAGTTGTATCTGTGTATGAAAGAAGAAGAACAGTTAACCAGGTATTATATATATATATAAATCCATTTCCATCTATACAGTTATGTGGTATTCTTAAAAGTACTTAGTGGTCGCTTGATGTTTTGACTCTAGAAACTGGTGAGATTTATGAGTTAATACTGCAGCTGGTGTTGCTTTAGGGGGTGCTTGTGTGTGTGTGTGTGAATGTGTGTCGCTTATGCAAATTTATATTATTTTTATTATAAAGTTGCCCTCTTGCTGTTTGTTATTTAATCCTTGAGCTTAAGCAATATGAAATTTTACTTATTTTTTTTTTTTATTTTTTTTGCAAAAAGATGACATATTTTTTTTATTATTATTATTTGCATTTTTTGTTGTTGTTTGCATAAATTATATACATAAAAACTGTATACCTAAACAACAACATTTGTTATACATATATAGGTGTGTGTGTGTGTGTATGTGGTTGTGTGTTTGTGTGTACATTGCTAAGCGGATGTAGATTTTAAAGTCGCAACGGAAGCGTTGCATGTAAATGTGACCAAAAGGTGCAGCAGCCACTTGAAATCCAAGTGAAAAATACAACAACGGCAATGAATTATATGTAAATGTTAGGCAAAATGTTTAAAAATACACACAAAGCACATACACACACACACACACACATACATGACTACTAGGGAATGCAAAAGTTATGAGGGCGTGACATGTCTCCCTAACCAAACCAAGCCACAAATGGGCAACGAGGTCAACTAAATTGCCATATTTTGTCACGGTTTTACATCATGTTTTATGCATGCAACAAAGTTTTATACAAAAGTGTGTATATCTGTGTATCTGTGTATTTGTGTGTGTGTATTGGGTTACATGTCATAAAGTATGTTGTTATGACAAGTTGAGTGTATTGTGACAAAGTTGAAAAGTCAATAAACTGCCTCAATAACAATGATAGGCGTCACTGATTATGATTAATACAAAACTGTCATTAAATATTACGTATACGCCGCAAGGGACGGCTGCTATTCATTGAAGCACAAACGATATTAATATAAAAAAAGCTACACAAGAAAATTGATATGCCAAAATGTATGCTATATAGAAGAGATCAGGTTATATATATATGTATATGTATGTATGTATGTATATATGTATATAACTATGTTGCCCTCTGGCACAAGAAGCTTGTAACTTGGCAATGTGCAATAAACTTTTATCCAAAGCAGGCAAAATATGCTAGAAACAGGCTGGCATTCAGGTAGACAGAAGGATGAGCGTACATAGATATGGCTGTAATCAGATATGGCAACATGGAGGCTATTTTGTAATATTACAAGCAAGTTTATGGCAGGCCACGCCCTACAATGTTGCTGGCTTTAACAGATTTGATTTGTAGTTTGCTGCTACTTTTGCTTGACGTTGTCTCAGGTGTGTGTGTGTGTGTGTGTGCGTGTGTATGTGTGTATTTGCATATTCTTTTATAGTATACTTACAATTTTGGATTCCGAAAATTTGCCCAGAACAATTTTCTTGGGATTTATAACGCTGAACGTTGCGGCTGCCACTTTGACTTCATAATAGGAATTTGTTGTCAGATTTTGCAATATCATCTGCATAGAAGGTAAAACAAGGATAAATAAGCAAATGTATATTATACTAAATATATATATTGTGCATCTTATTAATAATATTAGCAAAAGTTATGAAAATATTTTCAAATTGTTTTGTTTGAATACTTTACGCTCTTTCTCTACTACACACAAAAAAATAGTTCAATTATAAAAATTTTTCTGGCAAAAAAGAAGCAACAATAAAAAGGGTAAAGGATGAACTCATATTACAAATGGAAACAAAAACCTGTATAAAACTTTTTAGCTGCATATGGATATAGATTCATATATATATATATATATATAAAGGACACTACGCTGTACGAGGACTATGATAAAATTTTATTGTTGCAATATATTTTTGCCGCAACTTTTGTTTTTTTTTCTTATTTATATTTTTTTGTTCTTTTTTTTATTATGTTTTGTTCTGCTCTGGCAGAGCCGCAGACAAAGGCAAAGAATACTAAAAACACCAGAAAAATAAAAAGCAAAACAAAAACAGTATAAATTTAATTTATTTGCTCTGCACCAAACATACAGGTGTGCTAACTATGTGTGTGTGTGTGTGTGTTTTGAGTATGAGTGTGTGTGTGTGTTGTATTTCTGCACGGGAATTTATGTTATAACAAAGCCAAAGTCCAAACGCGTGTGGGCGTCACACCAGATAAACATTTGTTAAATATTTATATATGGTTTCGCTTTATATTTATGTATGGCTGTGTGTGTGTATGTATGTATGTGTATGTGTGTGTCTTGCATGTTGGTACAGTGCACTACCTGAAAATTTTAGTGACCAATAAAGACGGCATACCTAGCGTTTCAAATAGGTTTGTTAGCATTATCTATGTGCACATTTTAAACAAAGTTTGCTTTGAGTATGCACAAGGATACAATTTATAATCAATTGATTGATAGTTGTTTGTATTTATTTATTATTTAATTTTATTTATTACTCATTGTTTTAATATAATACAAATGGTAAGCTAAGTCTGAGCTTCTTATAACATTTTTATATGCCACACAAAATCTGCCTCATATCAATGAGTTCCACATTTATGTTGAGCTGTTCCTAAGCGTTCGTGTTTTATTTCTATATATGAAATCAAAGGTTTATAAATCAACGATTTACTCTGAGATCTATAATATGCATATATTATATTATATAGATTTTAGTGATATCTATTCCTTAAGAAAAAGTTGCGACTGTAAAGCTGCTACATTATCATATACTCTCATAAGCCTCTAAAGGACTACTCAACGAATACCTCTTGCATTATTTTTTATAAATTGAAGTTAAAATAAAAAGTTAGAGTATTTTTTAGTGTCGTTTAACTTCCGTTTGATTGCAACAATTTTTACTGTTTATTTATGCTGTTTGTGGCATAAAAATGCAATTATTGCTCGAATTTTTGTGTAAAATTGTGTCTATATTTTAGCCTTTTATCCCTTTTTCTCTTTCGCTCCATATCTCCTATTCTCTCTCTGGTTCTCGCTGTATGTTAACTGCAATCTACAAATGCAGAACATATATCAAAGCATATTCTTTTTGGCTAACCAACTAGCGGTATGAAACTGGCAAAAACAAAACGAATATCAAAATATCAACGTAAAGTTGGCAACAATCAACATTTTGTTAGTTTCGAACAACAATAACAACAAAGAGAATACAATAAAAAAAAACAGAGGAAAATGTTTTTACTAGAAAAGGTGTGTCGACGCCCACTTTCAACATGGCGGCAAAAAAATATTATTCAAAAAAAAAGGAAAAGAAGAAATTTAATTTCATGTGACAAATTGTTGGAGTACCCCCCCAAAATAAAAAAAAAAAACTGGAAAAACCTCCCAATAAAACAAAGGCCAGTCTTTAGCATTGTATCGAAAATTGTTCCCCATCTCCCAGTAAACTTACCGCCGTTTCCAGTTCCTTGGCAGATGCATTGATGCGTATATCACGATGCGTATCCTGGCCAGCGAGTCGTGTTTTGATTATATAAAAGTCGATGGTATTGTAGAACTCATATGGACGCTTCCAGCGTATTGTTATTGACTCCTGCGAATGACATGTCAGATTTACAATCGCCGGTGCACTGGGTCCGCCCACGTCGGTACGTTGGGCTATTTGATCGGAGGGTTCACCCTCGTTCTTTGTTGTAAACGCTTTGACAATGACACGGTAGTCGGTAAAGGGTTCTACAAACAAAATATATGAAAAAAAAGCCAAACAGAATACTTAATGAAAATTCTTTAAAAGTTGACGACTTTTTTGAACAGTAAAATCTACATTAAACCCTTTAAAGTTTAAATTTAATATTTTAAATATAGTTTTTAAAACTATTAGATTTATATTTTTAGTATCTTAAATTAAATAATCGATATTTATAAATAATCTCTAATATGACTTAAGAAAATCAATCTGAGTGAATATTAATATAACTTTCAACTTATAATAAATAAACTGCTGCCATTTGGGCTCAACAATTTCTGCAAATTTAAACTTAAATATCAGTGGAATAAAAATGATTTAAATATATATATATCTAGGTATACAAATAGATATTTATATATATATATTTCATCCTGACCTGACCTCTGCTCATTTATTATCATATGCAATTGAACATTTTAATGTTGTTTCTACTCGCATGACACCAACTGAAATGTGGTTTAATTTTGCTCTGGCTATGTACGGAGAGACAGGAAATATGTCAGACAAGGAAGGGAGATATAATTAAATATACAAAGGTTGTTGCAACCAAAACAACAACAATAATAACAACTATTTATCGCGTTAAGAAACCTTCTTATTAACAACAAAGTGTCAAGTGTTAATTACATTAAAAAAAAACTATCGAAGAGAATTTATTTTTGTTTTTTTTCTCTCTTTCAGTTGATAAATTTGTACATTTTGCTTGTTTGTTGCAAGTTGCATTTAATTAAACTTGTAGCAATTATAATGAGTACAATAACAAGAAGAAAAGGAGTAACCAAATCTGGCATAAGGTTGCCAGCCACAAAACAGTTGAAATCTTTTGATGTGTAACAGAAACTGCTGGTTGCAACAAGCAACAGTAACAGCAGCAGCATCAACAACATATAACAATTGCAACAAGCTTTTACTCATATTTGAAGCACCTGCTGCGCTTAATTAATTATACAATGTGGGTGGCATTCCTCTGGCAACTACAACACACACACACACACACACACAGACACACAGAATCACATACGGGCCATACGTTGCGTATGAGCAACATGGAATTCGAGGCGCTATTTTGTTTAATGTTAATTGCATTGCATACTGAGCACACAGTTTGCTACCTTCAGCTGACAGCAACTATGCAACAGCTTCCCTATTTTTTTGCTTCTCTGTTTATTTGCTGTTGCCCCAGAGTGTGGCACAGGGTTGCAGCAGCAAAAGTGCTGATTAATAGGGCATAGGCAAGCGCTGAGTTTGGGGTACAGTCACTCAATGAAACAGCCATCAAATTTCGCGACTAGCAAATAATTTGTTTGCTTGGCTTGTTTCATGGGTTTAAGCGGAGTTGCTTTTGTTGCTGCTGGCTCATAATTACAGGCGTCAAAGTTGTTAACAACAAAAAGTGGCCAACGCGAAAGTACTTGAAACTATTTAATTACAAAGCAGCAAGCAAACAATTGGCTTGAGCCACAATTACGGCTAATAAAAGGCAAAAGGGCGGGTCACCAGGTGGCAGCCTGAAAGTTGGTTGTTGACTGGTAGTGGTGGCACGTGGGCGGCTGAGTTGGCCATATTGCTGACAGGTTGCTGACTGTTTTTGGTAGGAATATCGCCAGGTACTGACAGTTTGATGGCCGGACCCATAAAATGTAATTAAAATGGCGTTTTAAGTGTTGCCAGCCCTTTTGCTCATGACTGTACTATACTGTACTGTACTGAACAATGGGTTGGGGATTAAGGGCTTTTAAAGCTGTTCAAATCTAACACTTGAAGGTGTTGACAAAGTGTCTACAACTTGGCTATAAACATTAAACAAGTTTTCAATTGCGTAAAGGATATGAAAGGGAATCTATTGCGTAACGCATTTAAGTCAAAGGATTCCAGGAAAAGTAAACTGAGTACAAAGTACAATTGCGTGTTCTTTTGCTGATTTGAAGGATACTCAAGGATTTTGTAGCAATAATGCCAAAAAAGAGCTGTACAACTGAGTTGACTTTACTTCGATGTCTGTTCTTTTGGCTCCATTTTTATCTTTCGATTATGCTTGCAATTGATTGTTCGATTAAAGTTTGATGTTTGATTTGAAATAGGGACGGGAAATGCTTTTCAAAGTTTATCCTTCACTTTATACCTTTCCCAGGACTATAGAAATGTTTTTGGTTACTTACTTAGACTCATTAGTTCGAAGTGTATCAATGTCTCGGCGGAGTTACGTGAGTTCTTGACAATTTCAACGCCAGTTTGATTGTCATGAATGTGAAAGACATGATAACCGGCGATGGCACCATTTTGATTCTTTGGCGGATGCCAGGACATGCTTATACTATTGGCGGATACATCCAGAACGGTGATATTTTGTGGTTTGCTTGGCACTGCAAAGATAAGAGTGAGAACACAGATGAAATTGATGTATATATATTTAAATGCAAGTTTGTTGTCTTTTCTTTGTTGTTCATTTGTTTGTTGCATACTTTTAGGCTTAAGTCGAAAGTTTAATTTAGTTTATAAAAGGCAATTGCGGCTGTCATTTGATATGGCATAATGTGAGAGATATGTGCCGAGAGCCGGAAGTACTAAGCTCTATACATATATATACGAATAAATAATTTATTAAATAACAAACAAAAATAAAACTTGCAAATACACAAAGAAAAGAAAAAGAATAAAAACAGAAAGAAAGTCAAATAAATTGAAATGAATATCTTGCAAGCAGACGAAACAATTTATATTCAAATGCCACTCACACGAGATATGCTACATTGCTTATGTATCTCTCTCTTTGTATATATTTGTCTTTGTCTGTGTGTGTGTGTGTGTGTCTGTGCGTGTGAATGTGTGTGTATGTAAGAAAGTACAAAAAAAAATTATATATTCAATTACGGTAGGAAAGGGAGAGCGCGAGAGTGAAAGAGAGAATAAGATACTAGAAACGACCAAAAAACTGGCACAAACCAAGCGAAACGTAATCGAAGCGCATAAAGAAACGGAAATGCGATTGCGAGCAATTTATTATGGCTGCAATTGTGAGTGTCTCTCTAAGTCAGACACAACCACACTCAGACACCCACACACCCACTCACACACACATATGGTCTCTTATAATCTAACAAACCGAAGGATGCAAAGCTGCAGCAATAATTTCATTTGGCAGCCAAAGGACAACATTCGACCATGTGTGACGCTTCGAAGGGTGTCAGTAAAAAGGAGAAATGCGATGTAAGCTGTAGAGAAAGTCGTGGAAGGAGACGAACTGAGGCTGTTGTGTAAGTGGCAAAAAGCACTAAATGGTAATTTATTTTACTAATACAACAAAAGCAAAGGCATCGACATCGGCAATGGCAATGAACAAAGGGCAAAGGCAAAAACGTTTTGCGTTTGGCAGCAATCAAAGGAACAAATGAGTGACCCGAGGGGACGGTCCAGGCACTTGACCTGGTGCTGGTACTGTACTGTGCTATGCAAATGCGATAAAGCTTAACAAAACACAACAAATATATATATATATATACAGACATATATACATTTATATATGCATATGTTTGTGTGTGTGTGTGTAAAATAAACAGTCGCTGTCAATGTGCAGAAATTTATACAATTCAATAAATGGCATTTCTCTTTTTCTGCTCCACTTTGCTTTTGCTGTTTCCTCTTATTGAGCTCTTTGCAATTGGCAAAAGGAAATGGAAATGGGAAATGGTAAATGGAAAATGCACTGGACAGGGCACAACATTGGATAGCTTGCTTCTCTACTATACAACTGGCAAAGGAAAAAGCCAATTTATAGACTCCAACTATAAAAGCAAACGAAGCTACTACGACTGCCTCGACTCGTTGGCAAATTGTAGGCCCTGTGCGCGAGACAGTATTAAAATCAATTAAGCAACAAAGTGCTGCATACTCACAGGCGCCAAACGATAAATGTCGTTGAGGTGCAGCCTGGCAACGGCTTGTTAGTGGGCAAGACGAGGTGGTGCTACTCGTATGGAGTTGTAGGTGGAGTAAAGTTAATAGCATTGACAGATGCAAGAGACAGCAGGCTGTTCATTTTCCTTGCAAGGTAGTATCTTAATCTTTCCATCTCTTTCACTCTCTTTCTCTTTTTCATTGCCTCTTAACACCTGCCTTTTGCCATGTCTGCTTTCCACATATGTCGTCCTTAAGTGCTTCTGATTGCTTTTCCCTATGCCGTTCTTCCTTTGTTTGCCTCTAGTTGACTGTAAATTGTAAATTGATTTGCATGAGCTACCCCTCCACTCTGCCCAGTCTACTTCTGTCCACTGGTTAACAGCCATTCAACTTCCTCACGTTGATTTCCATGTTATTTATGCATATGCATTACGAATATACGTGTATTACCTGCCAGCTGTCTTTACACTAATAGCTGGATTACTTTTTGATAGTTAACGTTCAGCTTGAGTGATTGAGAATACAACTTTATATCTCTATAAAGAGACTCAAAGTTCTCCCAGTTTTATCATTTAAATATACTTATTAATGCTTAATCTATCTAAGTGGTCGAAAGGTAAGACGCTGCTGCATTACTGTAGGAGTCAAGGAATCACAGCCCCATTCCAAGACTAAGAAAACACGCCTAAGGATAACTACGATACGAAAACTTGTTTCTTGGTTTCCTTCTGATGAGCTGAGTGATTCGTCACCTGACTGAACGCTATATAGACACTTATAAACCTAAGGTAAATAGATGGGCTCTTCTCTTAGATCTTCAGAGAGTTTAGAACATCCTCTACATGAATTCAATGTAAACACATCTAGTCGGAAATCTTTTCTTTTATTCCAACAGATATCATTAAAAGTTGCTTGAACTACTTTTTAACAGTTTTGAAAAGGACTTTTGAAAAGCAGTTCATATAATTTATGTACTGTTAGAAGGGAATTCACAGTCGTTGCCCCTTCCTGTTCGAAGGGATTGTGTTGAGCGCAACCAAACAAAGCTACAAATTAAAAGAAAACAATAGAGGGACAGCGCACTATGAGTTGCCCATGCGGCGCCAAGCGGAAGAAGCCAAGTGTGAAAAAGCAAAAGAAAAGCTATGCAAAAAAATAAAGGGAATGAGTAGAAAAATATAATAAGAATAAGAAAAAAAATAAAGAAATAAAAAACGAAGGAAAATCACAAAGCTGCGCGTGATTATTTTCACAAAGCAAAGGCAAAAGCAGGAAGCAAAATCTTTTTTTTGCTTTATTTTCCTTTTTTTTTATAACCGTAAAGAGTAGCGCCCGAAAACCAATATAGACGACGTGCTTAAGTTGTTAAGAAAGGCAAACAAAGGCCGTGGACTGGAGGGGTGAGCTTCACGGCGAATACACTGCAAGGTGTGTATGGATATGTGTGTGCGTGTGTGTGTAGGAGTGTAAAGCAAATAGCATTAAGTTGTCTGAGCCTTAAAGAAAAAAAAAAACTACGCTAAAAATAAAGTCAAGTAACGCAAGAAAAATGTAAAACTTTATTTACGTCACATTGAAACTTGTATACCCTACAAATATATATATATATATATATATATATATATATAATTGAGTGAACACTGTCAGGATGTTAAGGATATACTTGATGTTTGTTAAAACTATCTGAAGTACATTAAATATACATTTATTTTCAGTAGGTTTTGTAATTACTTTTTCTACAAACATGGTCAACAAGTTGTAATAGCTAAAAGTTTTGTTTTTGCTTTATTTTTTGTTTTAAGGGTATAGAAATAATAATAAAAGAAGTCTATTTCCATTGTTAGGAGTGTGTCTGTTGTCCTTCAGGCAGTGTTATTGTTGTGCGCGCAAAAGTTTACGAGCTGCTTTAGGATTTGGCCAGACGTGAAAAACTAAACAAAAGACGACGAGCAAAGCATTAAAAACAGACAGAGAGCGAGAAGGAGAACTACAGAGAACGAGGGATGAGAGTAGAGGTTAGCAATGGGCGGCTGTGACAGACATAGAGACAAACAAACAATTAGAGTGTAGAGTAGATGTAGGTGTATAAAAGACACACACAACTAACGCACACATAAAACAACACACACCCCCATACAGATTCACATGCAATTTGACATGTGAACGCAGCGCGCTTGGCTGCCTTTCAATGGCGCGTCAAAGGCTCCCGCCTCGGATCTGTATCCTTGTAAAAAAAGGCGCAAAAATTATGCGAAATAAAGCCAAAAAAAAAAAAGTAAAATAATGAAAAAGTTTCTCTTGACAAACGAAACAACAAAAAAATTGTGTGAAAAATAAGAGACAAAGCTAAAGAGACTTACATCATATACAATGCCCTAAGTGTAGCTTATGGCTGGCTGTGTGGGCGCTTTAAATGTTAGCAACGTTTGAAGTAACAGATTTTAACTTTAAATTCTTAGAGTTTAATTAGAAAAGTTAATTTTAGCTACTAATGACTTAGTATACTTAGAGCAAACATAGTAAATACTTCAATCAATATATTATACACGCGCCAAACTAAGAGCTTTAACATAAATATAATTTATAGCCGCTTCTTTTAAAACTTTTAAATAAGACCGAAAAATAAAACCATTCTAAAATAGTTAGTCACCTAAAATAATATAGAATTGAAGACATTAATTTGCAGTTAATTTAACACTTGTCTAAGCAGAGAGAAGACTATCAGCAGCAGCAATTGTCTTAGCTTTTGACGTCACAAAAGCCATACCAAGGCAGAGCTGCCAGTTCAGAGAAATAATTTAAGTGAATGCACAAAATAGAAGAAGAAACACATTTAACTGTAATAGCTAATCAATTAATAACAATATTATGAATCGCATTTATTTAATGCAAGACACATTAATTGATCGATTTAAGAACAATAAACCATTAAGTATCAATTAAGAAAAAAATATTAACGGGTGGAGAGAAATATTGCTTTAGCAATTTTCTAGTTCTATTTTATAATTAATAAAAGTTAAATATCTTACAATTTATAGAGAAGTTTTCCCAGTTTCCAACATGATGCAACCTTCATATATAAAGTTACTACTAGCATCAGAAACCAACCTTGTTTAAGTGGTAAGAATGGGTGGCAACAGAAGTTCAGCAGGTGTAGCTCCCACGTGGTGGCCTCAAGCGGCAAATGTCTTTCATTTGTTAATCGGAGAGACATTTGAATTAAACCTAATGTTTGTCAGTGCCCTGCAGCTATTATTCAACTTGATGTGCCATTTAGTATCAGGCACATTCGAATGCACAAACACACAAAACACACTCACACACACAGACAAACACACAGCTACATACAAATATATATATATGAAGCATTTAGTCTGTAAGTAAAACCCATTTTATAATGTTGTATTGTGTTTTAGGTCATTTGCTTGGCACATGTCATTTGCCAGCTTTGTAGACTGCAGGATACTTTTGACATTAAGCTGTATGAGTACTACTGTACCAACTGTACTACCTGTAGTTGACAGTATATGTCAGATATGCCAAAAAAGAATCTGTGATAAGTTCGTTCTAGTGGTCATAGAGTAAAGAAATTCAATTGATGCTTCTAAGTGCTTTCTTAGTTAACTGTAACTAATTCTGCACTGTTATTTCTTAAGTATATATATATATATATATATATAGAGAGATTTATGTATTTTGAACCAACTTTAAGTTATACCTAAAGCTTATATTTGTTACTAATTAAACCTTGAATTACAACAGAATGAGTCGTGCACAATTGAACGATAAATATCAACGGCGCCGGCTTATGGCATAACCAAAGGTTATCGACAGGAAGTTGGGTACATGCCAGCGCCATGATGCAATTCTGCACAGCCATTAACTTCCGGCTAAAGGGCACCCTCGGCTCATATGATGCTTGAGACACGGAAACTGTTCAGGGTTTTGGGTTGTCGTTCGTTCGCTCGTATCTGTCGCCAGAGTCAAAGCCACAAAAGAAGGCATCAATGTCACGTTCAACGTGTTGAGCTGCTGCACTAACAAGGTGTTTATGACTTTAACCAACACACATATACACATACACATGGGAGCACATAAAGTAGGCAGACAAAAGGCGTCCGCCTACAAGTGACTTTCGAGTACAAAAAAAAAAAAAAAAAAAAACACCAGCCATCAGTCATTCAGGGAGAGAGGAAGGAAGTCAGAATGTTGCTGCTGTTGTTCAGGGTTGTTGTACTATAGCTGATGCTGTTGTAGCTGCTGTTGTTGTTGTTAGACATGCTAGAGTGCAGTTAGGCGGAAGCTGTTGTTGTTGTTGTATGGCCGTGGCAACCATTTTGGGTATAAGAAAACGGTTTATCTGTTTATACACATTGTTTGCTTTTGGTATGAGAGTGACGGGAAGAAAGGGTTTGTTTGGCTGCAGGCAAAAGAGGTAAAAGTTTCATAAATTAACACCCAACAATGCAGCTGATAAGTAGGCTACAATAGAGCATAAAAAGAGCTGCAGTATGTATGTGAATATGTGTGTGTGTGTTTTATAATAAGTCAAGGAAGTGACATGTTCTGGCACGCTGCTTTGGCTTATCAGCGTCAGGACCAAAATGCCTTGAGCACGTATGCGTTGTGACTGTTGAGTATGCAATACTTACTGCATGTTATCTGTGTGTGAGAGGTTTGTTTGTATGTGTGGTGTGACCATGTCGCAAATTAAAATCAAGCAAAGCAGCTAGTAAAATGATTGATGGCTGTTTTGCAGAAAATTTTTGACAAAAAAAAACTAGTATGAGTCGAGCATAAAAGTTCAATGATTTATGCTTCCTTTATTCTTTTCATTTCCATTTTCTTTATTTTTATTTTCTTCGTTTTGTGTTCCGCATCTTTCTCATCTTTTGCAGCTAGTTCTGAAAATTTTCTGGCTACTAAATGATTGTTTTCGTCTTGCGTCCTTTCCACTACTTTGCACTTTTAATGTATTTTTTGACAAGTCATGTTCATAACTCAGTGTCCTGTAAAATTTCTATGAGTGCCACCTACACACACACACACACACACACACATACATACACATACATTTGCACATATACACCCACAGTTGTTTGAGTATTGAAAGTTTTGCTGCAAAGTTAAAGTTAAAAGTTTGCGTTTGCCGCTTTTTAGTTATTTTTGGCTAAGACCACTTCTTGTTCAAACTCTCTCTCTCTCTCATTCTTCTGCTGTCTTCGTGTGTGTGTGTGTGTTTATATATATGTTTTTGTTTATTTTGTTGCAAAAGGCAAATCATTTGTCAAAAAACAGAGCAAAACTTTAGCTGTTTGCTGTTGACAAGCCAAAAGTTACGTCAATTTGTATTAGCCAACTTTTGCTCTGGACAAGAAACTTGTAAGTGGACACAACTCCTCGAAACCATCAAAGATGATATATATTACCATGATATACTACCCAAAAAAGATACTTCAAATCTTTTATACAATTGAAATGGTGTGAGCTATGTTTTTTCTATATATATATATATTTAACTTCTGAGTGTTTGCTCTTTGACAATGCTAAACTGACTTTGAATGAAAGTTTGTATTTCTCTTCAAGAATTTTTCTAACTTTCCATATCCATTAGTATCTTAAACATTTAAACATTTAAGATCTAGTTTTAAATTGTCTGTGTACCTATGACAGTTACATATGGCACCATTTCTCTTTAAATTAATTATAGTTACTTAATTTCTGCCAAGCAGCTTTACGCTTTACAGTTTGCAGCTCACAGCTTGCAGCTCACAGTTCGCAGTTGAAAGTTGATAAACTTTTGTCAACTGTTGTTTGTCATTATGCCGTCAACAGGCTGTATCTGACAGATACTTTCATGCATTTAATTGGACAATTCTGAACTGGCTTAAGGCAAGCAGCCAGCTGCAAGTTGCAAGTAGCAAGTTGCGAGTTGCGAGTAGCAGTAACTGGCGGCAGTACCAAGTTCCAAAAGCAACACCAATTTCAATTTCATGCCACTCGGCGACGCTCAAGTGCCACTCAGAAAAAGGCAAGTGCTGACAGATTACTCCCCACCCGTTGCATAGTTCCTGGCCAAATTAGTGGTGCAGCATGAAACACAATTTAAAGTGGTGTGGGTGTCGTCTGTGGCATCTTTACATCCACTTGATGAAATGCATTTTCATGCCGTTTTTCGTATAAACTCAAAAGTGTTACAAATTCTTTACATTCGTTCCTTTGACTTCAGCTTCGCTTCATAATGAATTAACAGTAAAATTAACTCAACACTAGCAGAAAATAGTCTAAAGTGTGGATGAATGGGTGTAGAATGTATGTATGCATGTGAGGCGCCACTTCATGCACAAACTTGTGAAAACAATTAATTAAACTAATGACTTGATAGAAATTTATAGGCCAGCCCCGCGGCGCATCATTTCTTCCTTCGGTATAATAAAATGAGAAAAATTGTTATTGAAAAGTAGAGAATTTATCTTTTGCTTTAATCGATTACCTTTAAACTTAAACATAAAAAATTTATTTTAAATTTATGATTATGAGCTATAAAAATATCTTTCATTGGTCTCAGAAACTATTGAAGCATCACGGAAGACAGCAAAAGTATAGCAGAAAAAGTTAAAGTTAAAGGGTATCTTTAAGTTTATTGTATACACCCGGAACTAAGCTATAGTTGTATTCTAATTTTAACAAAGTGTTAAATGGCAAAAGTGTTACGAAAAGTACATTTTATTTTTAAATCAAAAATAATAAGGAAAACATTTTTATATTTTCTAGAAAACGAGCCGCAAAGCCGCACCCAATTTTCATGGCTGTTTACAGTTCAAAACAAACGAGCATTTAAATAGAAATATCATTAGACCTTTCATTAAATTTAAACAATATTATTATTATTCCTATCGTTACAACAACAATATATACAGATATATATATATATATATATATATATATATATATGTATATGGATGAAATAATAATTAACGCTCAGAATATATATTTGAGTTGAGTGACGGCAACTGTTCAATTTGCAAGCTGCGTCGTTGTCTGTCTAGTAATTTGCATAAATTTCTCTATATATACATATATAATATAGTTGTATCTGAACTGCATATAGATATGACATATCATTTAAAAGTGAACAACAAACGCTTGTCTCTATATAGTAGAAATAATAATAAGATATATATACTATAGAGAGCACATACAGAAGATTGTATAATCAGAGGTCGTGTGGCATGTCGAAAGAACATCCATAGGAGTGGCTGATATAATTTTTATTGATATATATCTTATATTTACTATATGATATATCTGATATATATTTTTAGACAAACTGTTTTTGTAACTCTTGCACTAAGTTAGATTTATGATGTTGGCATTTATTATTAGATTTAAATAATTTTTAATTTTTTTATTCATTTTGTGCAGTTGAACAGTTGAAATGTTGAACTAAATATCAAAATTAAATGCATTTTAATTAAAGTTTTGCGTGTTGTCCTTAAATCCGTGTCCTTTTCGGACCATTTATCGCCCCCGTACAACTTGACCAATGAC
Organism: Zygothrica quintamaculata; assembly: GCA_037044455.1. Classification (NCBI taxonomy): domain Eukaryota; kingdom Metazoa; phylum Arthropoda; class Insecta; order Diptera; family Drosophilidae; genus Zygothrica; species Zygothrica quintamaculata. Next base: position 34,806 of record JBAMBS010000456.1, read on the forward strand.
CTGCAATTTGCCAGCTGTCAGTCTACGCTCAATTTTCAACTAAAATTGCTTTAAAATGTTGCCCAACACGCAACGTTTACATGAAACATGCAAATTGCACATACGCCACGTGGGTCAATTGTTAATTTCTTTTCTTGTTTTTTTTTTTTTTATATATATTTTATTTTATTTTTATTATGTGAAGCTATTTTTTTGTGTACTTCTTTTTTTAGAGAGTATAATTAAATGTTAGTGGCTGTAAGTTGTCAGAGCGGTTTGAATTTAAAGCTTTAGCCATAAAGATTGCGTTCAGTTAACAGAGCTTAACAATAAATACCAAATAATTGTGGGTCATAAAAGTTAAGTTGTTAATTGCTTGGTTTTCTGAGGCTTCAACGTATCCATCGTAAGGGCCATCCATCGCGTGATGAGCGGATTTCAATGAATGTTTTCAGTGCACAACTTTTGACGAGTTGCCATTTCATTGCTTTTGCTCTTGTTGTTCCTGTGGTTGGGTGTCAATCCTTAAGGCACAATTTCATTAAACGAACCAATGGCCCAAAACAAAATACAAAAAACAACAACAAAAATAAAGAAAAAGAAAACTTGTCCCACACCAAAAAAAAAATAAAAGAAAAACAATGTTAAATAATTCATTTGGCAAGCTGAAAGTTTTGCGTGAGAACTCAACCATATTACACGTTACGTTAGCAGCTTTTTAGGGCTTAGACTTGTTGGTTGATTGTACGGTTGGTTTGGGCCAACTTATTTAACTCCATATATTACCAACAATGCTGCGTGTTAAGCCGGAAATGAAAATTTCTGTTAATTGCCTTGGAGTATGCACGGAATTTGCCAGCTCCACCCGATTTTTATTTTTATTACTTATATATATTTCACTTTATCTATCAGTTATAACACAGCAACTGCCGCGTCCTGTTATTGATAGTAATAGTATAAGGATACTATCTATTTCGATCAAGCAATGTCCCAAGGCATAACTTTTGCTAAGACAAAGTTTTTGCGTTTATGTCATTGAACCCTTTTGCACAGCTTGGACAAGGACTCAAACAGGAAATGGGCATTGAGAGGCATAACTAATGGAAAAGTCTTGTAGTAGCCCGTTGAATGCAGCTTGTAATTTTTTAATGAGTTTATTGGATAGCAAGGTTCAAGGAAATCGACTCATATTGAAAGGACATTAATAAATCAGCTGCAGTCCATTAATAACACTTTATAAATTATATACTTCAAAATGAATACTCAATCAAGGAGCTAGTTAAGAATATTTTTTTATTTTTTCTCTATAGAAAACTTAAGTTTTAAACCAAAATAATTGCATTTAATATCCTCTCGTCTAATTATATATGCAAGGAAGGATATATTTTAAGGTACTTAAGTGTTGGTTAACTTCTATAAGCACTGCTTTGGCTTATATAGTTATAAGTCTGCCACAAACTACTTAAAAAATTACGACCAAAATCAAAATAAATCAATGCAAAAAACAAATGTTTTCTGATTGATGAAACATATTTCCGATTTAAGAAGATTTAAATCTTTAACTACTTTTAAAGTATAAAGTACAAATATAATACTAAAACTTAAAAAGCTTTAATGACGTGCTACATTAATTAAAAGTTTTCAAAGTTTGGTTTTTGTTTTAAAACTTTAACAATTAATTTAGTTGATTAAGCGAAAAAAACTAAAACCCATTTGAAATGATTTTAAATTGGAATATGACTAAAAGTTATATAAAAAGCTATGACTAACAATTATTAAAGGAAATAATCAAAATATTCAATCCTTTATAGCATTTATACGAAAGATGCTTATATCTAATATCTACAGCGACATATATCCATGTTATGAAAGATTATCATATAAGGTCTTCTAAATCTAAGAATCTTGCAGATAAGTTAAGAGCTAGCAAGTTGGAATACGCAACTTGCATAGGATTAATTTGTGGTTTGATAAATTTAACTCTCTGCAACAGTTAGGGAAATGAATCAACTGCTTAACAAAGGGATGTCCCATTTGGCATTGATTCATTTTTTGGTTTTTTTTTTTCAATTATTAATAAAGCAGTTTGAGCATTAAGCTTTAGATAGATTTATATATATATTATATATTTAAGAGATATAATAAGTTAATTATTTACCATAACTGTTGTCGACTGCGGCATAGGGTGGTGTAGAATCACTGTGTGTGTTACCATTCAAGGTTGAATCCATTGTATCACCAGCAATGGCAATGGCATTGGAGAAGGCCAATGTTGTGGCTGGTATAGCTGGTGGTTGATCCTGTTGTTCAATGGATGTGGGTGCAGTTGGTACTTTTTGTTGTGGTTGTGGTGTTGGACTGTGCGTATATAAGCTAAATTCAGTCTCTAATGTTTCCCAGCCGGAACCAGCATGACCTGTTTCCTCGGCTGTATCACCATTGACTAGTTCCAAAACACTACCAATCGCTGTGCTACTGGCAGCTTGTGGCACATCTGTGCTCCTGCTGCTGCTGCTGCTGCTGCTAAAGCTGCTGGTACTTGGTGTTGGTGGCACATTGTTTGGAGTGGCGGCTGACGTGGATGCGGTGGGCAACGCTGTTGTCCAGTGCTGCTGAGCAATGCTGCTAAAGAGCAGCAGCTGCAGCAGCGCACGCACTGCCAAGGGCAGTTGATGTGGGCGTGGCATTTTTATATATATATATATATCTATACTATATACTAGCTATATGTATGTAGTATATCGTTGTACTTTGACTCAGTTCAAAATTCTCACTCTGCTGATTTCCGTTTTGTTTTGTGCGTTGTTCACGTTGGTTTCGTATTGTGCGCTTTTGTCCCACGGTGCACAGTAGAACTCAGGCTTTGGCTTACTAATTATAAAACATTTTGTGCAACTTCTTGCCTGGTTTTTGTGCAATTTTCTTAGAGCTACTTTATTGCTTAAGTTTATAAAGTTTATTTTACTTTTTCTTTTTTGTTTGCTGCTTTTACTCTTTTTCTCTCAAATGATTTCCATTTTGGCACTATCACAAAAGTATTAAAAATATAAATTTATATTTTCTATTTTTATTTTATGCTTTTGTTGTTGTTATTATTGTTTTTTTAACTGATAGTTCTGCTTTTGTTTAACTTTAACAAATAAAATAATAGTATTCGCCTGCTGTCAGTTTTTATGGTAAATTATTGCGTTTGTTTTTAATTTATCGTTTATCGATCTGTTGCCTTTTGTAATAACATTCTCAACTCTCTCTCCCACCCTTTTCTTTGTTCTCCAAAGCTTTCTTGCCTTATCTTTATTGCTCTCTTTCATTAAGTACATACAACGCGTACAGTTCAATAGAGTTCAGTCTTCAAAGCTGAGAAGCGTGTCCCCTCTACATTAAACATTTGTTCATGTGTGACCAGATTAAGTGTATATACATATAAGTGTGGCCAAAAAAAACCAAGAGCATTAATACGAATGCCAAAAAGAATGAAAATAATTTTTGACAAAGTTCTCTTCCCTTTTAGAATGACATGTGTGCAGCAGCTGGTGGAATCGAAGTGGACTGGAAATGGGTTGCTTTAGCTTGTGGATCAACAAACTGTATAAAGATCTGTTGATCAGCTGTGGATATAGGCGACTGATTAATGCGCTACATAAGAAAAGTTTTTGGGGAACATTTTAAGTCCAAAAAGAATTGATAGCAGTTCAAAAGTTTAATCAACGAATGAAATCCAATGCAAAAGTAAAACCTAGTCTGCTGTCCATCAATCTGTCAATTTGGGAGTATTGAACTAATTAGTTAGCTGAAGCATCAAATATTTCATCTGTCAATCCAAGACATTTTTGCTTTATGCTGCAGGTTGTACAGTAACCAATACGCCCAACCAAATAAAGTAACTAAAATGCAACAAAAATGGATTGTGATATAGGGTAGGGTATACAAGTACTGTATGTATATGTAAGGGATGTGAGTATGTATGTGAGTGTAATGTATGTGTGTTGTGTGCAAAGTGCAAAATACTGAGCTGTAACTTTGACTATAGCTGTAGCTGTAGCTCGTGCTGATTCATTCAGAACCGCCTCGACATGGCATGCAAGCGATAGAGGGTAAAGTGTTTCTCGTGACTGAATCGTGGAGTTGTAGCAGCCGTTGCTAATTAGCAGCTCATCAAATTGCAGCCGCATGCAAAAGCAACACAGAAAAGCAAAAAGAAATACAAAAACAAAAACAAAACCAAAACAGGGGGAAGCAGAAAAGAACTAAGGAAATGTGAAGTGAGTCCAACTATGGATAGGGTTCAGTTTGAGATTCTAAAACTGGCATTAGCTATTTTGGTTGGTAAGCTGTCATAAAGGGAAATAGAAATAGAAATGGAAATGGAAATGGATTATTAAAATGTGACACAAGTTGATGGGAAAAATGAGTGTCAGCTACTAAATATGATATTAAGTATAGTGAAATTTTATTAGAAAACGAGTTGTTGACTTGACGATAGCGATGAGCCAAGATTGAAAATTGGTCAATCAAATGACAATTGTTGGCAATTTAGAGCTGGCCAAAAGCTGTTTACACTGACGCAAGCAAGCTGGCAGCCAGCCAGCCAGTGAACCAGCTGATAAGTTAGAGTAATAAAAATAATGGCAATAACCATAATAATAATAGGAGACTGCGTCAATATTTAATAATCGAATCGTAGCATATTGGAAAGCATCTACTTATTCCCTTCTCTGCACTCCCTATTCCACCATTCCATTAGCCTACAATTTGATTAGCTGTTTTTTGATTGGCCTCTGACATGTGCCGGGCAATTGGAAATATAATTGAAAAATTGCCCACTGTTTGCTGTCAAGTGCAGAACGGAAGAGGCGCAATGGGTACATATACATCGATGTACATAAATGACCCATAAATGGCAATCATATACGCAAACACATACACATCTATGCACCCACGCACACACCCACACACACACACATACATATATAGTGGAAATCGTGACAACTTTTTATGGCCTATGGCCCCTAGCCGTGCTCCATCAGTTCCATCAGCTCCATTACGCCTGTCATATACATACATTAATAATAAGTATACATATATATGGACATATATATATATATATATATATATCTGTGTGTGTATGTGTGTTTGTAAGGTTGATTGACAAAAAGTGAACAATTTGCCGTTTTGTCAGGTAACAAAATTTATAGACGCTCACACACTGGGAACGGAAGTAAAAGCTACTTTACACAAAACTGGCCAAAATGAGCTTAAGCTGATTTTCTTTAGAACTCTTAACAACATTTTATGGAGCAACAGAATGAAAGATATTTTTATGTGGGTGAAGATTACGTCTTGGAGAGACTGTGAAAGTGTATTAAAGTGTCTCAAGTGTCAATGAAAATCATAAAATATATAATTGATGCTATATACGTTGAAATTTAGCTATTCTGTATGCATATATAATATAAATGTATATGAGGGCTTTATATAAAGACTTTTGCTTGCCTTGCACCTAAGCACCTTCAATATCCATTAAGATACAACCTAATAGCGGAAGTAAAACAGTTGTTTGGGGAAATGCTGCCCTAGGGCAAGACGCCAATAAGTTTTCTATAGAATTCATAGCATCTGTTTTTGACTCAACTGAACTCAACTCACAACTTGTTTATAATAAGCGTGTGAAGTGACTTTGATAACCTACATATTACCGCAGCTACTTTCTCAACAAATTCCAAATCAAATATCAAATATACTATGGACTATGCTGAATAGATACTATAGCATATGAGTTGCCTGGAGAACGTTTTGTTTATTTATTTGTTTGAATGTGATTTTGGTTACCCACACACAAGAGGTTTTTATGAATGGCCCACATTGTAGGCTTAAGTATACAATATATCAAATTTGTTTTTTTTTTTGTTTTTTGTTTTGTATTTCTATTATTTTAACGACTCGTAAAATGGTGTTAATTTGTAATGTAAATAAACTGACACTGAAATAACAGAAATGCAAACAGTAAGAAACAATGCAAATAATACACAAAATTGTCAATGGCTAAGGTCAGTGCACTGGAACGTAGAGGAGCGTGAAGTACCAATATAATTGTTAGATGCGCATGCACATGCTCAGGATAACTGGCAAAGGCAAAGGACCACGAGATATGCGAAAAATCAATACTGCCGGCATGATTTAAGTGTGTGCACGTGGTACAGATGATATGATTCACATTGGAAAAGATCGCAGACTGAAACCAGGCAACTGGCACATCGTATAGCTCAATCTGCTACGAAATTGTGTCATTTAACTGTCAAAGAACTAAGCTTACTTATCATGATTCGTTTTGTTTTCGTTTTTTTCTTTTAATTTTTTCATTTTTTATTGTTTTTTGTCTTCTACTTTTTCGTTTTCTTTTCTGTAATCGATCTGCTTGGTTAGTTCTTTCGGTAAATATGCTAAATTATGGCGTCGTTAAAACAAAGAAAAAAAATAACGAAATTAACAACAAAAAACATAAAAGAACTTAAATTGAGCTTCTTTTGTTGTATGAAAAACATACGCCGCGGTGCGGTGCTGCAGAATGTCAACAAAATTAAACGAGTGCACGAAGCGGAATACAGAGGTAGAGAGGAGAATGTAAGTGAGAGAGAGAGAGAGAGAGGGACAGTTTTCAACAATCTCGCTCTCATTTTATGCTGTTCTTTTCATATCTGACTCTCTCTCACGACTCGTTTTGAGCGAATTTGCCTGGCCTTTTGGGTTGCGTTCTGCTTTTTTATTGATTTCTTGAAAGGTACACAAAAATGCGAATAACAACACCAACAACAACAACAAAGCCAGCAACGCAAAGAACAAAGGCAACAACAAAAAAAACAGCAACAACAACAACAACAAATGCAACAACAAGATTAACACTTTCGGCGCATTATTGGGCACTAATTTTTCATTTTTGTTTCATATTTATGTTTACACACTTTATTGTCATATTACTTTAATGTTTCTTTTACATTTAGATGTAAATTCCCTTTGATTTTCTGAAGTTCTGACACATTTAATGAGCGGCTATATATACAAAATTTCCTTTTATTGTTTTGGCAATTACTGACGTTAATGCACATTTATAAATAAATGTCCAGACAGTTGTTTTAAGCGCATGTATAATGCACATATTTTAAGATATGTAAATAAAAAGATAGAGATATATAGATCTGTATATAATAGTTGATTCACTGTTCCTATAAGGTGTATGCCTTTGTATCAAACTGTCCGCTGCTGCCGAAAAAAAAGGCGGCTGCTGCGCAGAGAATTTTTCAGGCGTACGCACTACACAAAATTTTTCATAGATTTTTCACATTTGATATGCACAATTGAACGATGTTATTTGATTTTCTTTATTTGTTTATATTAATTGATTATTATATTTACATTGTGTATATTTCATTGACAATAATAATTAATTTTTAATAAAAATTTGGCTCTTTTTACATGAGCCTCAATCAGAAAAACTACAGCAACGAGACAGCGGCGATAGCGACGGCGACTATGATGACAGAGACAGACAAACACACGGGCGACTGCTGCTACTGTCAGATACACTGATATATTCGCCGTTCATGGCTTGGATTAATTCGCCGTGGTGCGGCATATGCGGCAGCTGCTACCACTGCCGTGCCGCTACCACCGCTGCTTCAGCTTCTGCTGCTGCTGCTGCTGCTGCTGTTTCGAATAAGAGAGCGAGAGCACGTATGTTTGTGTTTGTGTGTGAGCGACTCGCCGACTAAACAAAATGCGAGTGCATAAGGGAAATTACGTTCAAAAGGGAATTTTATTTTGGGCGCGCATTTCAAATTTGGGATATTTTCTATATATAGGCTATCGATAACAGCTGTTGTGAGTGCAATACGAAAAAAAAATATATTTTAATATGAACTTGACTATGATAAAGATTACATTTATAATTAATTGTTATCTTTAACTACGTACGCAAATTTATCAACAGTTAACTCAACGATAAGCAATATTATTAGTTTATAACACAACTGATAAAATATATAAACATAAATTTTGCCACTTCAAATAACTTCCGTTGAACCTTGATTAATAGTTAATTAATAAAACTTGTAAGCTTACAATTACACAATACATTAACATACATTAAACGTTAGTGAGAAGTACTTTAGTCACAAAAACTACAATTAAATCATGTTTATTATTCAATATAATAAGGTCTGTAAGGTCAATATTGTAAGGTCTCTCTAAACCTCCGAACCTTCTGTAAATCGGTCGTAATATATGTGTATGTATGTCTGTTTAAAACTCGACCTACTACACTTTTTGGGAATTATGTAAGCCCGCACAAAAAGATACATCATTAGGCATTATGTTAAAATTACCTGCCTATGCATAAAACCACTTGAAAACTCATTACAAAAGCGTCGCACCCACAATGACATCACACACACTCTCATAAATATGTATATACAAAGGAAAATGGGAAATGAAGGAGATATGTTTTCAACACTAAACTGGTGAAACAGTTTACACCAAATGGACGCAAAAGTAGGCGCTGCGTAAGTTGCCTCAGGGGTGTTAAAGCACTTAGATTTATGTCGCCCGATACAAAACGCATACACTTACAGTACACACACACACACACACATATATATATATATATATATACACACATACGCGGGCATACACACAGTCAGTATATATACACACACACAAAGCACAGAGTCACGACTTTGACTCGTTTTATGCATTTAATAAAAACTTTCACTTCAGCGTTTCGCATTTGCCTCACATTTCCTTCCCATTTTCCCCAGTTTTCAGCTGCACTGAAAACTTTTGCGCTGCATTGAAGCCAAGTACTTAAAAAGCAATTTCCATGCGGCATACAACATAAAAAGGGCTGCTGCTGCTGCTGTTGCTGTTGCTGTTGCTGTTCTACTGCTGCCACCCATAATGCTTCTGTGGTCCAAAGCCATGGCCAAATATTAATGAAATGATTTGAGTGGAGTTTACGCTTATGCTCGAATCTACTTGTACTTAAATGTGTTTTTATACTCGAATTATTATTATTATTTTTTTCATTTGGTTTTTGCTTCATTTTTTGTGGCTTATTAAAAAGTTTAAAAGCTATTTGAGGTGTTGCTGCTGCTGCTGCTGCTGTTGCTGTTTGTGGTTTTTCTTTAACTGAGGCCTATTTGGTAGAATGTATGAAAGTAAAAATCATAAAACCCATCAAAATAATGTTAATTCATTAAGTGGCAGTAACTTGGTCGAGCGCCCAAGTGTAGGCTATAAAAATGTTTTACGCACAAAACGAAACCGCAGCAGTAGCTCTCAAGCCATAGCAAGAAAAACAACCTCATCCAAAGGATCTGAAGGAGTTTTTCTTTTTGAAGAAGAAAAATATTTGCTGGCGCCTTAGGTTAGGTTGTTGGCAAGACCATCAGCGTGCAGCAAATGAATGATTTTTATTTATATTTTATGGTTTTCTTGGTTCCTTTTTGAGTCGGTTGGGTATGGCTTGGTAATTAGAGCAGGTTTATGCCCTGACGGCCAGGTGTATATCATGCCATGGCTAACAATAAACTCGAAAATTATGTGAATGAGTTTCTCTTAACTTATTTTCGGTTATGCCACAGGCTGCAGCCGCAACAACATCAGCAACAAGAATATGAGAGAAAAAAGTTAGCTCCAGGCCGGTTTTAGGCTCTCAAGATTTATATCTGGCACATGGCAAGCAACCAGGACAATCAGGCAATTGGGCAAACGGGTGGCAACCAGGCAGACCGCCAACGAGCATAAAACAAACAAACAAAATACAACACAAAAAAAAGTGAAGCGAAACGAAACGAGTCGAAACAAACAAGCAAAGTTAAATGAACAACTTTTGTGCATTATTTATCTGCAAAGTGAAAACATGAGCGTTACCAACAAATAAAATTATTGAGCATACAAAAGAGCTACAGATAGATACCCTGTAAATAGAAAATCTACCAAAATCCAGAGAGAAATGCTTAAAAAACGCACTAAGCGTGAGTTTGCAGGCATCTTTAGTATTGCTCACCAGTCAGTCAAAGCGTTTGGCATATACTGTGAGTGCTAACTAATTATAGGGTATTTAAAATCATAACCACAACACTGCGGCACAATGGCGGTGCAGACATAGCCAACAGCCTGCCAGAAGCAGATGAAACCGCTGCCACTTTGGCCTGCCTCACTGACTGCCCTGACTGATTATGAGCTCTTCTGCTTCTCTCTGTAGGTGTATGTGTGTGTGTGTGTGTTAGTGTGCTTGTATATGTATGTTTTTGTTAGCCACTCATTTAATATTTTATGACTTATCTCTTTTCTATTAAGATATTTTAATGTACAACCAAAAATGTGAACTGGAAACCACAGACCCGAGCGGAACTGAGCCCTAGACTCAGCCCAGATGAGCGACCATAAAATCTAATAAACAGAAGTCAGTGCCAGACTTCTGTATGTATCTGTAAATCTATGTGTGTGTCTGTGTAGTCATTCATTTATGTATATATACGTGTGCATATGTGCTGTTGAGGTTTTTAGCATTTTATGAGTTGGGCTCCTTAACATTTGTTCCGCCTGCCATCTGCCTCTTAAAACTGATTCAACGTTTCCTTTGCTTTATTGATACGTTGCTCAAAATTTACAACTTCAAGACGAGGTGTATGTGTGTGTGTGTGTGTGGTTGTGTGTTGGTGTGTTGGTTTGTTGCCGCAGGCTGCGATTTTTAATATGCATTAAAATTAATAAGAACACGTGTCGTCTCTGGCATCGTCACCGCCTCCGCCTCCGCCTCCGCCACCGTCTACGCTTCGTTTTTTTGTCGTCTTCATAATTCCATTTTATCGCGCACAAAATATTTTTTTATAGCTGCGCCGCAGGCGTCGATTTCAAAATATGTTGTGCCTTGTAACATACATAGTCCTTTTTGGTCCTTTTTTGCTTAAATAACGTGCAAGATTCATCGTTGATTTTAGCATCATTTTGTTGGGTTGTTAATTTTATGCTCATAAGAGATAAAAAAAGAAAAATGACGACAGAAAAAAATACCTGTGACAAAAATGCTGGAAAATCGTTGTGAAAATTGCACAAAGTGCTTCAAGGTAACAATTTTTTATGAATGCGAGACAAAAATTCGCTTTGGCATATGATGATAAACGATAAATAGATCCTTTACATTTACTGAATCCTGCCAGAGGTGATACATAATTTCAAGTTGGTTAAGTCATAAACAGTTTGAAGAGCTGATTATGTTCATAGAAATCACAACACTAATCAACCTTAAGGCGCTTTAACAACTTGTATTATCCTTAATCCTGCATAATCTTAGATAATAATAATAATATGAGACATATGGCTTTATACTCAAGCATTCTAATTACACTTTGCATATATATGTATATATATATATATAGAACAGAAAAGTTGCCTCAGTCTCTGTCATGTCACAGAAGTTGCTATGAACAACAACATTTCTGCTTTGAAGTTAATTAGCTCCTTTATATCCTTCAAGCTCAACAGGGGAGAGGAGTTGGGCGTAGGATCAATGTTTGTATATCGAAAGAAATCGATTTTTAATAAAAGATAATGCGCATCAGTTCAAGGTAAAGATATATATTAAAAACACTTAACTGATTAATCCATGCAACGTTTTACTTGCACTTTTCTTTGCATACAATAAGGACATTCGTGGTGAGATTTGTTTTCCCTTGATGCAAGCAGTAAAACTGCTGCATCAGCATTAGTTACAAGCGATATTAATTGTTTCAAATGTCGCAGCAAGAAAATCGCAATTAATCTCATTCAAAACAAGGATAAACAGTTGCTCCTTTGAGTTTTCATTACAACTAAACATAAATCACAACAGTTGCGCCAGTGTCCTTACTACAGGACTCTATATATCCTGCCAAACTCTAAACATCAATTATCGGTTATAATAAGGTACATTATAAGCAAATTAGCGATAGTTTTAGGGTTCAGGTAAGTGATATACTTGAGGTTTTTTGGGCAAAAATAAGTAGACTTCACCCTCTCTAAATTATTACAAGTATTTGTAAATTAAACCGCCTCAGATGAACCAATAGTTACACCACAAGTTTCTGTAACCAAGAATTTAATATGAAATTATGCGAAACAGGAAAAGGACGAGCCAAATGGGAGGCGGCTCTGGGCCAAAATTATAATTTCGATTATTTAATAGTAATTTTCAGTTTTGAATGTGAATTTGGCAGAGAAGTAATGAAACCAACCAGGCAAATATGTTTCCCGTTTGAATTGTAATTCGGTTGACTGGCCACGCCCATACCTACGCCTTTATACACCAACCCACGCAACTCAACCCAACCGAGCCCATCAAGTCAAGGTAATTGCAATACGTTTAATAATCCAATTGCCTTGTTCGGGTGACCAGAGCCTGACGTTAACATGTAATTTGGGAATGCAGTCGGAGTGCCCAAAGCGAACAATATTTGAATTCTACCTGAGACAGAGAAAGGTATAAATATAAAGAGGCAGACAGAGAGACCAATACAGAATAGAGGGTGCGCTTTATCTGTGGGAAATAGTATTGCATTTAGTTAAGACCTCAAAGCTTGGTCTTTGGTTATGACCATTTGCCTTTGATGAGTTAAAAGCCTATTGGGTCGACATTGGCTTTGGCTTTGGTTTTGCCTTGTTCTTGTTCAATTGAAATTCAAAGTTGTTGAGCTTCCTTGCTGAGCTGTTTAAGTATAGTTATTAAACTTGCAACTGCTTATTTCCTAAGAAGTTTATATAATGCTTTGGGTGGCATGCAATTTTCATGTTCTTTTGGCTGTTTTATATTTGCTTTTTCTTTATATTAATCGTTTGTTTAATTTTGTGGTACTTTCCACCAAAATAACACAAATTAGTTGCATTTATAAAAACACAACAACAGCAACAACAAACTGCAATAAAACCAGCGTCAGCGGATATAAATTTAGCCCTGTGTGCGCGGTGCGCTTTGCTCTGAATAAACATTACTCATACGCACTGCAGTGCGCCTTTGGTTTGTCGTTGGCCATGCGAAAAGTAGCCAGAAGTTACAGGTGGGCGTAATACAATTACCACGCCCCTGTATGCACTACATATAAATGTGTATGTACAAAGACTAGCACATGGATATATACACCCGGAGCTGCTGCTTTTGCTGCTGCTTTGCTGCTGCTGCTGCTGTTTAACCAACGAACAATAAAACGAAATTGAATTTTGCGCTTTTAACGGAACTCACAGATACACCCACACAAAGGCTGTATGTATGTGTTTGCCAGGTTGTTTGTGGTATCCCAAAGGAGTGTCGCGTATAATAGCAAACTGGCAGGTGTGTGTGTCACACACAGATCCACACACACAAACACACGCTCGCGCTTACATTTAATGCAGTTTTTAGCCTTTGCGCTTGCTGCCCTATTGTCACTCCCACAACAAAAATAACACCAATAACAACAACTACAAAAACAACAGCAAATACAGCAACAAAAGCAGCAACTACTACAGCTACAACAACATTAAGCCAATTATTGCTGCACTTTTGACATTAAATTCAATTCAATTTATTTGCCGCCCTTTTTGGCCAGCGGCTGTTGCTGCTGCTGCTGTGCTGCTGCTGCTGCTGCTGCTGTTACTACTGCTGTTGCATCGCTAGGATTTTGAAGTCAACTTTGTTGCTGCTGTTGTTGGTTGTTGGTTGTTGTTGCTGGTTGCTCGTTTGGCTGGTTGGCAGCCTGGTTATTGTTTTTGACGTGGAATTTAATTTCATGCTCTCTCACACACACACCCACCCTTTGAGACACACACACACACACCTACAGGCAACAATCAATGTTGCTGCTATCACTTTGTCCTTGCCACACAAAGCAAAGGAAATTATGCGTTAAGTGCAACCAAAATGAATATAAAACATACACAAAATATATAAATATACATTTAATTTTATATAAATTTAACGTGTTTTTTTTATTACCAAAGGATACAAATTGGCACCTTTATTTATTAAATTAAACAGGTGAGAAAGCGAAATCAAATTTTATACACAATGCGGAATTTTGTTGGCAATTGGCAATTGGCAAATGGCAATTCAATTTAGCTGCAAAGGATTCAACTGCAATTTCCTGTAATTGTTACAGTTTTATTATATTTGTTCTAAGGAATTGCAATCAGCAAATGTTTTTAGCATTTTGTTGAGTGCTGAAAGGATTAAAGAATCCATTTAAGGGATAATCTGTTTAATTTAGAAAAGGAAATTCCACAATATTTTAATTAAGAATTGTTTACAACAAAATGATTCCAAACTGTTTACAAATAGACTGCTGAAAGCTACTTAAATATGAAGTTTAGAATCATTAAAGGAAAAATTAAATTTTCCATCAATGTCCTGAAATATTAATAAATCTAGTTTAGATTGAAGTCTATTTATCTAATTTGCCTTAAATATTAGTTAAAATTGTTTTGGCATGTCTTAGTGTTGTTACAGTTTATGTTTTTAATAATCAAAATCGACTCTGTTATTATCCTTTTGGCCAACAGCTGTCTCAGATCAGTCGGGGAGACGGCACAACAATTGTGCAACTGTATGAAATTTATGTTTTCTATTATGCAAAGCAACTTTCTGCATATTTTCGTATGTGTCACACTCATTTCCATTGTTGTTCTTCTTCTTAGACATTGTTGTTGTTGTCGTTGTTGACTTAATGGCCGACGACATTGTGAACATAATGCTGACATAATAATATTTTTTTGTTGTTGTTACTGTTGTTGTTGCAGCTGCTATGATCTGCATGCCAACATACTGCAATTGCACTTACCCCAGTCCCCCCAACCAGTATGAAGCCCAACATTACTCAGCACCACTGAACCACTGAGTTAAGCCCCACCAGAAAATGACTCGCAGCTGACTGAAAAGACTCTGGCATCTGCCGACTGCCTTGCCATTTGTCTGGGTCATTACTCACAGTGGCAATCTGCAGCAAGCTCCTCTACCAACTACACCCACAATGTATGCTGTCACACACATACACATGTACACTCATATATACACATACACTGACAACATTTGTGTTTTTGCAATTTTCTGCAGCTTCAATAAATTACATAGAAAACGCATTTTTATTGAAAAAATATTTTCTGCTCTTTTGGTGTTGAATAGCATAAAATCAGCAGATAAAGATAAATAAAATAAAAGATAGTCAACCAACACACACACACACACATACATATATACTTATACGCTTATTATATATACACACATATATATATAAATATATAACAGTAAATAACATTTTAATTAGAATTTTAAATTTCTGAAATATTTTTCAACAGATTTTTTCAGCTTTTGGCGTTGCAATTGTGCCCTGTGGCATTATGAAATTTTCGCCTGTTGCAACAAATACTTTTTTTTATTATTTATTTTTTGTGGTTTAGCTGCATAAATTAATTGCCTTGCAGCTTTTTTCTGCTTCAGATATTCAACGCTTCACACCTCAATCCACAGTATAGATAAAAAACTATAATAAAAAATAGATTTAATCGAATGTTTAATTTATGAATGTTAAATTTTTGACGTCAAATGCAGGTGACCAAAAATATTCAAATTTAAATTCTTACTTCAATTGAAAATTTATTCTTTAATATATATAAATTAATAATATATATACAAAGCTTAAGTTTCTGCAAAGATTCAGCAATCATCGTTTATATCCATGCATACGTATAATGTGAATGGCAAAGTTAAGTTAAGTGCATGTTAGGCGTTGATCTTTAACATAAGTTCAATTAATGCTCTATAAAAGACTTAAAGTATAACAAAATATAATCAAGTGATTATGTTATAAAGGTTAACTAAGTTTTAGAGAGTAAATTGAAGTTATTGAAGTTAGATTATAAACTCTAATTCAATATTGAAAATGTAAAACGATTTCGTTAGACTAAAATATAAAAGGGCCTTTTTAGGTAACAAATTTTATTAGCTATTGAGGGCGGCACTTAAATTCAGCATGATTAGAATTTATCATAGATAAAGTTAGTAATATTGAATGATAATCATAAAGAAAAATGCATGCACGAAATATGCGTAAAAATCTATAGAATTTATTTATTTTTTATTTCTTCTTTTTTTGGACTTTTACAAGATTAGAAAATATTTGTTTGGGGCGGTCATGAAGCTGCTAGATACCAAAGGCTAAATTCAAATGTGTGCCCCATATATTCACACACACACTTATGCACCACATGTATATAGATATAAAAACGTAAAAATCCTTTCCCATACTAGAGTTATGGACAAGTGTTGAGCTCATTTTGTATGTGTGTGTGTGTGTGTGCAAGAGTATGTGTGTTATATCTGTGTGTGATGATATGCATGTGATTGGAGCACGAAACCGAGACGTATGATGATGTTGATGACGACAACGAGAACGACGATGAGCATGAAAATGAGAGCGACGACAATGGAGACAACAACAGAGACAACGGATACGACACACGCAGATCCCCATACACACGCACTCAACCAGTGTGTTTTAAGGCAAATGTAGTATGAGCCTTTGTGAAGTTAAGAGTTGGGGGTGTCATAAACAACAGACAAGTTGCACATGCACTAGAGCATAACTACCCGTTACAGCACCATTCGAACGAGTACGTATATATACGCATATATATATATAGATGCATACGCCTGTATGTATATGTGTATGCAAGCAAAGCGAAAAAGTCAGACGAAGGGATGTAGGTAGCTGGTGCAGGGCCAGAGCAGGATAAGCTGTCATAGAGGCAGCAACCGGTCTGTGCATATTTAAACTCCCACAGGAAAAATTTCACAAGACAGTTTTGAAGCTATGACGAACATGTCGGGTGGTCAGAACGTAGGATAAGGATGAGGCTTAAAGGGGAGGGACAAGTTTGTGGGCGAGAAACACAGGCTGTGGATTGGCAGCATAGCAGCCAACAACTGTGACCAAACAATGTTGAAGCTTTGATGAACCTTAAAAGACAACAGCAACAGCAACAGCACCAACAACAACAACAACAGCAGCAACAACAACAACAACAACAACAATGACAACAAATATAAGAGAAATATGACAAAATACTAGTGCATAGTGCACACTGTACAATGTAAAGTGTTTCTATATCTCTCTGGCACTAACCCAGTGCACGCCAACTGGGCGTATGAGTGTTAAAAATTGTGCACTATGGATGAATTGAAGTTCCAATGGGGCTAAGTCTACGAGAGTGCCAGTCATGCATACATATATATAGTGTGTGTGTGTCTATGTGTGAGTGTATTTCTGTATGTATTGCTGAGTGTGTTTGGGGTTATATGTAGACTCGTCACTTCAAGCAAATGGAGATGAATGCAATGTCTATGCTGCTTCTTGCACAGTAGAAAGAG
The DNA here is from genome assembly GCA_037044455.1 of Zygothrica quintamaculata. NCBI lineage: Eukaryota > Metazoa > Arthropoda > Insecta > Diptera > Drosophilidae > Zygothrica > Zygothrica quintamaculata. The sequence goes on from JBAMBS010000456.1 coordinate 52,213, forward strand.
CATATACATTGGCATATTTTATGCATGCTTTTACCACAAAAAGACACTATTATACAGCATACACACATACACACAGATATATGCATGTGTTTGCCCCAGGAGCAATCAGCAACCTATCAGCTCTGCGGTTGTCAGGAGTTTTTCGCAAATCGAATCTTCAGTCACATCACAAGCCTTTTTGTAAAAATTTCAATTAATTGTGCATTGAATTTTATGCCATTTTTGATAAACTAATGGAAAAACTGTATAAATCAAAGTGAATTCATCAAATTTCCTGTACTTATTCACTTGTCCTTAGTTTAACCACATGTCTATTGCCTACGCTATAATCCATGTTAGTTCATAAGTTCAACCAATTGTGGCATTGCAACCACAAAGTATTCGGAACCACAATCCAAATTCGATTATTGATAAAACAATTTATAAACTTAATATATATATTTGTATATTTTGGACTTTCCACAACGGAAATGTGTTTATTCAATACATTATTTATTGCCTCTAACAGCTTTTGCCTCTAACATTGACTTAACAGTCATCGCGATTAACATATGCATAACAGAGTTGCATTTAAAGTTAACAGTTTTACTTTTTTTATATTAAGCAGAATAATATTTATGATTTTTATTTTGTTATTTATTTATGGGGTTGAATGCAAAAAAAAAGAAAATGCAATTGTTAAGTTGTCATCAAACACAAAAATTTGGTTGACACATTTTGTGGCTGCCTCTATAGTTGCATGTTGTTGTCAAATTGTTGAATGTCCTTTTGTGACACTTAGATGTAGATTTATTTAGTATGAGACTGTATGGGCTGTGGCCATATGTGGGCATGGTTTTAAAATCTGTATCCTAGTAGGAAAAGTTGCTATCGTTCTAATTGATTAATTAAATCTCTGACAAGATAGCGAACGACGAGACACACACACAGCACACACACACATAGATAGACATACTGACAGGCAGCTACACATTCGCTGGAAAAGTTAAGGGAAAAGTTATGTCACAGCTAAAAACTTTTTATAACAAAATATTTTTTTTTTCCTGTTTTAGCCTCTTCTTCATTTTTTTTTTTTCGGTTTATTTTCTTTCTTCTGTTTTTTTGTTTCTACTTTGCATATTCTTGTAGCCAGTTTGACATACGAGTTGAATTCTCATGTTGCTCACTTGTCAAGCTGTCAATTGGCACAAGACTGCCATAACATACATAGCCCACACAGAGACATACACATGCCAAGACACACATACACACACACAGAGCTATATATATATATATATATGCACACAAATACAGATAAATATGAAGATGGAGTCGTCTGCTTGAATGTGTCATTACATATATGGGCACTTGAAAAGTTTTGAATGAAATGTGCGGCAGTTTAAGAGGAATCCTTTTCCCTTTCATCTTTTCATCTTTTACTTTTTATTTGTTTCTTTTGCGTTAACTTTACTTAGTATTGGTAAACACTTGAATTACTGTTATGGTATTGGTAAGTTGTAAGAGTAAAGTAATAAATACAATTGCATTCTGATGGCTTAAACAGGCTGAAATAGCATCAGAGTATCAAATTCATAAGGTAGATTAAATTTCATATTGAAGTTGAATTATTGACAACGGAAATTGATGTCATTGACTCATTGCAACTGCCAACAGGCAACTCTCAACTGGAAACTGCAAAGCTGGAAGCTGCAAACTGTTAGTGCCACACGAGGCACATTCAGTTCGCTCTGCTGATTGCGATTAGTCGATTGTGCAACTCCAAAGTTGTGCACTTTGATTGATTTATGTGTGTGCTGCAGCTTTGACATTGGCACGCGTTTGCTTTATGGCAAGGATGAAATTTCAGCCACAATTTGCAGCACCACAGCATCACAGTAGCAGCAACAGCAGCAGCTGTTGGTTGATACTGCGTTGGCAGTTAAACGAGCTAAAAGATGGTAAAACAGCATTATCCGACTTATGCTTAAATAACGTTTATCAATGCTTCTTGTTTAATCCTTATTGCTTTAACCACTTGATACATGTGTACAAGTGCATTTAATCTAATATTAATGTATTTTTAGTATTTTATTTAGTTAAAATATTTATTATTTACAGTGTGAACACTTTAAGCGCACACAAATACAAATATTTATATGGTCCAATGGTGCGTATGCGTGTTGTTGATTTAATGATGGGAAAATCGTTTGTGTTTTTGTGGTTTGAGTCGATTGATTATTTTAATTAACGTGCTAATATTTTAATTTATTGTATATTGTTGCTGTTGCTGTTGCTGCTGCTGTTTCTCTTGTTGATGTTGATGTTGTTTCTGATGTTGTCAGGTCATTGCACGCTGTGTGCTTATGTTTTTTATGAGACAGCTGCAACAGGGCGTATGAGTGATATGGCATTAGCTTGTCATACTATCAGCACATCATCCTATCAACTAGTTAATCAATGTACACACAATGTATAACTCATACATTTAATCTCCAATGCATTTTTCTACCCTTCCTCCATACACGAGTATTTAATTTTATGAATTATTGATGCATATTCAGCTAAAATGGTATGCGTGTGTGTGTGTGTTTGCATGAGTGTGAGTTTGCATAGGCCATTAAGCCTAGGGACCTTTTTTATATTACATTTAAAGCTATGCAAAATATACTGCACTTTATTCATACCTCTTAATATGTGGTTGATTTATGTGGTCGCTCAACTCCGGATTAGTTGGACTTACAAACCACTCTCTATATTTTAAATGTATATGTGTATGTGTGTGTGTGATTGAGTGTATTTGCATTGTTATACTGCAGTTTATTTCAATTAAAAACAACTTCATATTGTTACTCACATGCCATAAAATAACGCGTTAATTCACTCTTTGACTTACCTGCAATTAAAAAGAAGGGAAAAAATATTTATTATAAATTTAAAAAGCAAATATTTATGCAAAAATTTTATACAGAGCAGAGATATATAAACTATATTTATCAATTATTTATGAAATCTGGCACTATTTTAAATATATATCAGTAAATATTCATAGGCTAAAATTAGTTGAACAATTTCGTTTATTTTCTTTTATTATTTCGTATTAATAAAACTCACTGCATATTTAATAGTTTGGTTTGAAGCTTTGGTGGAAAAAACAGTTGCTTTATAAAGCTTGTAGACTGGTATACAGTTAGTTGAAGCAGTTTCTAACATATTATATAAAAATATAATCTGTTTGATTATTATTTAGCAAATAATTTTCTTTTGCCTCTCATCCAAAAACTTTCTGTAATCCTCGTCCTTACATTACATTCAGTTAGTTATTCGGTTTCTCTTGCAGCAAATTCTATAAAGTTATATAATCTTATATATATATATATATATATATATATATGTGTGTGTGTGTGTATAACTATAGAAAGCCCATTTGAAATAAAATTTTCGATTATATACAACGTCAGCTTGGACGCGTCTCTGGTGAATTTAACGCAAAATGTCCCCGTCTTTCTTTGTTATCCTTATGTGTGAAATTTAATATTTGTGTTGCCAGTTATACACATACATACATACATACAGACAAACGTGTACGTATACACATACAGCTAGACTGTTAGAAAAGCAGTGCACTCTGTCAATAAGCAAGGCAAAAGGCATAAAGGATACCAAGAAAAGTTGAGTTGAGCTTCGAGTCCTTGACGGCTTAGCGGCAGAAATCAATGACACAATAAATATTTGTGCAGCGCTTAAGCAACGAGTGTTTAAGGCTGTAAGCAACAAGAGGACTATGCTGCTGATATAAAGACAGATATAAACATATATATACATATATATATATTTATATATATATATATATAAAGATATATACACTTGTATATGATGTAGCTGTGGCCTTGTCTCAGACGCTTTAAACGGAGTTTGGCTATGAGTTTAAGAGCCAACAACTGCTACTAAACAAACACAAAGAATAACGAATAAACAGACACACACACATACTTAAAATATATATATATGGATATATATATATATGTATAAGTTAGGCAGTAAGCCATCTTGTAGCTTGGCTCGTTTATTTCAAGTTTATTTCTTCTTAAGTCTGCATTTTTATTCGACAAACTTTTCTTTTTTGCTTTCCCTGGAAAAATTTAAGTGTGCCATGACAAAGGTGCCAGTTATATACATACAAACTTATATATATATATATATATGTATAGGTTTGTATGTGTATATATATTATATATATTTATATATGGCAGTAGAGCGCATGTTTATTGCACTTTAGGGAATATCATTCCTGACCCAACTCAAGTCAAGCCAACAACTGGGGAAAACGTCGCTTAATGTGGCAGAAAAATGTGTAAATTACGTCGATGCGCGCACAGCATGTAACTATGTGTGTGTGTGTGTGTGTGCTATATGTATTAGTGTGTGTGTGTGTGTCACAAGTAAATTGAAAAATGTAGCGCATTGTAAAAATGGAGAAAAGTGTTGCAAATTAAATAAAAACGACAAATGGCAAGAGATACTACGTTTACTTGTGCAATGGGCAATGTTACGAGTTTTTTGTTTTTTAACATCAGTTTAAGGATAACGTATCTATTTCTATCCTTTTCTTACTTAGTTGCTTCCCACATTTAGTTTACTCAAAGGATTTAAAAACAACATGTGTATCCAGTTGATATTAAAACTTAAGTAAACGTTATTCCCCAGGACTTTCAACGTTTAAATCATATGGCCCAGAAAGAGTCTAGCTCATGTTATTTCACTGATTGAATTGATAGAGCACTACACGGATTCAAGGTAAAACATATTGATTTAGATATAATAGAAACTATAATTTGTTAGAAATTGTGATACACTTTCTTTTACTATATTCATTTTGTTATAGAAACATTGAATAATATTTATATAATGATATAAGCATACATATAAAGTCTGCTTTAATGCTTCTAATCGTTTAGCTTTCACTTTTGCATAAATCAAGCTAAATAGCCATTAATTGGAACATTAGGTTATCTAAAGTCCATTTAAACCAATTTATGTCTCGTATAATTGCATATATATATATATATCATGTTAATGAAAGTGTGTCAAAAGTTCCCACTGCAATTTCTTGCCTGCGCCATACTATGCTGCAATTAGGAAATTGCACACAATTATCTTACATGCAATTGTTGAATTAAACCTAACTGATATTCCCTATGGCAGTTGCCAATCTTAACGTTGAACTGGACTGCTAAGTTTAACGTTAACAGTTTGCATAACATAACTGTTCCCAATGTCTTGAAACTGTTATCAACTGAGATCAGTTAGCCAGGACACAGTCATATTTTATTTAGAAACAAATAAACCAATACAATCTGAAAGTAATATAAATTAAGTACTGTAAATTGTTATTGAATTACAGCAATTAATAATTAATTGTATATAATAAATGTTTGTGTAAATTGTTTACATTTATTTTGTCTTTAAGACGTATTCAATATATGTTAAAGCAATTGCTTGTGGCATAAGATAAATGAATATTACTATGTATGAACAATCTGTGTGGCGCCCCATGTGCCATTTGCCATTTGCCATTTGCTATTTGCTATTTGCCATTTGCCATACTGCTCTTCCCTCAGCTTAACCGGTAGTTGAGACAATGAATCTTGGTGCCACAGAAAATTTGATAGCAGCATAAAAATCATTGCATTGTTGCAAATGTTGCAATCGAATGAGCACAAAAAAGAAGAATAGGGGAACAAACAAACAGACAAAACATAACAAATCACTGCCAAAAAATTCAAGTAATAACTCAACAGTCGTATCCATACTCATACTCACACTCACACTCACACTCATACTTATACTCATACTCATTGTATACTCATTTTTATTTTTATTTTTATTTTTATACTCATTTTTATTGCTCATCATGCGCAGTGCGGTTCCGTGTATTATTTTTTATCTGCTTTTATATGTTTCCGTATACCATATATACTATATGCTATATAGTATACGGTATTTTGTATTTTGTATTTTGTATTCAGTATTTTGATATTTGTAGTTGCAACAACGCAACCCACAAATCGCCACATCATAGTTTTTTTTTTTTGTTTTTTGTTGTTTTGTTTGTTTCTACAAAAACGGAAGGCACAAATATCATGCGCGAAAAATCAGAATGTTTTTCATGTGATTTATGCGCTAGTACTGTTAGACAGGATCAGGGAAGGAGAGAGAAGGTGGTGCTATAAGGTGGGTGTTAGGTAGTATAAGTATGGTATAACTGACGCTGCTGATGTGGCTGGTTGGTTGGTTGGTTGGTTCGTCCTTTGGTAGTTGCATGTGAAAAACGTTTGAGCCAAATGAAATGCGCATAAAATTCAAACAGGCAACATGAGACAATAGCCTAAAAGTAATGGCAGACACAAACTGATGGCATACACCACGTGTGGCAGGTAGTGTTGCAACATGTGCCCCTAACCCACTGAAAACCTGATAGACTATTCAGTGCTTGTATCGAAATTCCCACAGCGTATTTGTGTTGCAATTCAAGCAATTTTTATAAATAAACAAATGTAAAAATTGAAGCAAATGTAAAGTTGTTTGCTGTTGGATGTTGTTGCAGCAAGTTGCATGCTTCAAGTTTAAGTACTAGTCATCCTTAGTCAAAGTGGCAAGAACGTTTATATTTTAATTACAAGTTTATTTTTTACCTCCCTTCTCTTTTCTGCTTCAAGTTTCTGTCAATCAATGGCCAATAGCCAATGGGCAAAAGTTTTTCAATTTTGCAGCAAAAAATAGCTAACAATGCCTGTTTATATACTACACAAATATATATATATATATATAGGGAATTGTACTATACTACAGTATAGCCGATTCAATCAATGTGGCACACAATTGCTTCATTCACACGCCCATTTGGCCAGATGTGAAGGCGGCAATGGTCTTTCATTTCCTGTCTAGAGTACGACCACCCACTACTTTCTCCCGTGTCCTTTCACTAACTCACCCGAAGCCACCCCAAACCCAAGCCCAGCCAAACCAAACGAATCCAAACCAATCCAGTTCAATTCAGTTCAGTTCAGTTCGGCTGAGTCCAGTTGAGTTCAGTTTGGCGAACTTTTCGCTAACAAAAAATTAATTTAAAAACTTATTTCAATATCAAAGTGGGCCCAAAGCAGCAGCAAAAGCAACAACAACAACCACAACAACAACAACAACAACAACAGCAGCGCCCCACGACGAGCGCCGTGCAAAGCGTATAACATTTTAATAAGATTAAAATGAAAATGTCGTAACAGTTTTTTCATTTTTATTCCCTCTCGTTCACTCTCTCTCTCTGCAACTTTATCTACTATTTCTTCGCATAAGAAAAAAAAAACTGTGTGCGAAAATCGCCGCTAAAAGTCGTGAGTTATCTGCTTACTTCCCACACTTCACATCTTTTTTTGAGTCCTCTTTGTGCCACATTTGATAGTCTTTGACAAAGTTTGAATTTCTTGAAAGACGCTTTAAATCATTAAGAAATTTTTGTGATTAATTTAAATTATAAAATGTAATTTTATTGACATTAAGCTTAGTATATGGGCAGCATTGGTCCTAACTTTTGCATAAAGAAGAAGCTGATGTTAATGCTATGTTATGTTAAGCCCATGTTAAACTCATTTTGGCAGGCTTAAATTTGCATGCGCTTGAAACGCTTGCAACTGCAGCGTTGCTTCTCTTTACTTATTTATCAAATTATTTAATTGAGATTTGGATTTGATTTGGCTACGAATATATAAAATTACTTTGAGTTTCAAGCTTTATTAAGGCAATGTTAAAGTCTAAACTATTTCAATTTAGCCTAATCTAATGGAGAAAATGGGAACCAGCTGGATCAATGCATACGTTGTATTGAGAATCTCAAACCATTGCTAATTTATTACCAATAGGATGGTAAATCAGAGCCCCAATAAACAGGAGAAAGCTAACACCTGCTATGTACAAATTGTACTTATATATTATATGAATACTTTCATAAACTATTAAATCATTTATACAAATCAGATGTATAAACTCACTTAACACATTCTAAATATGACTAATCACAAAGCCTTTGGTTTGAACAATCAAGCTAATCAGATAATAATATATATTTTTAATATATGGAGATAAATTGTTATAGTCCAAGAAAAAGAGTAAATGAAATTGTTGGGGAAAAAAGTGAAAAGCAACTTAGAGAAACAATTATTTGCAATGCAATGTATTCAAAGAAAACAAACACCAAATGCAACAAAAAGAGACAAGTTGTTTAGAGTATGTGTGTTGTATTTTTTGTATACATGTGTGTCTGTGTGTGTTGTGTGTGTATCTTCAACCAATAACACTAATTTTCAAGCAAGCAGAAAGACCATGCGGACATTGAAAAATTGTTGTAGCAGAAGAGCTGATGCCTGCAGCCGTCGCGTTGAAAGCAAAGGCGGAGTAGAAGCGTGTGTTGAAAGACTTTACAACGTGCCACATGGCTGCAAAGTATTGCGACACAAAACAGCAAAAGTAATGTAACTACTGCCACAGGGTGTGTGGCATACTACTCCATATATATATATATATATATAAATGTAAGCAAGTGAATAGCGTACAGCCAGCTAGAGCAAAAAGAATTGCTTGAAATCATTCAAGGAGTTGCAACATAAAAGCTGAGCGCTTGGGTGGAACATAAAAAGCCCATACTACTAAGCGCAACAGTGGCTGCTAATGTGGCACAGTGGTTGTTGCTGTTTCTGATGCACTTTCACCACACTCAAGTGTTCGCACAATTTTGGCATAATACAACAAAATTGATTTGAAACATGCATCATTATCAACATCGTCGTCAGTGGCAGCCACACTTCAGCCCTGTTCCTGTAAGAATTCTTGAGGCACTTACTTAAAATTTCGTACAGCTGCTGTTGCACAGCAAGCTCTTGCAACGCTTGTGTCATTCAATTGAATGACACTCATTCATTCAACGTTTTGCAGCTCACATGAAACAGCAATTGAAGCATCATTAGCTGCAAGCTTTTACTTAAACGAACGTTGGGGAGCGGCTGCCGCACAACGTTGCGTATGAGTAATGTATGCATGCTATTTACATTGATTTAGCATGATGGAACGGGTAGCTGCATAAGTATTAATCCTCCCAGCTATATACTTTATGTTTTTACTACCATACATCAGCTACTTCTATATATATATTAATGATTTTAAGCAGCTTTAAGTTCTGCTAACAAGCAAAAGTTCAGGAAAAATAACACACTAACAACTTTTTTAAGTACAGCCATTAAGCAACTTAGCTAACCTAAAGTTTCATAAAGATAATAATGAGGTTATTAACTCCGATTATACTATAGTATATATAGTATCTGCTGTATCTATTGAAAGAGTACATCAACGTTTGTCTTTTAGTCTTTTCACTTGCAGTTACATAATATTTTCTTTAGTTTTTTTCACTTATTTGAATATGCTTCATAAAACATTACTCATACGCCATGTTGAAGTGCATTGAAGTAGCACAAGTGGCATAGCAAACGAATATACAATATATTCAATAAAGCAATGTGTACGAGCATTGTCTACTAAAGCAGTAAGTATGCAAAAGGATATCGATAGAAAATATGTTATCATATATATTTTTTTTACTCTATCTTAGTTGTTATTTCTGCTGTTGTTGTTGTTGTAGTACTAGTTGTTGTTGTTGATGTTGTTGCTGTTGCTATTTGCGTTGCTGTATAACATTATCACGTACGCTAATGCGACAAAAGCGCAACGAGGAGCAAAATGTTTTGAGAATTTACTTAGCTATTGCCTGGTTTCTTTGCTTCGACAGGCATTGCCTTACGTTGTAAGTGTGTGTGTATGTGTATGTAAATTCTTATATATATTTTTTTTTTCGTTCATAGCTTCTGTCCCTGGTTTATTTGCATTCCGTGTGCCACATCCGCATGTCGTTTCCTGGCGTTCCTTTAAGCGCAAAATACTTTTCCGCTGCTCAGTTTACAAAGGGGCAAAGCAGCTGCTGCCATTGCTACTGCCACAGTAAGAGGGGGTGGGGGGGATTGGGTATATGTTAAGGAAAATGCTGAAAATAATATTTGGCGCGCGTGCCTTTTGGCCGCGTCACACACGTCGTATACGTATTTATATACGTTGAGTGCAGCTTAAACATTGGCAAAACAGAAGCCCGGCAATCTAAACCGCAACTTTGCATTGCAGGACAGCTCTTCAGGTGTGGTGGTAGGGGGATGGACACAGGGAGGTGTATGGCGTAGGCGTGACTGCGGCTGTGGCGAATGCGGCAGTCGACTGTCAAACACAAGCCATCTCCATTGCCATTGCCATTGCTGTCAGCTTCAACCGCGCTGTATGCGTCAGCGTTAGCCTCAGCTTCTACGTTAGCGTCTACGTCAGCGTCAGCATCAGCATCTAGTGATGTGTTTATACATTTCGTGAAATGACAGAAATTGAATAAAATTTATGCGCTCCGCAGCTCAGATGCCTGCACACTGTCAACCAGGTACACCACACCGGGATTTCATATGAATGTGAAACCGCACAGGAAACCAAAGAGAAATGTACACAATTTTTTTTTGTTTTGTTTTCCATTTTTTTTGTAGCATTTCCCATGACAGCTTCCATGGAGGTTGCATTGACTACTGCTATGTGTGTGTGTGTGTGTGCGTGGTGTCTATGTAGTGCTTGGTGTGTGTCACAATTCTGATATGAAATATGCGCGAAGGTCATTTAATGCTATGCCACTGAAATGTGGCAGTTAAATGCATAACAAACTATATGCAACTCACATCAAATCTGAAATTTTAACACCGATTTATTGCAACTAAAAAGAAAACTTATAAATTTTTTGTGAAACTGTCCCTGGGACTGCCTCAATTTAATTCTTTATTTACATTTTAAGGCTTAAGACAGATCATATAAATGGAAAACTTATTTCTAATAGACTACTATGCAATAGATACTATGTTAGATTATAGATTACTCAATAGATATATAATACCATATCCTTTCCATGAGTGTATGGCTAGGATAGTGTATTTGACTAATTTTATTCTTTGATCACTTTCAAAGGAAAGCAACTATTAATAAGGAGTAAAGTTACAGTTATTGATGTATCTATTTCATAAAATTGGAAGCTTTATAGAAGGATTGTTAATGGAATATGTTCTTTGGGAAGTAAATGGAAATTACTTAAAAAAAACTTTCAGTGAAAAATTGTTTGTAGTAAGATTTTGTTTTTGCCTTCTGTTATGGCTATTTAAAAGGTTTCATTCAAGTTTTGTGTGGCTTCAAGTTGCTGTGTCTTCCTTTTTTTTTGGTTTTCGCTTGACTGCCACATAAAGTGGCAACCATAGGAACCAAGGCGCAGCCTTCTGGCAGCACAATGCAAAATTTTATGGCTCTCGTTTGGTTTATTGTTGTTGCTTTAAAATATGCATTTTTGCGTTGACTTTAATTTGGTGTTTTATGTTTTTTTGTTGTATCTTTTATTATTATTTTTTATATAATATTTTACGGTAAAGTTTTTCTTTGAAACGCATCACATTTTGCTTAGCAAGGATAACGAACAAAAGGCGTTGCTCGTTGTCATGGTCCTGGCTAGAGCTGTGACATGGTACGGCGACCATGTCATACAGCTTCACTTTTGCTGCTTGATGTTATTCCTGCTGTTGTTGTTGGATTCATGATTTTTTGTGGTTGTTGCTGCTGTGGCATTCACTAAACACAAGCACAGCACAGCGGTTGTCCCAGGCATCATCTTGATGGCGCTGCAAGCGGTAACCGCATGCCACAAAATGCTTAAATCAAATTAACGCATCTTGACTGCAACAACAACAACAACAATCACAACAACAATAGCAACAACAACAGCGACAACACGTTGACAAAAGCCAAACTTGTGGCTTTTATGCAAAATATAAGGCGTGGCCAGTTTACATAGTCTGCCAGCAGTTTATGGTTTCACAATGGCACAGGACTTCTTTACCGGAAATTTTCTAAGCTTTCATTGTGCACTGCGTTTTTGTGCATTAAAAGAGTTTAAGAAAAGAGTGAGAAAAACTAGAAAAAGGGAAAAGTTTCTTTTGTTTAACTTGTAGTGATGGATTAGAAATAACCTTTTAAAGCAAACCTAATGCAACATTATATCAACGTTAAAGCCATAAGTGCCACAACATTTGAAATTTTTGCATACTCAAAACATAGCTGCAGCTGACCAGAAGCAACTGTGTCCTGGCTGTATTATACTAATGCAATGCAGTGCAATGTACTTAAACATGTGTAGCTTTGTGGCAGCTGCGGATCCTGCCATGTTGTGTTGAGGATATTGCTAAACAGGATTTCCAGGCTACAAGGCATTTAACAAAATGTTGCAAAAGAAATGCCAACAAATGCGGCCACTCTCGGCAGACGTCTTAGTTTCACAGTGTAGCAAAATATATATATATATATATATAAAATTGATAACAGTGTTAATATATAATAAATTTAAAGATACGGAAAAAGCTCTGTAACCTAATATAATTTATCAGAGATTTAACTGTTAAGAGAAATCAGATATATCTGCTCCTGTTAAGTCTTACAGATCATTGGATTATCTGGCTAGATAGCAGATATATTTTTGGTATTAGTAGTTGTTAATTTGTGCGGCTTTGCACCACTGTGCTAAGGGCAGGCAAATGCATTTTAAAGGCAGCGACTTGTGGGCGTGCCATTGAGACAGTTGTAGTTGTATTACAAGCAGCAGCAGCAACAGCAGCAACAGCAGCACATTTCAAATGCAAATGTGTTTGTGGTGTAAATGCAGTTTTACAAAATATTTTATATATACGATGCGAATGCAGACGGAGTCAGACATGGAACGGTATAAATGGGGTGGTACGTCTACACAATGTGCATAAAATTTGCAGGATTTACATTTTAAAAACGCACAAAAAGCAGCAGCAGCAACAGCAACGGCAGCAGCTGAAGCGGCTGTTAGGGGATATATACTTATAGTTAAAGAAAATGCAGCTACATATTGTATTAGAGCTTGAATTTGGCTACAAAATGTGGTTTAAACGCTTTACGAATGTGACAACAGTGTTGATGTTGACGCTCATGTTGGCGACAGAGTCTGCGCGAAGACATCTGCCAAGCATTGCAATTTGGCTAAGTGCGTTTGGGGCCGCAAAAAGCAAATTAAAATGTAAACATATAGTACTATATATGTGTGCTTGTATGTATGTGTGCGCGCATCTCTTTTTTGTATGTATGTGTATGTGGGTAATCAGTGCAAAGCTTAGTCTAATGGCTTAGGCCTAAGCTAAAATATGTTGCCTACTTTTGAGCGCTGCTGGCATAACTTTAGACGACAGCAAAACAGTATCCAACAGTCGGCAACTTGCAACTGGCAACTGTTACTGCAACTGGCAACTGGCAACTGGTAACTTGCAACTGGCACTTGGCACATGTCTGCATAAATCTACGCCTGTCCGAGCTCGTTTTATAACGAGCTTTAGGTATTTAGATAAATTTCAAAGCTGATTTGCTAAAGCAACGATCCGGGCAGGAAACAGTTGTAGAAGAGTCAGAGATTTTGGGCATGGGCACGCCCATTTAGCGTTAAATGTGCACAGTTTTGGCTGTACCAGTAAACAGACCACATAAAAGTCGCTTTACTAATATATATATATACACACACTCACACACACATATACATATACAAACAAAATGCACATGTGCAAAATGACAATGAGGTTGAGACATATATACATATGGTGAAGGATACCCGCAGGAGACACAAAGAAAGAGAGAGAAAGAGAGTGAGAGAAAGGAAGTGTGTGTGTGGGAGCCACAGTCAGCTGGCAGGACCTTAACCGAGTTAGGCAGAGGCATAGGGATACGATAGTCAAACAAGCAAACGTGCAGGACACCAGACTCTAAATGGGTGTAGAAGATGAAAGGATTGCGACATGTGACCAAGAGAACCAAGTGTAAAGAATGCCACTGACAATGTACAAAGTGCAAAACTAATTTTACAGAGTGTAGCTTGCAGCAGCAGCAGTAGCAACAACAACAACAACAGCAACAGCAACAATAGTGGCATGTGGAGACGTATGCGCAACAGCCCGAAGAATCATGCAGTCTTTGCAACATGTTGTATGTCTGTGCATTGGACATGCCCCAAAGCAATAGCAATAGTTATAGCAGTAGCAGCAGCAGCAGCAGCAGCTTTAAGTGAAATCTATCATACGCCATGTTGTGCAATTGCCACACGCCGTGACACACTACGATTGAAGTTACAGTTGCAAACACTGTTGCTATTGCTGTAGCTGTAGCTGTTGCTATTTTCAAATTGTTTTAAATCAATTGAGCATGTAAGGATAAATTAAAAGGACCTTCTCTTTTGATGTGCTTAGCATGTAAAATATTATACAGACAACGTATTAAATGATTATGTCTGAGGTTTTTGCATTTGAATAGCACTTGAAGTCTAAAGGACATACAATATATTTGTATCCTGCCAACTGACAGCTAGACACGGCAACAATTTACGTTAAAATAGTTGTTGGTAGTTGATTGAATTTGCATTTAATTTAGTTTGAGGCTTTTATTTGTTTCTTAATAGCTTTGATTTGTGCAATTTAAGCCGATTAAATTTAACCACAATTTGTTAAAAGCTTTTACCTGTGGTTTTTTGACAGGTGTTTACTCAATTATTTTAATCGCTACACACACGTACACACACACACACACACACACACACGTTGCATTCACTTACATCCAGCAGCAGACAATCAATTGTGTGGCATCACCTGCAGACATACTCATACATGTTCATATCAGAGCAACAAACTATGCAAACCTTAACCTTATCGAGTGCCTGGTACTTGTGTAACCCATCAATGAGTCTGCACCAAAAAAAAAGAAACTAAATAGAGGGAAATGAAAAAAGCCAAGTAAAAACTTTGGAAAAATGTAATCAAGCACGTAACTTGCACAAATTTTCTGCACTTTTCCCAAGCCAAGAAAAAAAAGGCAAATGCTGTAGAAAAAAAACCCCTCAGGCCCTACAAGACGAATACACTTTCTAACAAACACACACAAACACACCCATACAACTAGAGCAGATACGCACGAAAGAACACCCACACATGACACCCACACAGTGTTTGGTTTGGTTACTAGACGAGGTGGCCTCAAAGGATTTGCCAAGTCTTTTTTGTTGCTGCCCAGTTTCACTCGTTTTCAATCCTTTTGAATATAAAAAAAGAAGAAACTTTACTCTATTTTCCTTTGGCTGCGAAACACAAAAGTCAAAAGACAAGTTAAAGACTTTAAAATCCGCCTTCGATAAAGTGATTGAGCGTGTGCCTTAAGTCAGGGCAGAATTTGTCAAAAAGTTCAATGGAGTCCTTGTAAGCGTCAGACAGGTGGATGAGTACTCCGGCCATCACATTTACCCCAAGCCGTTACAACTCAACGCTGTCACCGCCCACAACCGCATACACTCACGTTCTGACTGAAAAGGCAGCTGAAATCAAATGAAACTGATCCTGGCATAGACGTTGAACAAGAAGAAAAAATATGTGTTTATATATATATGTTGAGAGAATGAAAGAAGTTTCTGGAAGGAGAAATCAAAAGAAATCTAAGCAAAGGCAAGTGCCTCATGCTACACATGCCACATGCCGCATGCCACATTGCCAAAATGCTCAGACATGATATGAAATTATTTGTCAACGCCATTTTCAACAACTTTTCGAACATTTCATTTCGCTTTCATTTTGGCAAACGCTTCGCCCCGTCTTGGTTTCGTTTTCTACTTATGAGGGCAGGGGAGTGCAGCAGTATGGAGTTGGTGGTGATGATGGCTCCCAAACCAGTAACTTACTTCGTTTTGCATTTCGTATTTCAGTTTCAGTTTCAGTTTTGAATTCTATTTCTTGTTTTATTTGTTATTTTTGTTTTTTATTGTTGTTCTGTTTTGTGTCCTCCTATCGAATTGCATGCCAAGCGGCGTAGACATGCATTGACAGCCATCGAACTGTAGCGCAAAAGTTGTGATTGCTTTGAAATATTTTATTAGCTTATTTTACGATGTTGGCTAGGATATAAAGAGAAAGCGATTAGGGGAGAGTGGAAAAGGCAACATTCAACCACATGAACCACACGACCAGCAAAACCAACAACAATAAGAACGACAGATGCACTGCGGTTGGCTGCACAATTCTGAATGTCTCTCTCACTGTCTCTCTCTGTTTATCTGTGTGTATGTGTGCGTGTTTGTATGTGTGTGTGTGTGTATGTGTAAGATATGTGGCACTATTATGGCAAAAGATGCGGAATTCGATAAGCTCTGCATGTTGGCATAGTCGAATTGCATTTCCATTTCCATAAGTTATAAGCCAATTCTCAAATATATAAGGTTAATCCACTTTTATGCATTCAAAGCTGAAACTTCATAGAACGATTACTTTATTTGGTATTCAAAAATAACTTTCTAATGCTTACTGAATATGATCCCTACAGTGCCAGCTGCTCAAATTTAAACATAACAGTAAAATAAGATCTACTTAACAGATAATGTTAACACTATGAATAGAGAATGTTAAAAAGTGCAAAGTGCTGCCAGCTTCACTTTTCAAAGTTTGCTCAAATTGGCACATAGCATTTGCATCGTAGCTACAATCGATAACATATAATTTGATCGTTTACTGCCAAATTCATATAGAACTGCATCGCTTTTATATTAATTAAAATATAAGTTATTATTTAAATAGTCATAATTTTAATGTAATGAAAATATAACTATAGTTATGTAGAACTTATCTATGCTTTTCTTTGCATAACCAGCCTTGCCATTTCTCTCTGAGCTAAACAGCTTTTAGGATCATGGCTTATGCATATAGATTGATAGTTTGCACTGCCACTTTGTCGGAATAGCAACAGTTTGTGACGTATGTGTTACTTGTTGAGAGTCTAACTAAGGCAATTCAGGCAATTTGGATTTTATTGTGTGTGCTTAGTGCATTTACTCTCTGTGGGATTACAACTGAATAGTTTTCGATTACATTTTGTTGTCCTTAGCTAATGGATAATTAAGGTTTTGCCTGACTGACACACTAATTTGACTTAAGTTGCCCATCTGTCTCTGGCACATTTCCCATAGAGTACTTGAAAATTCAATTAACCGCCAAGGCGCAATCAATACACTTGACTCTTGATGCTTTGCTGATAGACACAAGACAGAAGACACTATTGCAACATTGTTCTTACCCCTCTTTATTTATCTTTATCATATTTAATCTGAGCAAAACCCGCAGTAACCTGAATGCAATTTTCATTGGAGCTCATTAATTTGCTTTATTTACAAGAAGTTTTTACTCCTTCTCTCAATGGTGCAGGCAAGTTTTTTAAGTGGTTTTGCGGTTTATCATTTTTGGTTAGTGGAGTAAAATGCAGCAGGTTGGTCAGTAGCATGTGCAGCGTGGTAAAGGTAGATGAAGAGTTCAGAGAGTTTTCCTTTTAGTGTTCTTTAAAAGACTCTCTGCCTTTGCTATTGATGCTGTTGTTGCTGCTGCTGCTACTGCTACTGCTTCTGCTGCTGTACAGCATCTCTAGAGGCAGCTTCAAACAAAACTGTGCGCAAACAGGAAATAACGGTAACGCTGCTTCATTTCCGCTTTTATTAAAACATACTTTTCGCGTTGTATCTCATCCGTTTCGTCGTCATCATTGGAGTCGTGTTCTCCTTCTGCAGCAGCCATCTTTTTATCTGCCATCGTAGTTGTCCTTGCTACTTGCTGTTGCTTGTTGTTGTTTTGGTTGTTGTTGTTTTGTCACTTCCGCTAGCCGCCCACAGTTTTTCAGTGCTAAAAACTTGTTCGCTTCGTCTTTTTTTTTACCGTGTTTTTTCTACTTTCTTTCTATTTTTTTTTTTTTGTCCTATGCTCGCAGTTTTGCGGCTGGCGCTTTAAAAGCAGTCAGCGGATACTAAGCCACCTTTTTTGGTGGGGCATGCAAACAGCCGGCCACTTTGCCTCACCTCCGCATGCAGCACTAGCAACAACCATCAACTGTACCGCAACTAGTTGAAAGTAGCTAGCCAAAGGTAATTAATTTTGTTGCTGTAAGTTTTATACGAGTTCGTCTAGAAGTTCTCCACCTCCAAGGCAAATAGCAAGTGGAATGATAACCGCGATGCTCAGCTCTAAGGTTTCAGAACTGAGCTAAGCTGAGCTCGGTACAGTTCAACTGAGTTCAGTTCAGTTTGGCAATGGCTTGGTCCAAACTGGCAGGTGATATGGCCATTGCCATCAGTTTTTGACAGTCCACAGTGCAAATGGATTTTTCCATTTTCCGTTTTTCATTTACTTTGCTCTTCATTTCAAATGAGTCGCCGCCGCAACTAAATATAATTCGCTTCTCTTTTTTCTCAATTTTTTTCTACTCTTTTTGCGCAGTTTTTTCTTTTTGTTTGTCAAACTCGAAGAAATTGTTAAGCAGCTGCTGTTTCTGCTGTGAAGTTCGCTTGCATTTTACGCTGCACTTTTCCATTTTCACTTTTTCACCGAGCGCTCTGTGTGTGTATGTGAGTCTATTAATTTTACGTGGCACGCCTCGTTGGGCGTTGACAAGCGCAGCGCGGCAACACTGATAAATGGCTATGGAAAATTCGAGTTGAATTGAAAAGCGAACAAAGCGTCTAATGAAGCACTTGAATTGGCTGGCGTTGATTTTGCATTTGAAGTGTTGATTTTTCAATCAATAAAACCGATATTTAATGCCAGGCCAAAGGATATTGAATGTATTCTCTACCACTTAAAGATATTGCAACAATAATAATGCTATAGAATCCTTAGTCTATTGCAAATAAAAGAAATTGCTTTCAGCATAATTTAAGTAAAATACATTTCTTAAAGGATATATGCATAAAGGATGCTACTTAAAGTAACTTAACTCTTATAGCTGCAACTTGATCGACACATAGTCTAAGCACTTTGAAATTTTTAAGAAGTTTAAAGTTTTATATCATCATTTGAGTACTTTTACTTTAAAGAGCTGCTTGAGTTAGAAAGTTCGTAACAAAGGATTAATTACAGTTAAGTCAGCTTATCTGTATGCAAAGGCTTCGGTCTCTTGTACTTGAAATACTCAGATGAACGCCAAGGCAAGTCAAGACATTGGGTCACCTGGTTGACAAGCATTTCACCTCTCTCGGTTCAGTCTTTCATGTGACCTATCAGATAAGGACATAGGGCAGAATATGCAAGTATAGAAGCAAATGAAAGAAAAATCTTTGGGCTATGTCTCAAACAAAGTGTTAGTGTCATTGCCTTGAAACATGACGCGTTAAAGTCAAAAGTTCTGACTATACAAATGCCAACAAGTAGAGTCAAGGAATGTAAAAAGCAAACGAAACTGGCTAAAAGCTAAAACTAAGCCAGTGAAATGAAAATGAAACGAAGTTATCATGGCTCAAGGCACATGACTCTTATTCCTGCTGTCTATTTTCTTGCTGTCTCTCTTTTGTCTGTCTATGGTAAGAATAAGTGTTATGGGTCTGCCAATGGCAAGGCCCAAATGCAAGGCCCGACTGTTAGCCACAAAGCACATGCCAAAGGTCCAAATGAAATTCTAGTGCGTGCCAGCTAAACTGCAAGGCGATCCAAAGCCGATCCGGACTCGAACCCGAAGCAGTCGGGTCAATGTCAGATGTTAAAACCCAATGGTCGCAGCAACTATCAACAGTAAAAGGCAAGTGGTAAAATTTTAATCAAAGACAGCCTGCCGAGCTTCTCAAGTCAAAGTGCAGGCGCAAGGATTTACCATTTAGCATTTGCCAAAACAACAATAACAATGACAACAGCAAATATACAACAACGAGACATAAGAATATTGAATAAAAGAGAAACATGTGAAGCCTTAAAATTGCTTTGCAATTGCTTTTGCACGTGTCCCTTTTTTATTCTATCCTTTCTTTTTTTCTGCATCTTTCTCTCTTCTGTCTTCTGTGCTTGGCCACGACAGCATTATCACTTACTCACTCACCCAAGTCCTTAGCTCAGAGTACATAATGTTTTGTTTATCGGAGGTTGAGTGCGGGTAACCATTGGCTGCTAAGCTGCATGTGCGGTAAAGGCTTCATAATGTTCACCGCATGCGGCCAAGGTTGAACGCCTTGTGGTATGCTCCGAATGGTATACACAGCATGAAACTCAACTCTAAAAGATCTTAAGTATTGGGTTGTGAGTTATACGGAGGGCAGGACACAGTACATAGGACACATTTCGAAAATGAAATGAAATTCATTAAATATGATTTCAGTTTATTTGAGACGCCATTTACTCAACTGTTAATTAATCAAGTCTGTCAAAGGCATTTGCCTAAATGCTGGCAAGCTCATCAAGCAGCAAACCGAATTCACATTCATATTCGCATTCGCATTCACATTCATATTCTAATTCATATGCTTAGTGTGAGCACAGCTGTTTAAACTTGTCGACTAAGCTCCAGTAAATCCCTTAAAATCCTTGCCTGTCTGCACCTGGCAGAGCCCTCGTCTCCCTCCCAAAAAAAGAGAAAAATTCCGAATAAATGTGAGTTGGTATACAAAAAAATACAAAAAGGAAAATTTTATATATGAAAAGCAGCTGATGAGAAAAGAAAAGTACAAAAAACATAAATAATATAAAAAATAAAAACTGAAAATGAAAATGAAATTACAAAATTATGCCAGCTGGGAGCTTTTGCAGTAGAAGTTTTTGGTTTGAATCAAGCTCAAGTCAAAGGCGCTTATAAAAATGTGCAAAGGACTCGTCTCGCCTAAAGCAAACAAATCTGTCAAATAAGTACGAGTATAAAGAAGAGTATATCATCTATCCAGGCAGCAGCCAAAGGACGTCCCTCTCTCCCATTCTCTTTCTCTCTCTGTACGCCTTTTTATGCAGGATACCAAAGAATTTTTGCACATGTTTATTTATTTATTTTATATTCTTTTTTTTCGTATTAAAAGTTGCACTTCCCTTGGCATATCTTTGCTCAAATGCTATGCGAAGGATTTACCTCAACATCCAATGGCATAAGGATAAAATATTTTCGCTGAATTATATGCTAATTATACGCTAAGCTTTCAACTTTCTTCAAGAAGACTTTTGCATCAAAGAGTTGAATAAACAGCTTAGCGACGAGTTTTCAAAATTAAAGATAACCATGAAAATATATACGGAAAAGAAAAGCAACAGAATAAAAGAATAAGAAAAAAAATTGCACTCTGGTTATTATTATTTGTCTTACCAGCAGCACATGACACCCACTGCTATATAGCAGGATGGCAAGTCACAAGGCATTGGACGTCGTCTGGAGACTGAGGACTTCCGTGGTTGGCGGCGTCTGTGACTTAGACCGAAACGGCAAACGGAAATCCACGTCACAACGCGGCAACAAAATAAAATTTACCACCCTCCCAAAAGAAACAAAAAGAAAAAAGAAAAGAAAGAAGGAAAGAAAAAAAAAATTCACATGGAAATGGAAATGTGGAAATGGAAACGTGGCGCATGAAAAGATATATGCCTGAACAGTTTCTCTTTTGCTACGATTTGCTTTACTCAATGTATGCAGCATATGGCAAAAGTTTAAGTAAGCAATTTTTATTTATATACCATTCAATACACTTCACAAACACCCAAACACACACACACACACACACACACACACACACATACACATAGAAATAAAGCTGCAGCTGCAGTTGAAAAAGAAAACAAAAATATAAAAATTGTAGCATATTTCTTCTCTGTTGGTCTAAAACTCAACTTTTATTTGTTTGCTTCATTGCACGGGCACAGACATTTTGCGGTCGAGCGAGTCAAAGCCTTAGTTTTTCTTCTTCTTTTTTTTCCATTTAAATTGAGAAATTGTATACGAAAAAATATCAAAAAATAAAAATAAATATAAAACAGAAATTGCACACAAAAGCAAATTCTATTGCCGTTATTGTATTGGTATTATTGTTACTGGCCCAAACAGTATGTGTATTACGTGTTTTGGTCACTTTCTGGTCACTTGGCATTTCAATAAGCAATCTGATTTTGCATATGTGCGAAATACTTGCAAAGCAACTCAACTCCGTATCATATATATATAAATATATATATGTATATAAATTTCTTATACTTATTCCACAATAGCTATACGTATGCATATCATCATCATCATCATCATCATCATCATCATCTAGCTAGCTTTTAAGCTACACTTACCTCCTTCATCGGTCATCACCAGTATGGTTGTCTCTGGTCCAAGTCCTTCCGGATTGAAAACTTGCACAGTAACTTTGTATTGTGTGTACGTTTTCAAGTCTTGTATTTCATGGCTCTGCAACATAAGAAAACGAAAGGATATTTTTATTTTGCTGTTTTATTAACAATATGTGTTTGATTTTAATCCTGACGATTGTAATGATATAATTTGCACAAGTTTTTGAAATGAAAGTATATCCTTTCGATAGCTTCAACTGAAACCATTTTTAAAGATTTTACTTTTCTTTCAGCTGACGACTTTAAGGTATCAAAATAACTTTTGAAGACATTGATATAAAGCGTCTTGGTACCAAATTCATGAAAGAAGTTGAATGCCGAGTAATACTACCAAGGATTTAAAATTTGTTTATAAAGAAGTTGATGATTGATATAGCAGGAAGATGAACCATTTCCAAGTCCTTTGAAGTATTTGCTTTATTTAATATATATTTGCAATCAGTAGCAGAAGGATAAGTAACCTTTGCTTATGATTACTTTGCAGTCAGTTCAAGGACTGCCCGGATATTATAGAATAGCATTGAAATAGACTTTTTCATAACGTTAAAGTAAGCTTTGACCTTTTATTGTTTGTAATAAACTTTGTGGCAGCTGCTTCAGTTGTAAGTGTGTGTACAGCATACTTGCTTTAACTTCATTTTCTTCTGCTTGCATTTACTTTCCTCAAGCGGAAATTGCGCATTGCATACTTTTGTGCGTCGTTGGCAAATATGCACAAAAAATTGCAGCAGTTAAATTTTGTACGATTATATTCACTGCAACTGCAACTGCGGCTATTGCTGTGGCTGCTACTGCCACTGCTACTACTACTTGCAGTACTACTGCTGCTGCAATGGCGCCAAAAAGGAAATTGAGTTGCATGGCCAACAGGCAGCGCCTTCATAATTGTAAGAGCCAATCTTTATACAAACACAGACACATACGTGTGCAAACATGTGTGTGTGTGTGTATGTTGGGGCAATCATTGAGGATGCGCTGTAAGTGCTCCCCCCGAACACCCACACTCACTTACCCCTATTGAAGCCTGGCAGAAAAAGTACTTATATACATAAGAGTATATCCTTGGCGGTTGCGGCTTATTAAAATTTAACGAAAGGTCAAAAGCAGTGCGAAACCATAAAACAAGCCGCTAGCTTTGAGCATACACACACATATACACATAAACCTACACCTACATCATATATACACACATAGAACAGTTAAGCCAAAAATGGCTGCTGCTACAATAACAACAACAAACACACAATTTATGTTGCATACATTAGAGCGCTGCTTTCAACTGCCTCCATTTTGGCTGTTGGTTGCTGTTGTTGTTGCTTTTGTTGTTGGTTAGAGTTGCCTGACCACAAAGCGGTTGGTTCTTTGGTACTGCCTGAAACGGAGCTCAGAGCCTGTGCTTAGAAACGGATTGACTGCCATGCCAAAAGCTTAAGTGGCTCTTGGGCGCCAGACTTGGCCAACAAGCGCTTTGATTTAACAAGCTACAACGCACATCCCTTTCCCTTTCCCCCACTCCTCCTCCCTTTCGTTAGGCTAGGTTTTAGTTGCTTTGGCATCGCTAATGCTACCATATAATTTCATTTTATGTTGTGCCCAAAGTAAATGAGTCCGCAAATTTACAACTGCTGCCACTTTTATGGTCAACGAATGTTGGCCAAAAACAGTTAATTGTATGTGATGTAATTGATAAGCTGGAGTATGCTATCAACTATGAACTATGAACTATATGAAGGATAAATGTTAGATATGGCATAGGCAGGGAAAACAATGAAATAATTTGTATCCTTTTCAATATGGTTACAATTTATAAAAGTTTAACGTTAAAGTGATATGCATATAATGTAGATATATATTGTAACCTAGCAGTACTTGTTTCAAGGATATGTGTTTTATGCGTCTATCTGTGTGTGTATATGTGTATGTGGCATAAAATTCTCGCAACAATTAAGCGCAACATGAGAAATAAGTTTTGTAAATAGTACAGTTTTATATACATCCTTGCTGGTATCACATATCCTTTGAGTGAGCAAAAATTTTATCACTCTATCGCATAAAGTTTACACACGGCTCAAATTCACTTGACGCTTTGTGTTGGTTTTTGTGTTAAATTTTAGACGCGTAAAACGAGCAAAATTTATGCTTTACGGCGCAGAAATTTTAATTACAAAATTGGCAAATTTAGCGCAGCTGAAGGAGAGTCAGACAGGAGCTCCCATGCCAGCTCCTTTACACACACATATGACAGCTCAATGTAGCCGAGTGCCAAAGTGCGATGCTCCCAGCTAACGTTGTCCAACTAGGCGTGGCTAAGGATCTTTTCATTCTGTAGGAATACAGGACAGCTTACGGCGACATTTCGCATGATATGGTCTATAGCAGAAAGCTATGCCCTACACTCTCCGAGGACTCCAAAAAAAGAAGAGTACCAAAACTACAAGAACAACAAAAATGCGAATGAAGTAGCACGTTTCTGCCTGCAAGGATAATATTTCAACATTTTCCACTGACATGCAAAAACGCAAAAAATAAAGAAAAAAGAAAAAATGAAAAATAGAAATAATAGAATTGACTAGAGCAAAGTGCAGCTCAGCTCAGTTAGGACTCAGCTCTCAGGCAGGACTCAACTCCTAGCTCTCTGTGCTCTATGTTGCCCGCGGGGCTAACGTCAAGATAACTGCAAAATATGCACTCATGCAGAAAAGCGTGCCATGTCCCTATCAGTGGAACCTGTCCCTTTTCTTCTGCACTATCCTTACCCCTGCCTCAACCCTGCTTTCCTCGCCCCATTCTAACAAATTTTTTGGCATTTTAGGCAACTGCGATGCGTCGAGTGTCGTACGTGAACATTATCGCTAATAATTTTTGCATATTTTAAGCCCTTCCCCACACACTACACCCCCCACACTTAACCCACACCGTTACTCATGCATTGAAATTTCAAAAATGCATTCCATGCACTGCATATTATTGGCTTAAACAGAACAGGGAAGGTTGAAATTGAGGCTAGGGTTACAAACTTTAACTCATTTAAGCTGTGTTAACTAAAATGCAAATTATTAAAACTTTCCGCTAGTAAAAAATAACTTTAAATATTTTAATAAAAAAGGTTAAATAAAATGAAAATAATTAAGTTAATCGCTGATACGACTCCTATACCAAAATTAATTAAAGTATTGATAAAAAAAATGTATTCGTATTATAAAGAAAAGGTTTATAAAATGTGAAACAAAGAGAGTAAAATGGCAACAATTTTACCTTTAATAAACTTTAACCAACTGACAATGGATTATAATTACATTTAAAGAGGTAATCATAGGACACGCCCCTTTTGTTAGCAGTGGTTAACATTAACATTATATAACCCTCATTAGCCTCCATAACATTTAAGTCAAGTGGGTAAATAGGTCAACGTAGAAGCTTACAAGTTTTCGTCCTTTCATTTTGGCAAGTTACAAAATTAATTTTATAATTTAAAAGTATTGAATCCTTGAAGTAAAGGTATATATTGTGTATCCTTAAAGATGTTGCAGCATTAAATATGTTAACTGCGAAATCTCCACTGTAAACATTAAATTTCTAGTCAGCTTTTACTATGCTAATTTTCCTTTTTTTTGGTGAGAAGAAGAAAAAGTATCCTTAAGTTGAGGGCGGGCAGGTGTTGACCAGTGTAGTATTAGGCTAGTTGTAGGTTGGCTTAAGCTTTTGGTTAACATAAAGGTATGCTGATATTCCCATGTGGCATGCTTGCTAGTGTACGTGCCACGTTTTGGTTACCCGCATGACATTAATGCTACATTCCCACACTTCATTAGTGTCATCGCGTGTGCGAATTCAAAAGATACAAGCCCAAACAAACACAAACACACACACACACACACACACATACACTTATATATAAATTGCTAAAAGTATAAGGAGTCGCTTCTAACTAATCGTTAACAAATTGCTTGTGATAGCGACCACTACAAGATACGTTAAATGAGACTTGTGGCAAGAAGAACAGCAACGGCAGTAACAGCAGCAGCGGTGGCAACATTAAAGTTGCTATCAACATCTGCCCCTTTCTTAGACATTTTTGTTTGTGGCAAATGCTTGGGCGTGGCTCTGAGAAAAACACCTTTTGTCGGCAGGTGTAAATTACTTTTTAATACGTTGCGTTGCCTCCTTGATGCGCCCCAAAGCCAGCGAATGACAACAGTGAAAACACACTAGGTAAAACCTAAACAACACCTCGTGCCACACTTAAAGTCCAATTGAAATATGCTGCTACAGTATATACCATTATATGGTATGGTCTGGTATGATATCGTTTATATATATATATATATTTATATATATATGTATATATGGTAAAGATGGTTACTGATAGACAGCGGCACGAACTTCTAATGGAAATCAATGAGGCGCACGATATGCGGCGCCTGCTGGCATTTTCAATATGGAAAAGTGTCAGAAATTGTGAAATTCAATTATTATTTACGGTTTTTTTTTTGTATTTAGAGCGTGAAGGGGAAGGGGGCTGGATTCAATGAGTAGCATAGATATAGATGGACATAATGGGGTCTTACCTCAACGGTGTTGTCGCGTATATAGATTTCTTTAGTATCGTTTGGACTGCGATCGCGTGGCCGATATGTAATTCGATAGCCAAGAAATTCACCCAAAATGGTATCCGGAGATGGTGGTTTCCATGAGATATATACCGATGTGGAGGACGTGTTGTGCGCCGTTGTTGGTATTGGTTTACCCGTGGGTGCTGCAATGAGAGTAGAGAAAGGAAAATTCATGAGCATGGAAGTATTAAGGGTGAGGGTCTGGTAAAAAGTTTTGGCTGCCAAAAACTTGGCTTGAAGACTCAAAAATTTCAAATTAAAAATGCCGCGCAAAAAAAGTTTCTCTTTCGTCCTATGTCCTGTGCGTTGTTCATTGTTCATTGCTCGGTGCTTGCTGCTTTGGTGCTTGGTACTGTTTGCTGCTTGGTGCTTCGGTATTCGGTGTTCGGTGCTCGGTGTTCGCTGGGCCGTCAAGTAAACGTTGTCTGTGGCATTGTCAAGTTGTCACTGTCACGCAACATAAGTTGCAATTGCCCGCGCCTAAGCTTAGGCCATGATGTTTGCTTACCCTTCCACCGCCCATCGCCTTTCCCAGCCCCTTCCCCATCCCTATACCACGTGTCTTTGTCTCTGTCGCATCAAGTTAAATGGTGCGTAGATCTCAGCTAGCAGAGAGATGGGCAGGTGAGTTAAACTGAGCTGAAAACCCCGGTTGGATCTGGGTCTCAGCTCGGTCTTTGCACCGAAGTTGCCCACGTCGACTTGACAAGTCACTGTGGCAGTTTGTCACTTGGCAACTAGGATTCGCTGGCGTACTTCAATGGCCACATAAATAAATTAAAAGATATTTTCGTTTTGAATTTGACAACGAATCAACTTAAAAATTGAAAACTTTTATACAACAATGGATCCTAAATTATGCAAGAGACAAGCGTAATTTATACGAATTGGCATATGCCATGTGGCATGTGGCATGTGGCAAGTGCCCATAGTTATGTATGTAACTTAATGAGTATTCAGCCGCAGATTATTGACTAATTGGCAACCGCATGTGTTGCAATTGTAACAGCTACATTCCAATATCATGTGACATAAATGGAATTCCACGCCAATTCGTGTTCTCTGTCCTTTGTCCTTTGTCCCCTTTACCATCGCAGCCAAAGTCATTTAGGGTACTCATAAGACAAATGTGTTGCTAATAGCTTGTCGCTGTCGCCGCTGGATACGATGCTACTAAAGAGACAGCAGCACAGAGGTGGGTTGCGCCCTATACTCGTGGCACTGGGCGTGACAACTGGAAGGCGGGTATCCAGGGTGTTGGGCTGTGATTAATGTACGAAGCGCACTTAAAGCCTATGAAAAGTTCTGCGAGTGCTACATTTTTTTGGGGTCAACTTGCCTAAAAGTATGTGGCGATTAATCATTGTGTGTGGCAGCCGCAGCAGCAGGTGGAATACCAATACCACACACCCACACGCATACACATACACCCACACACCTGTGACAAGTGAGCTTTAATTAAAATGCAAACTTGCATTGGCCACACTATTCCCCCGTGTGTGTATCTGAGTGTGAGCCAACCGCAAGCTGGACGCATGCTAATCTTTAATCCGCTCGCTATATATATATATATATGTGTGTGTGTGAGTATTTCACACACAGGCGCTTTGTTTTTGGTATCTTGTTTGTGCTCTAAATATTTGTCAATTGCGGTTTGGTAATTTTGACTAAATTTTGCAATTTAGTCAAAGAGCCAACAGGGCTAACACAGGCAATCTGACAACATTTAAGTGCTAGCAGCACTCGTAAAGAGTCTCTAAAATTAAAGTTTTCATTGCAACAGTTAATTTTCTTGGCAAGGTTGCATATAAAAGTCGCAGGCGACACACACAATAGAACGTAAAAATAATTAAACGCATATAAGGCTTAAAGGTAGGGCTTTATGATGTCGTAATTGTTGTATGACTTCTAAAATGGTAGCATGTGAGGTTTGTAGCATGATGGTTAGGCGATTGGGAGCTGGGAGGCGTTGACTACTTTTTCATAGGAAGCACTTAAAAGGTAGCCTTAGTCGTATTCTGGCGTAAATTTGAAATGAAACATTAATGAGATTGTAAAACGTGTCATGTCAGGTGTCTGGTAATTTATATAAGACACACTATACTATATATATATATATATATATAGTAGCACATAAGTCATGTATCATAAAATGAGCGTCTATTGCGTAACTACTTGTACAAGAATCACCTATATATGCTGTACTTACCCTCACGCAGTGTCACAATGTAGTATGATTCCTTTGAAGGTGGACTGGTGCCCAGCTTGTTGACGGCTAAGAGGCGAAAACTGTAGACGGTGAAGGGTGTCAGGCCGGTCACTTGATATGATGTTGCATTGGTTTTAGTATAAATGCGAGCGACTTGATCCCAGATTCCATCTTCACCCTCGCTGCAAATTTACAAAAATAAAAAGGTTTTAAATAATGTTAGCATTGAAAGTTATTTGGATTTCATATAATAATAATAGCAAAAGTCATTTGTACAAACCTTCTTCTTCTACTTTATGTATTACACCAGACAGCACGTCGGCGCTGCCACCTAGCTCAAAATGGCAACAAGCTCATTTCATAAAACAATATCGATATCTTGGAATAATATATGTATATCTCACAAATATTCATGATATTAACAAGTCAGAACATCTACTATATCTTATATAGTATGGCTGATGAGTTTCTCATACTACTTTAAACATACAAACTTGTTATATTTGTGACGTCACAATATCAAACAATACTTAAACATGCCTTATTTCGTTTAACCCTTTTGTTTAATGTTGTGCATTAAATTAATAGCTTAAATATTTATTTTAAATTGCGGCAAACAACGCAGGAAAACGCAATTAAATGGTTTTTAAGTTTTATTAAAGGAAAACGATAAACATAGCTCGTGAAAATGCATTATGAAAATGCAGGAAAAGCGTCGCTTGCTCCTTGCCGGAGATTTCAGGCGTAAAATATGTGTGTCCCACGTTCATAGGCACTAAAATATTTATGCGATTTGCACAAACAAACAAACAAACATACACACATACATTATATAAGCTAGGAACAGCAAATTTGAGAGGAGATTCTTCTTTGTGTTTTGGTCGGGTTTAGCTCTTTGGGTCTGTTGTCTCGCATAAATTTATAACAGAGGCCGCGGTACAATGAGCATTTTTCATAAACAATTTCAAAGTGCGGTAAATTTCGTTTTAAAGTTGCAAAATGTTCGCATCTTCTTTTTTAGATGTTTTTCGTGTGTGTGTGTGTGTGTGTGTGTAGGATGTTGGATGTTGCTGTGTGTGCGGGTTACACACATTACGTTATTAGGGCTTATGAAGAGCGTCAGCTGCATGGCAAAAGGAGAACTGGAACCCCGCTTTTATGTGTGATTAAAAATGCATTAAATATGAGCTCCTACCAAAAGCGAATAGCAAAAAAATATTTGACTACCAATAACAAAAAATATGGTTTTTGTCTTCTTTTCTTTTGTTTGGATACTTTACATGAAAAATAAAAAAAAATTCAAATTAATAAATGCGTGGGAAACAGCTTGACTGTTACGGTAAATAAGTATCCCTGTGTTTGTAACAGTGTGTGTCATTGTATAAGCTCGTAGGTGTGCGTGTAACACATGTGGCTGTACTGTCAATGGGCATTTTGTAAAACAAAAGATAAAACAACCTGGGAAATGCAGAATGATAGAGCGAAAGCAACAGCAAGACAGAGCATGCAATATGTGCACACATACTGAAAAAAATGTCTTGGCTACTTCATGAAAAATGTTGGTAAAAAAACGAATAAAAAATGTTGTGAGCCTAAAAACAGCACGATGCGACAGCAGCAGCACGAACAACAATAATTACAATAACAACAACAGCAAGGTAACCGCAATAGCAAATAAATTTGTGGTTGCCTCTTGCCTCACCCTCGCAATATATATCTGTATGTGTTAGCGTATACACAACACACACACACACACACACAGTGACAATATATATGAATTTTTTTATAAGCCGCTTAAAAATTGTTGTCGCTTTCAGCATATGGACTTTGTGTGGGAGTGTAGGTGGGAGTTTGTGTGTGTGTGTTTGGGTTTTGTATTTGTGAATGGCAAGGGCAAAGTTCACGCACGACTTGTTCAAAGAGACAAAATTTATTTGTGGCTGAGCAACTACATAAAATATGCATATTGAATTGCATAGATAATGCGGAAATGAGGGAGCCCTACTCCAACCATAGTCTATTGGGAAAGGCAAACGGAGGGGGGGGGGGGGGGTGGGGGCATATAAATGCATAATATTCTATTATATATATAATATTGTATTATAAAAACGTCTCTCTAACAAGTTAATTGACAGTATTTTAGATTGTTTTTCCAATAACATATGTAAATAAAATCAAAATACGTATCAAAATTTTCATTTAAACGCACAAATTTGCAATGCAAATTTAGTGTACAATGGAATGTCGTATTAACTTCTGTATATGTGTGCGTGTACGTCTGTGTGTGTAATAAAAGTATAAAACGTAATAACATCATTATTTAATAACAATTCAGTTGGAATTTAGAAAGCATAAACTATTTTTGTTTGAATAATTCTTATGCATACTAAAAATTCTAACAAAACAGAATGGGAAATAAACGGAAAATATTTAAATTAATTTTTGTTACTAAAATTAACCTTATTGCCGATTGAATTCTTTGTTCATATATGTTTGAAATTAGAAATCAAAAAAGTTCCTTTATATATCTGTAAGAGTTGAGGAACACTGAGATGAGTTGTATCACACTCAAACGCGTATGTCAAACGTAAAGTCACAATGAACTTTTATGCCAAACTCACACATATATACGCACACATATACTATATATATATATATATATGTCTGTATGTATTGATATGCTTAGAGCTTTTTAGATATTAATGATGGTACGCAGCACAGTTTATGGTTTGAATTAATGTTTGGGGCACTTGTTTCGAGGCCACTCCATACACACCTACAACCACTCGTGGTATCACTCGAAAGCACCTCAATTTATTTCAATTGCATTGCCATTCAGTATGGATTTGCAAAGCGAGATTTCTGGCTGAATCATGTCCTTGTCATCGTCTTTCAATTTACAAGCATACCAAAAAGATATTCTACCATATCAATAGACACACTATACGGATTCATTCCAGGTCTCCCATCCACAGTGGTGTATGCATATGCACAAATAAACCGAATCAAGCGAAAATGTAAATAAGAGGCGTGCTCTGGCAGCAGCAGCAGCAGCAGCAATAACAACAACCCATCCAATACAGATACACTCACACAGATAAACACTCATACACCCACACAAGTTTCCACCCAACACACACTCACTCACTTCACATCACTTCACATCGATGGGAATTTACATAAAATGCAGCCAGCTCCGCGGCATTTGCTTCATTTTGTGCATTGGACGCACGCCCAAAAAAGTATGCTACATATATTTAGCATGGCAGCTACTCGCGCGTGTACAGCTACTGCATGTGTGTGTGTGTTATTGTGGGTTTTTGTGAGCGAGTATACAATGCATGCAAAAGTGTGGTTATTTCTTATTTTGCATAAATGCACCACAGGCTTTGCTTTCCAGTTGCCTGTCATCGATTGCCGGCCCCAGTGTCTTCTGCAGGACGAAAGCTTAACGTTTCCCCCATATCAGCTGCCCTTTCTTTTTGTACATCTCCAACTGCCGCCCTTGCTAGTGCTGATGATGATCGCAATTTATTGAAAAAGTTTCGCTTTTCACTATTTTTTTGCATTCTTGTTCCTGGCTGGCCTTTGTATTGCACTCGCGGCAATCGTTTTTATTTCATGCCGCACATTGAGTTCAAGTTATTCGGAAAATAGCCGCTGCAAGAACGCCTTCGTTTTATGTGTGTGTGTGTGTGTGCATGTGCATTAAACGGGCTGGCCTCTGCGCTATTTTTGCGTGTGTGTGAGGGTGAGTATTCTCTTTTCTATTTAAATGGAGCACAAGTGAAGTGCATATCCTTTCATATCCTTTCACATACGCATATCACAGTCATCGTTTCACATATTAATTAAAGGACCCACCACGATACTGCCAACTGGTATCTATGGGCGCTGTAAACGGATGGGCTGTATGCCAGTTGGGCGTGGCACTTGCTAGTGCACGACCACGGATACGTACTAAGGATTCAATATTGCGCGACAGACGGAAAGCAATAAACGCATGATTTTAATTAAACGCATGCGTTTGCATGGCAAAGAGAAAGAAATTCGATAAATCAGCTGCCTCCACTGACTGATTTTGGGGGCGTGGCAAGGCATAAAAGGAACTTTTGATAAGATTAAATTGGAAATTATAACCAAATTATAAGGATCACAATATAATAGTAATAATAATGTGTAGTTAGTCAAGCTTGAATTTTACTTCATAGTTCAATAGTTCAGACCACAATCATTTTACAGCAAAAAGTGAACTTAATGTAACTGTAACACACACACGCACATATATACAAACATATACATACATAAATACATACTTACATTAAGCGTGTGTGTTTGTAAAGAGTCTACATTCAACACTTACCGAGTTTCAATAATGAAATGCGTCACTGGCGCATTCCGTGGATGCTGGGAGTGTGCCCAGGATAAGTTCACCGAGCGTGATGTGAAACTTATTAACAAAGGACGCTCCGGTGGATCGGGCACATCTGTGTAAAGAGAGAGAAATGAGGAAAAAAAGAAAACAGCACATGAGAATACTGCCAGCTATCAGTGAAAATGCAAATGGAAATCATGACAAGGAAAAGAGAATGAGAAAAAAGCAAAACAAAAACAAAAAACCGAATAATAAACGAAAGAAAATGTGCGGTAAGAAAAATCAACAACGTGTACACATACATATCTGCAAATGAAATCACCAAAATGGAAGGATACAGGATAAATCATTAATTTCGTTATGGTATTCACTAAATGGAAAATTTCAAACCAGTACGGAAATGTTCTATGTGTATTCAATATAAACTACAAATAATCTTCTTAAATTACAATTTTAATGAACATATTGAGAAATGGGTCGTATATTGTTCGCAATCAGAAAATTAAAAGCAATTTTAAAAGGATGTGATTGTAATCAATAACAAGAATCGATTGGTTCTAATATATGTTTAAGCTTAAAGAAACATTCCGTTCTATCGTTTGTCCTTTTCCAAACTGTCGAACTTGTGGTTCGTGTCTTGGTTTAACAGTGACTTAACAGAGTTATTATATGTAAGTCCTACCAAACTGATAAATGTGATTTGAACGTATAAATAGATAAATGAAAAATAAGCCATTTTAAACTAAATGAAAGTATTTGTAGGGATGATTATATGTTACGTAATTATATAGTCTGTTAATCCGATTTAAACTCAATTTATTGGTGTACTTGTTCAAAACTTACCTTGTACAAGTAGATCAACAATAGCCTCAGGTATATGACGATCATTGACGAGGCAAATGTACTCCGTGGTATCAGTGGCCAGGGCTGGTGAGAATTGCAGGCCAAAATTATCCGACATAAGTTGTATCTACAATTGCAAGAATAAATATATAAATATATATGTATATATATATATATGTATGTATAGAAAGGTTAGTTGCTGGCAATAGAAATGGTTTAGAGATTAGTTTTAGTTTGGTTATGCAAGTACTTTTAAAACGTATGTAGTATTCTTTACTCCGGTGTCTAATCTATTTTGGGTTGTCATCAGTTAGCAAAACAAACAAATTTGTCACAACGTGTGCTACAAATATATATAGTATATGTATATACATGGTTGTAGCAGTGGGGGGCAAGTGACCATGCGGCAAGCAGATAAACCAATGGGCATAGAGACGTTGACAGTGCCTGACAACAATGTGTACAACACGAGTTTCTACTTTAGGCTCCACAAACTTTTTAATACAAAAGACAAATAAATTACAAACAGCAAGTTTGCTGCATGACCATGCCCCTATACTCCTAACCTAACTAATCTTACCTCCTAATCCACCCAATGTCCATTTAGTATTATATGCAAACTGTCAGAAAGATGTTTGCATGGCCAGCACTTAAAAATAGTCCGATTTGACATTGGAACAACATTTGACTCCTCGTCCATTATCTTTCTCACTCTCTCTGTTTCTCTTTCTCTTATCTTCTATACTGACTTGAAAATTTGTAACCATATCCACTAGTTTCCAATGCATATAGAAAATTTATCATTGTTGCTGTTATTGTTGCTGTTAAAAATCTTTTTGTGTTCATAATTGAGCTTTGCAAAATTGGGTTTGAGGTTTCCCCTTAAATGGCTTTCGAATTTGTTTGTTTCAGTCAGCATAGCTTATGCACTTGTAAAAACATTTATAAATGCATGACATTTAATATCCTTGTAGTCAACCTGATAGAATGGTAGAATTGTGTCCTTTTTCAACATAATTTCTTGAAAACCTATTAAGGATTCTCTGCCTAAACGAAGCCTTCTACAGCTGCCCAAACTCTAGCATTGTCCTTGTAGGACTGCACTGTTACGTATTTAAATAGATATTTTGTTAGAGGTTTGTTCAAAAGGTTCTCGTTTTGAGAATATGAAGACATAATCTTATATCTTGTATTTTTATACAACATCTCTTTGTGAAACCCTCGTTGTGGAATCTGTTGGTTATCTGTATGTAGCATTTACTGTATGTGTGTGTGTGTGTGAGTTTTGTGTCTGTTTTGCCACAAAATTGTAAGTAAAATCTGGTTCACACCCACACTGCCTGGACTGTAGTCAGTTTTTGGCAACAGTTTTGTGGCATGGAATCGTTGCACGATTGGATTTTATTATTAAGCAATAACTAAGAGCTGCGGGCCGCAAACAATTTTGCAATTTTTCTAATCGGAATTTCAATTTACATTGCAAACTGCATTCAACCAGAATATTGCAAGTAAATTTTAATTACATGCAACAAATTGCATGAAACTTGTTTACATATTTTCCAAATATATACGTTTCACTTGATTAGAATATGAAAAACTAATATATTCCATATTTATGAGATTCCTACTAAAAACGAAAATCACTCGTCCTTTTAGCTGAAATCCTTATTTATCCAGTTGAACTGGCTAAAGGTGCAAACACTTTGCGACACAAGTATGAATCATATTTGCACTCAACCATAAAACAAAAGTTAATAGCCGCTCAGTGTGTGTGTGTATGTATGTATTGGTAAGTGTGTGTTGTGTCAGTTCTAATAAAATGAAGCAGCTACTGGCCGAGGTAAAAAAAAACTTTTAATACACCTTATAGCCAGACGCAGCCGTCGCACATTGAGCAATGGCAAGGGCCAAAATGAACAAGAAATATGAGTCGGAGTCCGGGCAAAGAACAGGTAACATTTTGCTTAGCTTAGAGCCAACTTTGGCTGCAACTCAAGTGTCCCAGTTTGCCGTTTAACACGTAAGCGGCAAATGTACGGGGCTTGGATATATACACAGCTGGGGCGCCTAGTTCGTTTGTCCCTATACCATCATTGTGCTATTTCATAACCTTGCCTTCCGCCGACTGCAGCTAAAACTTCTTCATCATATTGTTAGCCCGCCTCAGTGGCCCCCAGAGTGCGTTTAAAGCTGCAGCCTGGCAACTTGACAGCCACTTAAACCATTTTTGCGCCTCGTCGTTTTTATTTTAGTACAACTATCAAACATTAAAAATATATTGGATCTGCTTCTACTGCTTGCTCCACGTCGTTGGTACTAGCTCAACACCCTCACTCACACCCACACCCGAACACAAAGCTCCTACTACCACACTGATGGCCACTTAGTTCTTGTGACTTTTGCACTGCAGTTTCTTTTAGTTTGTTCGGCTGGTACTGGCACTGGCGCTGGGTCTGGCAAAGTTCAAACAGCCGCCTTGAAACTAACTGGCAATCAATTATTTTAACAGCTAAGTTTTTTGTCTGGTGCCAAACTTGCAGCAAGGGCAGCAAAATATTTAATGGCCAAACTCAAGTGACTGGGACCCGGGCTATAAACTGCCGAAATATGGCAAGTGGGTAATGAATTTTGATATGACACGAAACCGAAGCAATAGCCACTACTACTTTCACTACTACTACTACAAATTCTGACCTATAATCGCTCTCAAGGGATATTCAAAAGGTGTCAGTACATTATTATTTGTGATCGATTATTATAGACAATAAATAAATCTCTAACTTACCCTAGGACTATGCAACAACGGTATGCGATTGGCAAACTGTGCGATTGTCGTCGATGCTGTCTTCCAGACCAATGTGTCAACCAGTGAGTGTTCGGTGACTCCTGGACAAGGTATGGTTACATTTTTTCCAGCTTCCGCATTTACCTTCACATAGTCCAAGTTCGTTACATCTGCAAGAAATTAAAAAAAGCACAACAAAACTTTATTAATTTAAGAAAATGTATTTGGTTTTATTATTTGAAGATTTAATTGATTTTCTATTATATTGTATTTATATTATATTATTATATTATATTATATATAAAAGATATATTATATTATATTTCTATCTATTATATTATACTATCTTCTTTTTGATACCATCTTTCACCATGTCCCAAACATGCTGCCAGCCAGGCTAATTTTCGAACAATTCTGACGTCACTGTGGCTGCATTACTTTTGGTTGGGTAAAGAGCTGATGCTTTGTTAAAAGAAAATATTCTTGAAAATGTTTCTGAAATTGCTGCAAGGCATTTTAATTACACAAAATTTTTGCCTTAGACTAGAAAATAGCTTGGTAAATGCAATTTTATGCCTGAATCTATTGAAAATGATGTCCAAAAGTTTGCCAGCTCAAGCAGGTGCATGTCTGTAAGGCTAATAGAACGAGTACATGAACATGCACGTTTCCTTGTCTGTGTGTGTGTGTGTCTGTGTGTGTGTGTGTGTATAGGCCGACACACGCTTACTTTTTGATCCTTTTAAGAAATATTTGTTTTGGAAATTGCCTAAATGTATTACTTCTACTGCTGCAGCATCTGTGGTAGTTTTGCATAAACTTTAGGCTCTGGTACAGGTTAGAAACCGATTGAACCTAAGCTTCAATTAAAATTATAAAAACAACACATTGATAATGGCTATTCACTGGCTGCTACTACATAGTCCTTGACTAAGCAGCTTTGACAGCATCATGTGTAGGCTTCTGTTTCTAGTTTACACATAAATTTGTAAGCGTTCAAGTGTATGCATTGCTTCCCATAAATTGAAAAATCATGCAGAAAAACAATTGCGAAGAGCAATGCAACTAGTTGCAGACGCTGGCCTTGCAACTATATATATGTTCCTCCCTCAAAATAAAAAGGAGTGCAACATTTCAGCAGTTGTAAACAGTTTCCCTATGAGTTGATTTTGTGTTACACTTAGTTGAAAGTCAAAAGTGGCACAGACAGACATTGCTGCCACAAATACTGAAAGTTTCTTCATATTTGTACTGGTCATATGACAAGCATTGACACATCCTATTTAAGGAGTGTTACCAAGGACTTACAGACAACTAGGTAAATTGCTAAACGAAAGACTTTTCTGGATTTATATTGAATTTTTTGTTAAGCACAATAAAGTATAATAATTGTTACAGTTTTGAGAATGAACAGGACCTCAACGTGTGTCAGGGTTTTTTGTGAACAATCAAATGTTACCAACCCCAACCCACTTAATTACACTGCCCGTTCGCATGATTTTGGCAGCAAAAAGTTTTGGGCATTGTCTGCCAGCGGCAACTGTGCCTCAACTGCCTCATGTGCCACATAGATTGTATTGCTAGTTCATGTGGACTCTGTGCCCGCACGCATATTTTGCATATTATAATCTGACTCGGACCA
Source organism: Zygothrica quintamaculata (assembly GCA_037044455.1). NCBI lineage: Eukaryota > Metazoa > Arthropoda > Insecta > Diptera > Drosophilidae > Zygothrica > Zygothrica quintamaculata. Next base: position 90,978 of record JBAMBS010000456.1, read on the forward strand.
TTTTCAACTTTAACCATGTTGCGTAGTCCTGTGTGGGCATCTAATGCTGCCTGGTTTTAGTTTTGGTCCTCGGGTTGGTCGTGGTTGTATTTCTAGTCCTGGTTGGTGGTCAGTTTTGTGTAATTTATGGCTTTCGGCACCACATTGCACTGCAGCTGCCAGAGATTTTGCATACTTATTATGCCAGCCGCATACTGATGAGTAGTCACAGAAAGCCCCAACACTACGGGTACAGTGTTTAATTTCCTGATCATTTTTCAATGTAAAATCGCGACGCCGGTTGTACCCGGATTCCAGTACCACCCACGAACCCTTTACCCACTCACGTATACTATGAGTCCGGAAACAATTGTGCCCAATTTATGCGTCACTGTAAAATATTAGATGGAGTACTAGTACGAATACCAGTATTGTATCAGGACATATTGAATGGCATGAAATCGCATTGATAGGATAGAACTTTCAACAGTCGTTTGGCAATTAAAAACAAGCCCAAATTATGCAGCCAAGCAGACGGACTGTGTAAATAAATTATAATTATTTGTGCGGCTGCTTGAGTACCCAAGGGCATTGGAGGGGGTACAGAGGACTCAGAAATTGTTTGAAATTAGCAAGCGACAAATGGTTGTATAAGGAAGAAGCAACCCTCGGCAACAACTGCACTTGCCTTGTAGTCCACTTGAGTGGTTCAGGGCAAATGTTAATAATCAAATTGAATGCAACCCTCAAAGCGAAAAGCCGACGAACCGGCAACAATTAATTTTATTTATGTTGATTCTAATCAACGAAAAACGCTTTCACTCTGCCAATTGCCTCTTCAGGCGTCTGCTACCATGACAACGAATGTCCTTCTTCTTTTCATTTTTTTTTTGATTATCCCTGTTTGTATCTTATGCTGTTGTAAGTTGAATTAAAATTGAATTCATGCACCGTTGGATTCACTGCGTGTTGCAAACAGTGTTCAGTGTTCAAATCATTACTGTTATTAGCGTATTTAGACGTGTCCAATTGTAGAGCCAACAGGCTCTCCAAGCTTCTGACCAAGTCAATGGCCAAACAAGCACTTGGTAAGCTTTGCTCACTGACACCAATTACTATCTATATCTATCCGAAGCATAACCAAACTAAATGGTCCTTTCTCTGCACGGCTGAATCCACCAATGACTCTCCAGAGAGAATCTGGTTGCAAGTACCATTAACAAAACCAGTTGCTGTTGCTGCTGTTGCTGCATTACAGTTAGTTGTGGGTCAGTGCCACTTAACGTTAATGCTATGTGCTTTCAGAGTTCAACTGGTGTTGCCTTCTGCAACATTAGAAATCAGAAATTAGCTGCACTTGCTCATTATTACAGCTCTTTTTGAATACCCTACAAGTAACTCCATAATTATTTGGGTATATTTTTAGTTGAAATCCTTTAAAACCTATCTACCTTTAGTAGAACAATTGACTGTTTGGGATGGTTCCATTCTTAAGCTGGGATTACTGTGAGCTGTCAAAACAGTTTTTTGATTGCCGCAGTTGTCGTTGCTATTGAGTACATAAGCTTACTACTACTCTGAGTAGCTCTATTAGAGTGTATGGTTTATGGCAACAAGTGCAGGAAAGCATTGGGATTCAGTTGGCTCGATATACGTGTACCGAAGGATATGCGTTGGCAGTCAAAAATTCCACAGAATTGACATGGTATGCTTCATAGTTACGGAAACGTTTTGTTACCAGGGCCAATTGCTTTTTAATCCCACTGCTTTTAACCATTTACCCTTCTGGCCTATTACTGGTGTACCAATTGCCTTGCAAAGGCTTTTGCTCTACTCTCTCAATCTGCTCAGCTTCTGGCCATCATACATTCAATTGAAGTCGTGGGCAACTGCGTTGATAGCTGAAACCCAAATGGGTTGCCCATAGATATACAGTGACTTCCAAAACCAGTCCGACTGCTCAACCAAATGTCCTTTTGCAGTTTATATTCGTATGCCCCTAGCATTTTGTATTTTGTGTTATGAAAAGGGCCAACAAGTTGAACATCCTGCAATTCGGCATGGGATCATTTATAAGTCATACTACTACAATTTGCTGTATACACAGATTTAATGTGAATCGATTTAATGCTATGACAACGGCATTAAAAGCTGTATTCCCGTACAGTTTGGTCCTTGTTTTTCCGTAAAGTGCCTACAATTGCAGAGATTTAAAAAAGTTGAATACTTTGGCATTGATTTATAACAGAGTTTACGGCAAGCCTCAGCACTTGCAACAGTTGCTACACTTGCCACAGTTGCCAGTATGTAGAGAATGTACTGTGAGAACAGTTTAATGCATTTCCTTATTTATTGCAATTGGAATTTCATTAACCAGATATCCTTCTGCCGACTCTGATGTCTGACCACAATTCTTACGCATTTTATTTTCAGCATCGATTAAAGTGCTTGAATAATTATCCAATTAAAAACCTCAAATGGACACTTTTCCACGCATTTTCTCCTACTTTTATTAATATTTTATTTTACTTTTATTTTTTATTTGTATTCCTTTTTTTAAATTTTATTGTTTTTATGCGCACGTGGCAAGGACATCACATTGAAAAGCCTTGTATGTGTCTGAGTGACTGGCTGGCTGACTGGTTCGCTGATTGAATAGACAGGCTGTCATCTCTGGTGGTGACTGGTGACTGGTAGTTGGAAACTGGAAGCTGGTAGCTGTCTCAACATAAATAAATGCTTAACCAAAGGTACAGACAACGGTCCCTGACAAGGGCAGCTACAGCTTCAACTACAGCTACAGCAATGTCAGCGGACGGTTTACATGGCGACAAGATATCCCTTTTTATGCCTGAGCGCTGAGAATAATGAAATTATAATGCCCACCCACATATAACAATCAGATGAATTTATACATATAGTCAACACAAGGATATCCTGTAATAGTTAAAGTGCTTTTATTTTGAGTCCTAGTTACAATAAAATTGGTTACTCTTACTTCTTATATGGCTAAGTTTGGCTATCCTTTTGAGAAATTTTAATGTATATTATAGGGTATCAAAGGATAAACCCTGACAAGTGACATATGTGGTGTATATGATTGAGCCAAGATATGCAGGTGAGCATGCAAACAATTCAAGGTATCGAGTGTTTCTTATAGCAAAGAGGAAAACCAAAAGCAAAAGAAAAGCGAAATTTTTGGTAAAGGCTACGGCCCGGCAAGGATCAGTCAATAATGTTGACATGATATTGAAGGCAAGCTGACGGTCTTGTCATCTCTCAATGTTTGTGTATATGTGTGTATATGTGTGTGTGTTTTTTTCAATTTCGTTTAACTTCATCTTCAGCAATGTTATATGAATGAGTGAATGCTTGTCGTGAGCGCTGTAAAAGGGTGAGGTAATTGTTTGCCGGTCAGCATTAAGCGCTTCCATCTCATTACACATACATACACACTGAGTCCTTAAACATGTATATAAAATGTATGTATGTATACAAAAAGGAATCAATTATGTACACATATATATTTATATAAATACAAACATATGCATAACAACCAAATATATATATATTCACATATACATTCTTTATATTAAGCAAGCTGTGAAAGGGATTGAACAGTGGGTGCTAAAAGTATATGGAGTAGAGTATAATACGATTTATATTATGTCTCGTTTGCAATAGGTCTAGACTCTGTCAATAAGTAATGACTGTAAGCTGGAGTTAGAGATCGTCTACATCAAACACGCTTCAATTCGTACGCCTAATGCATTAGGCTTAATTTTACACGTTTCTTTTTTTAATGTAAAAGCTTTTTGGTTTATTTGCTTTTGGTTTTAAAAACATTTGAAAGCTATTATTGCCTCTAGGTTTGTATACCACGCCAGACTTGCAACATGCTGGACCTAGTGGCAACGACAGTATGTTCTTTGAAAGAGCTGCAAATTGGCACACGATTGCAATGCAACAGCTCTGTCTGGTGTAAGGCATTGAAATGGTGGCACTTGTTTAGAAAACGTTGCACATTAAAAAAGGTGCACCACAGGTCAGGGCAGTGTAAGGGGTAAACGGCATGGCTGGAAGCAAAATGTTGCTGCTGGCGGCATCAGGTGAAAAGTGAAAGGCTCCAATTTTGTTGCTATTTTGCTAGGCAAATTTGAAGCGAGGTTTTCGCTGTTGAATATCGGTTTAAGTGTATATAAATGAGTGTGTATGTGTCTGTGTAAACGAGTGTGTGTGTGTGTGTATGCGAGTGTCAATGGAAGTGTGTGAATGTCAGTGTGAGTGTCGTCTCGTTGTCGTCCTTGTCGTGGATGGCGCTTGGCGTAATTAAAGCTAAATAGCCGGCATAATGAGCAAGTAATTAGCGTTGCTTTTGCCAACAGTTTGCCATGTCCTGCCGCTGTGTCCTGCGACCTCTGCCATTACGGCTGCTCCTTTAATGCTACTGCTGCTGCTATGTTTACTGCTACTCAATGCTGACAGTTAAGAAATTGTGTTATTTGCATAGATTTTCCACAATTTTTTTTATTTTACATTCCTGGAAATCCTTTATAATCTTAAATATATTTTAATCAATATCGAATATATTGAACAGTTTTTTCTTTCGTTATTTTAATAACATTTGTAGGTTTTTATTATTACAATAAAATTGTATAATGATTAATCCTTCGTATGCTATTTATATGCGATAAAAATTTGTATATGCAGCCAATACAGCATTTAATAAATAATAATATAAAAGGCAAGAGGAAAAAATTAAATAAAATTACATATAATTATGTGAAATAATTACATTTAATTTGCTTGCTAATTTAAAAACAGCAGTGCATTTGTTTTGTTTCATATTGTGTATGGATTATGCACATATTAAAGATAAACTTTTGAATTAATTTAATTTCAGATTCCATTATTCGATTTCCAATCCCCAACCCTCAACTCCCACTCCCCCAGTACTCGCCCACAGCCTCAATCTATTTGCTTCAAATAGTCGAGTAAGTTTCTTTCTCATTAAGCAACATGTTTACGCACACACAAACACACTCACATATATATATTCACATATATATTCAGACACACACTCGTACACAAAGTGGCTAAAGCAATTTTGACACCAGCAGCTAAAGCCTCCTAATGAGTCCAAATCCAACGCCCGCAACTTTCAGCTACGCATCGCATGCTTCAAGGATCTCAAAGTTGCTGTTGCTGTTGCTGCGGGCGGAGCAGCAGAAGGTTGAAAGTGATTGGGTCGGTAGTTGGACAAGTGTCAGTAGAATGAGAGAGAAAAAAAATATAAATAAAGAGAAAAGTGTCACTGATGATACACCATGGCATTGGGCGTTGACGTCTTGTTGTCTATGTAATTTGTTTTTAAAGCTGACATAGTAGAAGTCCACTATATAAGCATATTGTGAAGGACGCGAAGGACAGTGAGTATAGCAGAAAAGAACAACACATCAACAATAAAATGGTTCATGTTTTAATTAATCATTGCCTGACTAAACAAAAGTCAAGTTGACAGCGGGGGCATGCCAGTGGCGGGGTGTTAGTGTGGACATGAGGGACAGGCTAGGAGGCCAAATCGAGTCTGAAAATACGTTTTTTTGGTAAACAAAAAGGACAACAATGTGAACAACAAACGTCTAGATAAATATGTCAACAGTAAAATGCGTGCCTATCCTCTACTCTACTCCAACAACGCCGCGCCACAGTTAAGTCCTTCGGCTCCCGGCCGCCATACAAATGCGTTGGACAATGTCAACACGGCTCTAACAAATATTTGTTTCTGGGATAATCAAATTTACATTTCACTGAAGTAGAAAACGAAGCAGCCCTCAAAATGACCCCAACCCCTCATTCAGCTATTCTACTACCCAAGCATTCATTCATCCATCCATCCACTCATCCACTCATACACTCAAAAACATTCATTCATGCGTCCGTTTGTTGCCACCACCAGCGGCGTTTTAATTGCGTCACAAATACTCGTGGCAACAGCACTTGCTGCCAGTCAAAATTTGCACCTGTGGCAGCAACAAGCTACAGCATTTGCCCAGCAGCGTACAATTACACACACACACACAAACAAACAAACGCACACATACAAATATAAATTGAAATACACAGACACACATGTGTTACTCAAACATGAAAAACAACTTAGCCACAAATTTAACTAAATGTTCTCTGTTTCTTTTACTTTTTCTTTCATTTCTTTTTTTTGTTTTAATCTCAGATGTTGCCTCTAACTGTTTGTGCTTAGTGCTGTGCTATGCCTGGGCCAGATGTTGCCACAAAGTTGCAGCTGCAACTTATGCTGTACACATTTAAATATACCAAAAAAAACGTTTAAATTAAACAGCAGCCAACCACAGTCAAAAAGTGAAGATTTCAAATGAAAACTTTGCAGCCTTGCAACGTGCAACACTTTAACTGCAACTGTCTATCAGCTGTTTGAATGTGAACAACTTTTAGGAGAACTGTACATAAGCGACAAAAGGACATTGAAGCCAAATATATAGTCTGTCATATGCGAACAGGACCTAGCCTAACCTTAGTTACCTTGAGACCGCAGCCACAAATAGTTGGGTTACAGAGAGAAACAGTTAATGAAGTTGTTATAAGTTTAAGGACACCGAAATGAGTTGTTAGTCCTCTTAAAAAGGATACTTCGAACATTGTTAAATCTATGATTATCTATAAAGATGTTGTTACTGTTTCATCTATGAAATCTTTGTTGGAAAATTTAATGAAAATATTTCATTTTAATTTGCTATAGCTAAGGAGGGATACGGAAATTGTTGGATGCTTTTTACGATACATTTTCAAAGGCTGACAGCTGAAACCTTTTCTAGATATAAGCAAGGATAAGTAGCTCGACCTTGCCACTATCGCTATGCCTCTGGGCTAGAAGGAGGCGCAAACAGCCTTTTGGGCTTTAACAAATGACATGACATTTGGGAATTTATCTCGCCAAAATACTTGCGGCAAAAGGAACGCCGCCATCTAATAAATTAGGCGATACAATGTGGCAGATGGAGCAATTGGAGACGCACTATACTATTCTTGTGTATACATATTCGTCGATTGGCTGCCCCAACTGCTATCAAGCAGCCACCACTTCTCCCTCTTGCTACCATGCCTACCCTTCGTCTCTTTGTACATTCAGTGGTAACAATTTGGCTCTGGAATTGAACAGAAACGACAAGTTGAACTGTAAACAAACGCGACAATTTATCTTACTTTCATTTAATTGTCAACGGCAAATTGCTTACAACAAAACGAATGAAAATAGAAAGCAAAAAGTTATATAATCTTTTTGTATGTATGCTAGTATGTATGTGTGTGTGTATATGTGTATGTGCTTATCTCAGTCTCTTTCTCTTTCTATATGTATGCGTGTGTGTAAGTGTGTTGGCTTGTATGGAAAGATAATCAACGTTAAATTAGCGCTAACAAATTGACAATGGTTTTGTTTTTGAGTTTTACCATTTCTCGTGGATTTTGTTTTTGCTTTGAACAAAACACATTTGATAGCTGCACCACAATGCACCACAATGAAATGAAAAAGCGTATTTGTATAGCCACAACAGGCCGCAGATATTTCAACGCTATTTAAATGCCATTGCCACAAGCCAAAAAAGTATGCAACGCTTTCTGCAATATGATAAATAGAGTGTGCAGATGCTGCAATTGCTGTTGCTTTGTTGCTATTGCTGTTGCTGTTGTTGGTGTTGTTGGTGTTGTTGGTGTTGGTGTTGGTGTTGGCGTTGTGCTTATCATAAAGTGGGTCAGTCGCTCACTGACACAGTGACTCTTAAGTGCTTACTCACACAAACATACACATACACATATATATATATATACATATACACCACACCGAGACAGTTGCAGCTAAAAGTATGCGACTGATGTAGCGTTGGGTTTGATACACTCAAGCGACGACAGACGCACTCAACGACACAACAACAATAGCAATAGCAACAGCAGCAGTACCAATAGGAACAGCAACAGCAACACGTTGACACAGTTGATGTTCTAGAGCTGTAATGCAGTCGGGCAGGCACTCAGTCAACCTCAGAGCCACACCCAACGCTCAACGCTGAGCGACCAAGCTCATTGTTGTCATTTGTAATTTCTTTTTTTTTTCTTTTTTTTTTGTTCGTATTTCTGGTGTTGTTGTTGCAGTTGTTGTTGTGTTTGGCCAACAGTTTTGTGTGTGAGTGCCGGAAATGCAAAAGTGTCTCATTGTGTTGGCCCTTCAGGGCCAAAGCTGGTCATCAAAATGCTGTTAAGTAGTTAAAAAAAACGTTTAAATCTTGATTGTGGCCAACATAAATTGTTGTTTGTACTTTGTTCAAGGCTTACGCATACCTACAGACTATTGCCTCAGAATTTATTTTAATAGAATTTTTGCCTTGTTGGCATAGAAAATAGAAAACAGTAAATAGAAAATAGAAAAAAAGCAAGAGAAACACAAAACAAACAATTATTTTGTATAGCATTTGTATCCTATTTGATTTGAACGGTAATTTTTGTGAGTTGGCTAGAAACGGTTGGCTCTTGGCCCAGTTAACAGGCATGTGTTGCCATTGTAAGCATTTTGCAGGTCAAGTGTAGCGCATACCACAACAATGGACAAGCTATTCCATACACATACCCCATACCCCGCACTTTCAACGCTCGCTCTAACAACGAGTTGGCCACAAAAGCTTACCTGGGGCTTGAAGTCAGTAACGCACTAAGTGAAACAGCCAACACAAATAACACACGTATACAATGAATATACATATATATATACACACAGCAAGTACACAATACACACATATATACACACATACAGAGCATAGATGAACAAGTCGCTTTGGATGAACAAACAAATGTCAAGCATTGCGTATACGCAACGTATGCCATAGCCTAGCTAGCGTTTCAGCCAGCAGGCGTGACGACTTGTTTGTATACCCATTATGTGACTGTATGTGTGTGTGTGTGTGTGTGTGTGTTGAATATTCCTGCTGTGACAATTGCCACAACCACTCAACAGCAGCAGCAGCAGCAGCAGCAGCAATAGCAACACCATCAACAGCAACAACTAACTTCACTCGACAGTCTCTTTGCGCAGATCTCAGCTAAATTTTCTAATGCATTTTGTGCGTGTTTATTATTTTAATTACAAGCATGCAAAACTTAAATGTCTGTTAATGCAAAGCAACCAATTCTTCTCTTCTATCTCTCATCCCCATTTACCTTATATACGTACAGTGAGTACATTGGAAGTTCTATCGTCTCTCGCATAAAATTAACTATTAAGCGCTCGGTTTACTAATTAAAACGCATCATGATTATTTGCTTATGAACTCTGCCTGGGTTGATGACAGTTTCAGTCAAAGCAGCCAGGAACTACTAATATTATATATGTAGCATGGACTTCCTTCTAAACTAGTTTATCATTGCGTCATCTTTACATGTCTATATATATATATATATATATATATGTGTGTGTGTGATTATGTGTGTCTGTGTGTCAAGTTGGGTTTGCGTGCAACTCAACGTTTTAACGTACAACTAATGACAACACTTTGGACCTGGTTTCGATTTTAGCTTAGTCTCTGAATGATTTTGCATTTCTTGTTGCTTTACTGCCTTATAGTTAATGAAGTGTGCCCGAACCATGCCCCCAATACCACCCACCACACATATTCAAAAGCAGCGCCACATAATGACTTGACTCATTTGTTACTGCTGCTTTCGACGCTTGTCTATAAATAAAGCGACATTATTGGATTAATTTTGATATGCATTTGTTTTCATTAGTCTCATTCCAATAGTATATATATATATATATATATGTGTGTGTGTGTATGTGTGAGTCTGATTAACAACTGTCTTTAAGCTTTGTATGTGCTGGCTCCTTGTACTAATAATTAGGCTTATGTTAAGCCATTTTCCAATTCAGTTTCAAAGCTGCTGTTAGTCCTCTGATATCCTTATGAACAATAGCCTCAATCGGCCATTGTTTCGGCATTATATACGACTTTCAAGTACATTGGTATTGTGCCTATCTAATCATTTAAGCTGATTTTAATATTGCCAGAATATTGAATTAAATTTTGAGCTTAAGTGACTGACCATCAATAATATTGCATTAGTACAAATGCAACTTAAAGTTGAGTAGGCAGAGCATTGATTAACTTTCTGTTAAGCAAGAGCAATTAGTATAATTTCAAAGGAATACTATTTGAAATTTAAGACTCTAGTGTTAAGGCTATCTGGTAGCAGTGTATACTCTTGAATTAGATTTAGTTGTTAAGTCTCTAAAAATCGCTTGGTCTTTATCTTTAAAGGTTAATTCGGTTATATTAAACGCTATCATTAACACGAGCTATTAAATACATTTTCCCCTCTGGCTCCGAATTTTTCTCTCTTGTTTAGTTCCTTTTGACAGGATCTGTTTTGGCAGGAAGTGGGCTACCAGTGCTGTGGTCTTTAATATGCAAACATGTTAGTCTAACTTCTCCTACATAAAGCCATATATGTGCCATAAAACCATATGGACATATGGACCAAACTCAAAATAACTATGCCAGCAAAATTGTGCAAATAGTTTGGATTGTCTATAACATATATATGTATATATATATATATATATAATATGTGTATATATGTATTTGTAGTGTATGTATGTAGGTAGTTGGCTTAATGTTGTTATCAGCTTTCATAATAATTGCAGCTGCAAATTGCCTTTATTTATTGTTTAGCTGCTGCACACCAACAGCATCTGTTGTATACTCGTATGCAGTTATTTTAATGATGACAAGTGTTTGCATTACCCCGCAGACAGAGTCAACCAGCATTTTGGTAGTACCATATATATATATATATATATATATATATATATATGTATAATCATATATGTATTGTGTGTATAACGCGTTTTGTGTGCATTGGTGTGCATGTAAATTTAAATCATAAACACACGGGACCTCAATAAACTCTGCTCATTACAGCTACTAATAAATTGTCATAGCCACAGAGCAATTTCCCCAAGCTGTATAGTGTAACATATACAAACACAACTACACTTCAACTCACACACATTTGCAACTGCATAGCAAATAACGTTTAGAGTTCACTCGCCGTATCCTTGTGGGTCCTTGTGGGTCATTGTTTTATATTGTACCGAACCTTAGCTGACCAATCGTCAGCAGTTTGTTGAACTGGTCAGCGTTGACATTCAATATGTATGAGTGTGCTTTATATATGTGTGTGTGTGTGTGTGTGTGTATGTGTGGGTGTGTTTTTGTTTCTCTGTGTTTGTGCATCGATATGAAAAATCAATTATTAGTTGCAAAATAAATACATTGCACACAACAGAGACGAAAGTAGAACGACAATTTGCCAAAAAGTAAAGATAAATAAAAGAGAAACAAGAAGAAGAATCCATCGTCAATTTTCTGGTGCAAGTGGCAACGCCTTGGCATCATAAATAAAAAACCAATTAATATATCATCGTCTCTAGGCGTCAGACAATCATGTGAGAAGTACCAAGGTTCCTTGGCATAGTCCTTGGGGTGGTAAAAGTGAAGGAACTCAAAGTCACTGAAAGGCGACGTGTCTATTTCGAAGCACTTGAACAAAGGAAAATAAACACAAAGTTAAAGTTATTCAATGAAGTAAATAGCTAAAGGTTAAACCGAAACAGAAATGCTCTCTATATAGCCAAAAAAAAAAAAATATTCAAATTCGAATAGACTATACAGTTTCAATCGATTTGCTTCAAGTTGGCAAAATAAACATAATCCTTGGCTAAACTATCAAAGACATTCGAACCTTAACCTTATCCGATTCCCTTAGATATCGTTAGTTGTGCTAGCACAAAACAAAATGTAACAAACCAATAAGAAAAGTTAAGAAACTCTCTTTAAGTAAAATTCTGGGCTGAAAGGCGTTAAACGAAGTAACGCTAATGATGACAACGCACGCAGCAGCAACAACGCCACAGCAACAGCAGCAACAACAGCAACAACAGCAACAATAATACAAGCTCTCTCCCCCCCCCCCCCCCCCCGCAAAACCAAAAAAAACCATTACCCTGAAGCAAAAGCGACAACTGTTTGCTGGTAGTGGAAAGGCATGTTACTCATACGCCATGGGGTACACATACACACTGACACACACAGATACAAATACACACATATACGCATTATAAATGATCTGCCTTGTTTATTTGTGGCGCTTTTTCTTTTTTGCTGTCTTGCGCATGTTTTACCTACATTTCGCTCCCTTTCTCAACGTTTCTTTTTGGCGCTTGGGTTATGGTTTTCTTTCGTTCTTTTTCTGCTTATTTTTTCTGTGGCAACATCTAAGTCGCAACCTAAGCCGCCAAATGACTTTGTGGCATTAGGCATGCAGCGAGGCAGCCAGGCAGCCAGGCAGCAGCAGCCAAAACACGCACATCCGGTGTAAGCATGCCTTGAGTACTCGTGGGTATCTATTCACCTGTCTTCCTGGATCCCTATGCCTATCTGTTTGGCTGTTTGTCTGTCATTCTCTCATGCTGCCTGACTGTCCCATTGTCTGTCTTGCTTGTTCTTCTGCCTGGCAACTGTACACATTAGCGTCTGTCGCTTAAATTTAAATTTGTTTGCTGACATTTGCTGGGAACAGCAAGAAGTGCTTCACTTCTGCACTTGGCCATTTAATCTTAATATTTCCCGTACATTTCCGACGTTTGCTGCTTTATCGTCCTTTTATGTGCCACATATGCTTCCTAATGCATATTCGATAATAATTTTTAATGTTACAAAAATTTCCATATAAATAAACATATAAATATATTTACATATATATACTACTACTACTATAACTGTACATACAACTGTTCATATAAAAGTATTTATATATAGATTAAGTAAGTTTATGTTGCCGTCTCATAATAAATTTACTAAAGTTTTTCTTAGTTTGTTGTTTTTTTTTTTTGTTGCTTTCTACGAAATTGTTGCCCATTAAACGGAAATCCGCCGTGTTGTTTGTTGTGGGTTTGGTATTTTTTTTGTTTTTTTTTTGGGCCCCCTATATACCCTGTATAATACAAAACAAATAAAAGGTGCTGCTGAATGAGGAATATATAATTTATTATGTAAAGCCATTTTCATGTTTATGTTATCTATTTGCATAAGCGTTAAAAGCATTGTAATTTGTCCTTTAACAACGCTTTCCACTTTTATTATCGATTGAAAAATCCGAGTGTATATGACAATATCGATTACATAGCAGACATTAAAAGGTATACATCGAGTATAGGGTATTATTCTGTCTAATTGCATTGTATTGGCAATTATTTATACATATATGAAACTATGTTGCTTTGCATGACTTATAGTATACGCACGTGTAGGTCCTGAGAAGGCAGTGAGGAGTCATACAGGGGCGCAGCTGTTGAAGCAGGATTGATTTTTCAGCTGAATGTGGGTTTGTCGCTTCCGTATGACAAAATGTCAGTTTGTTGTGTTTTTGTTTATATAGGTTTGGTTTGTTTGTTGGCAATGCTGCCACATGCAAGCAAACCCATTTATATATATACACACACTAGCATATATATATATATATATATATATAGAGTTGTTAACAAATGTTTGTGTTTAATTTTTGTGGTACATGGCAACCAGGAAGGACAACAACAATTGCAGCAACAGCAGCAGCAGTAATAATAACAATAATAATAGTCATAATAAAAACAAGCATAAACGATAATAATGGCAAATAATAATATGCTAAATACGTTATTTGCCTTTAAGGACTAATTACTCACATGGTTTTTTTTTTTCTTTTTGTGGCAAAGCAACTTGTGCGTGTTATTTCCACTCGAGATTCGTAATAAAATATTTCATTGCATACTCACAGCATTAACATAATACACGCAATGCTACAGAGATCTTTGCTAAGTGTGTTGAAGGGTTTTTACTGTGGAAGGAGGAACAGATTCTATTTAAGTGAACCTGTATCAAAACAGAGTCTGTTTAACAGTCAAAGGCGTTGCACTGCCAAATGAGCATAGCTAGATGCATTGCTGTTGTTGTTGTTGTTGGTGATGATTTTGCTATTTTCATATCTGCTACTCCTTCTACTTGTGCTCTTCCCGTGTGTTATAGTATGAGTATATGTAATAATTGGGTTGTAAAAACAATGAACAGCAATAATGTGCATAATAATTTTTAAACGTGCAAGCGCTAAAGGAGTGAGTGAATGAGCAAAAGTGGAAAATCACACACTCAGACACACAAAAACACACACACACACATAGAGTTGCTTTTAGGGTTAATTAGCACAATTTTGTGTTGCTTTTATGGCCCCAGCGTATACAAGCGTCTGGCCAAACGCCATGGCCCAAAAAAACAAAAAAACATCATCTCAGTCCCAGTGCCAGATTGTTTCATACCATCCAGTTCCATTTTGGGTTTCATCTACGCTCCCTTTTGCTAACCCTCCGTCTTGCTCCGTTGACTCCATTTGTGGTCGCCTGTAGCAACAGCAGCCAATTTTCTTTTAGCCGTTCTCTGTGCTCTATGTGTGTGTGTGTGTGTGTGTTGTGTGTATGGATTTTGCCCGCTTGTTGCCCGTTTATATTTCGTAGCCCTTTTGCCTGACCTCAATTTGTTCACAGCATGCCCGTGGGCGCAGTCTGCGCTTTTAATTGTTGATTTTTTGAGTGGGCCGCGGCCACTTGGTCTATAGCATAATAAAAATTACGGGTAAGCGGCCATAAACGCCAATGAGCTGCAGTTAGCGGAATTTCACCGGACTTCTAATCCATTCGATAGTCGTCTGTAAAGTTTGGCGCCGTGTCGATGCTCTTTGTGTTCAATTGACGATGTTTCGAGTATTGCAAAACTTTAAGTGGCATGTTGCAGGTGGCAAAAGTTTTTACGTTTGACGACTTCATAAATCACACAGCTGAAAACATACTTTTTAGTGGCTGCCACAAAATAAATATATGAATGAAAAATAAAATATCCGTAAAAAAAGAAATAAAACAAAAACAAAAAATAAAAATATTTTTATGTTAAGCTACTCTGTTGTTGGCTTTAGTTAATGTTGTTGCTGTTGCTGTTGTTGTTGTTGTTGTTGCTATATGCAAATTCCGATGCGGCTTGCTGAATGTTTTTGCTTCAATTATGAAAATTGTTTTTATGAATGCCCATTGAAATTGTATTATTCGCGCCCAAGTAACGACATTTGCATGCGCCATGGAAATTCATTTTCATTTTCATTTTCATTCACTTACTTATTTATACATACATACTTATAAAGATTATGTTTTTCTTTTATTCATATATTTTTTCCTTTTTCTTTTTGACTGAAGATAAAATTGCAAAGCGGCAACACTGTTACAGGTCTAAAACATAAGTCTTTATGTATATTCTATATAAGTGAATACATTTAAGTATATTCAGTTCAATGGAAATTGTAAAATTAATATTCTTTGACAGTAAATTCCATTTTTTCAAGGTATGCGCTGAGCGCCAAGCAGCTTAAAATGTTCTTATTGTTAATGCTGTTATTATTCTTGTTTTTATTCCTATTTGCTTTTATTTTACTTATAATACAAATAGGGATTTTACACTTGTAAAGAAATATTGAAAAAAATATAATACCAATCACAATAAATGTATTCTTATATCAATCCAACTAAAACAATTTATGTTAAAGCTCTGTTAACAAACTATCTAAAAAGTGCTGCCCATTTTTAAATATATATATGCGAGAGCAACATGGAACTACTTTCAATTTCAGATCAGCTGTTTCTGCTCTCATTTATTATTATGTATAATAATAGTAGAAATTATTGTTGGTTTATATAAATGCCTGTATTAAGAGTATTAAAATATCGTACTCCCTTTTGTTGTTTGTTTGTTTGTATTTTTTTATTTTTTGAATATTTTAAGCCTAGCGATTTATAAAATTGAATTAAGCTGGAAACATTTTTAATACCATCTGTGGCAATGGGCTCAATTTATCTTCCTTTCTGTATTTATAGAATTATTTGTAATTTGCATTTGGCATTAGAAGCAGAACCGCAGTGGAATGTTTCTGGGATTATCTATCGATTAACTATCGAAATTGTGGTTGTGCTGGGCATTGGCTCATTAGGCAGCTAAAAAATTCTATTCAAATTGTTCTAATAATGTACACCAAGTGTATTTCTATACGAGTGTGTGTTTAATTGTGTTTAAGTATATTTAAGTATGTTTGAGTGTGTGGTAGCAACTAATTTGTGAATTTTCCAAATGAGCATAGAAATTGGATGTAAATTTGGCAATGTTTTTGCGACGGCGTCAGGTGACAGCGTTAAATGGGATATTCACGTTCAGTGCAAAAAGTGCATACACACATTCTGCTAATTGCTTCATCTGCATAATTTATGCACATTTTGATGCAATTCCAATTGAATTTGAGGTGCTGCGCACATACACACACACACAAGCTCAGTGGATGAGGGAGAGATAGAGAGAGAGAGAGTGTGTTTTAGAATAAGTAGAAATTGGGTCGAAATTATTGTCACTCACAATGTAGCACACAAAACAGCGTTTAATTAAGCAATAGTTACTAACGATCGTTTTGCATAAACAGCAATAAAATACTCGTTAAATGACTTAAAACTATTTGGGCTGAAAGCCAAAACAAAATTGTTTGCTTTACTCCAGAAATGAGGTCATTGCAACAGCAAGAGCAACAGCTACATTAACGAACCGCATTGGACTAAGGCGACCAGCTTCATTTAATGTCCTAACATTGAGGGGAGGACACGCCCACTCAACATTAGTTAAAGGGGAAGGTTTGGCGTGCAATTTATCAAACTGAAATACCAAAAAAGAAACAATAAAAAAGCAAAAAACACTCAAAATATCTGCAACCAAAAGAGGAAAGTGAAAAATGTTTCTGCTCTGAATTTGCTACTATAGTGGAGAGTGAAGTCAACTGATTGGCTGTGCATCTTCAGGCACTCCAACGGGCAGAGTGACATTGAGTTGGCACAAGAAGTAAACAAATGTACCAACTACTTGTATTGCCACCCACATTTGCAGTTGCTTGCAACATTAAGCGGCAGCAGTAACAGCACCAGCACCAGCAGCAGCAGTAGCAGCAACATCAGCATCAGCAGAGAGTCCTTGAAGTATTCAAGTAGCATTGTCCCAGCATCGCAATTCATTTAAAGCCACTTGACGACGTTGTGGCTGCAACTTTTTTTTTGCTTTTGCTTTATTAGCCAATGCTTGGTTACCACTTGTTTACTTCTGCTCTGTCCGTCTGCATGTGTGTTTGTCTGTCTGTCAGTTCTTTCTGTTTTGTGTTGTTGTTTTTTCTTATTTTGTTTGAGCGCATCCTAAATTATTTAGTTGGTGGGTGAGCATTTGGCTTAGCTGTGCAAAATATTGCAACATGTGTACTAGCAGCAGCAACAAAAACCAGAACTACATATATACATTTTTTCTTTTCGATTAAATAAAACATTCTAAACTGTAGTTGAGGCTCACCAAGTGGCGTATACGCAATATGAACATGTGATGTTCAGACAGTGATGTTGGTTTTAAGCAGCTGCAAAAATCTTATTTTGAACATAAATACTGACCAGTGGTAAGCAATAAGAAATGTGGCAATCATATTAAAGCAATTGGCTTGGTATCAATCTTGTGTTAGTTTTAAGGCTTTTATGTAGAATTTCAACGGAAGCTTTGGGCTCATTCTGATGCAATTACATTTTTAATCAATCAAATTGCAACGTCATATGCATATTTGCCATTGTCCGGCTGCCAACGGGTCGTGTGCTTAATATTAATTAATATAAAATGCTCCAGCTAAGCCAAAAATGACTGCAGCGCAATTTTCATTATGGCCATAACAATGGAGCTGCCTTCGTGTAGTCGTAATTGCAAAAAGGCTGTAGACACAGCCTCTCGTCCTTGGAGCACAATTTTATACAAATTTTACAGTACTTTCTCTGAACACATTGAAATGGAATGGAATGAAATGGCTTGACTGTTGTAGCTTGTTTTTCTCTCGTCTCTCTCTGTCTCTGTCTCTGTCTCTGTCTCATACTTATTATTCACATTCTTGTTTGCCTTCTCCATATCGCTGGTTGGCTCATTTTCACCCACTTGCCATTGGGTTTTGGCCACGTTTTGTTTGCTAAATGCCACTCGCACTCAAAATGCTCCATTTAAATGGCAAATGCAGCGGGCAAGCGCTGTATAAAAAAACCCACTAAAGCACCATAAGGAAATACAATTAAAAGAAATAAAGGGCAAAGGAAGAAAACGAAAAATCACTGTAAAGTGGCAACAGATTCCTTGGACCGCAGCAACATTGCAACATGGTAGGACAATGACTTCATAAACAGATTTTAATTTGCTTGCCTGACTCTCAACACACAAAACGAAAAAAGAAAACTTTTACTTCAGTATTCAGTTCTTTTCTTTAATATTTTTTTATCGCCAGAGAAATACAATTTCCGTTGCTTATATATATATAAACTTACTTTCTAACTGTCTGTCTGTCTGTCTTTAAGTCTCTTCTATAGAGCACAATTTCCGCACCGAGTTGTGGCGTGTCTCTGTCTGATTTTGACACAAAAAATGCTTTGTATTATTTTTCTTTTAGTTTAACCCAATTGACGCAACAATAATATAATGTAATATTATGGCTACTTAATAAATATTTAAGTGCAAGTTTAGTTAAATAAATAAATATAGAATTAGTACAATTTAAATAACTAAAACCAAAGTTAAGCTGAGTTGAGTATAAGCTAGTTTTAAGTACTAAATCTTAGTTTAAAGCAACAAGTTTAGGGATAATTTGTTACAGTCAAGATTTATAATCAATACTCCTATTTCTTTTAAACATTATTAATTATAAACATTAGGTTATATATAAATATATATATATATATATATATATAATTATATGTATAGAATTCTACTAGTGATCGGAGGTTCCTTGGCTCCATTTAGGTTGAGTAGTTTTGCTTATTTGCTTTGTAGTTTGTTTCGGGAAAACTGTTAAATAGTCGTAGCAGAAGAAGAAAACAAAAGTTTGGTGTTGCAACGTGCAACATTTACAAAAGTTTTATCAATAAATTTGTGTGTATGCATTACATGCGTGCCACGCCCAAAGATAGTAAAAATTTGAATGTTGCAACAAAAGTTTTGCTTGTAGTTTTATGTTGCGGCTGCATGAAATTGCGTTTAAATGTTGACAGCTGCTGTGCAGTGACCCATCCAATGGATGCTGTAGAAACAGAGGACAAAGGCCAGGTTGTACAGACAATGCAAATTAAGAGTAAAGAAAGCAACAGCAAAAAAAGAAAGGTACAAAAAAATTATAAAGAAGAGATGACAGAAGGAAAGAAACTAAAGGAAAAGAATCGACAAAGGACAAGTAATCAAAGGAATGTCCATGTGGATGAATGCCTGTGTCTGTGCCTGTGCTAGCGCCTGTGCCTGTTGTTGCTTTGATGAGGGCACTTTAACAAATCATTGTCGTTGTCATTGTTAGAGGAGCAAGAAAAAAAATGTATATAAAAATAGAAGAAAAAGTAAAAGTCAGCAACAGCTAAGGTCTAAAAGAAAGGCCTATTGCCTGCAGAACTTCAATGAAATATTTGCTTCGATATCTTTGCTTCAATAATTTGCTCAATTTATGCGTAGAACAATTGAATGAACACGCAGTAACATCTACTCACACGCCTCTTCTTGCCACATCTTGGTACCAACTTCTAGTCAAAAGCTTAAGTGGGTCAGCCGTCAATTGCATACTAAATTGTTGCCTACTTTTGTGCGCGCTCTGCGTTTCAGTTGTACATTACGTATACGCCGCGTACGATACGTGCAATTGCACAAATGTTACACAAATGGTGTCCAGCTCCTATAATTATATGCACTTGTATATCAAACGTTATATGCGTATTGGCCAAATGGAATTTGCATAAATTTCCTTAAATCGTTCTGACATGGAATTATTTGCGTTATTTTTCAATCAGAAACGTTTATTTGTTTCCCCATAATGTTCGAATAGCAAATACAAGGGAAAATTATATTGTAGATGGTTAATTGAACGAATTGGTTGAAATTTTGATTGTCAGGTAGCACAAATTGATTTATGTTTTTTGGTATTGGCTTTTCCTTGTTGATGTTGTTTCTTGTCGCTGGGTTCACATTGCTTGTTAACTGGTAAATTGGTCAGAAAATTACCACGCCCATACTGCCACAGTTTGTGTCGACCACAGTTCATATCCCAAAATGAACTGTGTAGAAGCCAAGACATTTATTTGCTTACATTCGTTTGCCCATATGCGTATGTATGTGTGTGTGTGTGTGTGACTGTGTGTATGTATGTATTTCTGGTCGTTTTGTCGTTTATTTGCCTGCCAGTATGAGAGTTTTGGGGTTTTGTTAAGTTTATGCAAATGTCCTTTCAGCAATTAGCAATAAATGTTTGTATTGGCTGTCATACTCACATACATATATAGCTATATATATAAATATGTGTGTGTGTATATATATATTTAGATATATTTATATATATATATGTGGGTATGTCTGTGTGCATGTGTCGACCATTTGTGGCCTATTTGTGATACAAATCATGCGGTCTACATTTACTGCGGGCCACCAGCTGCTTTAGCTAGCTTTTACGACTGCTATTGCTATTGCTTTCAGCTTTGCCTGGTCATCAGTTGGACGCCAACTGTGAGCCAGGATGTGGGTGGTCAACACGACAAGGTTGCTACAAGCTGGCCAGCCAGCAAATGTTGCGGTCAACGTGCAAATTGTGCGCTAAATTGGTTTGCCTTTTGCATTTGCATAATTTACTGCGGTCGCCTTTGTTGTTTCTTCAACTTGAAAACCAATTCTAAAGACACTTCAAGCTCTTTCACTTTCAGTCTTTTCTGGCCTGGCCTTTTGCCATTCGAATTTATGGAAATATTATGCAATTTTGCCTTTGGCTGCAGCATATCCTTTAACAAACACATACTTATAGCGAAGGCATTTTCAGGCTTTGCTTTAACTATATTATTTGAACTAAGACAATAGCCTTGTAAAAAGGATAGAGCTACTATAGAAATGACAACGCGCTATGGAATGATCAGCATATCCCGTTGTCGCATCAATTTAGTAAGTGTGGTTGCGTGCTGCGGATGATTCAATCAAATGCATAAGTCTAAATTAAATAGGCATCAAGTCGACTGTCAACCGGCATATCCCGTGGTGTCTATAGATCGATGGAGGGATGTAATCTTTTAATACACTAATTGAGAACCTCAAGAGTAATGCAGAATTCGCGGCATTTACTTTGCATTTAGATTGCATTTCAGCAGCACAACAAGTCTGTCTCCTGACCCAGTTAAGAAAGTTTTTTAGTTGTCTGGCCAGAACCTTCTGCTGCACTTGCTGTTAGCCAAGTCGAGAGTAATTTGTGTCTTCTCCCTTTCTCTTTCTCTATGTGTATGCACTGTGTGTGTGTGTATTCGCCCGTTGCGCTCAATAAATTGTTCTGTAAGTTTTTCAGCCACAACATGCAAATCAGTCTTTGGCTTGAAATGATTTGCGATGAGTACCAACAGCTATTAATATTAGGAATAGCTGGGTCATATCCATTGATTGATGGTTGATAACACACACAAAGGCTATATGTATACAGACGTGTGTAGATGTATATGTGTGTGTGTCTCATTCAATGCATGAAAAATGTGTTGCCAAGCAAATGAAAGGCATAATAATGCGAGTTTATCTCTGCTTGGTAACCAATTCCCAACAATTTGATTTATGTATTTTTTGTTTGTGCGCGAAAGTATTGTTGTTGTTGTTATTGTCGTTGTTGTTGCTATTATTGTTACCCGAAATTTGCTATATATATATATATATGTATGCATGTATACGCATGACTTGCTCTGCTTCCAATGGTATCATCAGAAGTCCTGATTACATTTGCTTTAGCAGTTTCTCCAATTATATTGCCTACTTCTTGGGGCAAGTCTGCTACAAATCGCCAAGTTTGCGCGCTTCTCTCTCTGCGTGCGTGTGTGAGTGTGTGTGTGTATGATGTTAACTGTACTTGATGCTTTGTTATAGTATATGTATATGTTACTTACGCATGTGCTACTATAATTAGTTCAATTTGACAGGAAACGTAGCGCCTGGCAACGGCAGGTGCCATTAGATAATCATGTACCTTCATAACCCATCAAGTATGGCATATGATAAGAGTGCTGAATCTTCTATACTGCTTCTATAATGCTTAGTTATATATCTCATATCTGATTTCACACTGACTGCATATAATATATATACGTTATCGGTGTATATATATGCATGTACTATATACACTTTGATACAATATTTGCTGATGAATTCATCTGAATATTATTTGAATTGCTAACTGAGGCATATTTCATCATTAGCTATAATTAGTGTTCTACACTAATTGGAGTTTAATCCAAGCGTTCAATATGATGCAGGTTGTGGAGGAGTGTTGCCTAGAGACATCATACAGCAGGATATTCAGTTATCCACCCAAAAAAGATTTACTATTCGCAAGAGCTTTGCATTTACGCTTCACAGATTCAATATTTAAATCGGATATAAAATGTTTCCAAATAAATACGTATACTCTGCACACACACATAGATACACAGATACAGATATACACATACATGTATATTAAGTCATTGAATAGCAGGCATAACAAGTGGTTGACAAGCATCTGATACACACATACACACTGGCACAAATCAGTCGTGCATTTACTTTGGTATATGTAAGACTGTTTATTCAAATTGTATTGCATTTATTTAAACAGATTTCAGTTGATGTTGTTCCTGCTGTTGCTGATGTTGCAATTGTTGCTGTTGTTGTTTACAATTTTTAAGCACTTGTTAAATATTCATGAATTGCTGCCATTGGCTGTCATTTAAGAATAAATTTAAAAGCATTATTCGCGTATTCTATACAAAATCAATACTCGTTTTTGTATTTGACTCGATTTACAGCCTATTAAATTAATCAAAACTGTTTATTAGAGCTTGCAACATGCATAAATCACGCATGTGGCAACATACTCTGACCCATACATCACATACTTGCGTAAGTAATTGATCACGTTTAAGTATGTGTGTGTACGTTCATAATAATTAGCATACAACATAAGGATACACTGACCCATTTTGCTGGCATGAAGCCAAATGCAGGTAACATCCTTACGGGCAATCAATTGATAACTGACAGCTACAACAAGGTGTAATACATTGCCACATGGAGCTACTGCAAGAAGGCGTATTGTGGAAGCAGCAGAGGCAGCATTCAGTAATTGAGTTGATTACTAAATGGAAGTGATGAGCATTAAGGACTTGCAGTTGAAATTGAAAGGCAAAAGAGAACCCAATTTGATATCTTTTAAATCAAAACTATTCAGATCGAAGCTGAACAATGAAACCATAGAATGTCCTTGTAAACGCTCTCTAACCTACAGATAGTCAGTTGAAATATTATGTAAAGTGCTTAGGCAAGTTTTAGTGTACATATAAAAAAACTTTGTTATGGAATATAAAGCAATTTCATAGGTCAATAGAATGTCCTTGCAGCATTTGCTCTAACAAATAGTAAAGCTATGATAATCAAGCAATTCAATATCAGTAAATGATAGCAACTCAATCTTAACATACATATTGAAAAGTAAAGATCAAAGGCTAAGTATGGTTAACAGCTTTGGGTTTGTGCCACAAGAGGAAAAGCAAATACATAAAGAAAGTTTAGTCCCGGAAGGAAAGGTTAAGTATTAGATACATTACCCAAACTGCAGTTAAAGATGGCACTAAGATGAGTCAATCAGTTGATATATGAACAGGCGGCTATTAAAATATGTAGGATATGTCAAGCATTAAAAATGTGTGCGTGTGTGTGGGGGATAGAGCTGAAAGGCAAACCCTTTAACGAGTCCTTTTATGGCCTGAAAAGTGTATGACAAATGCGTGGCTCGTAAAAGCTGCTCTTAATCTTGACTTACGGAAACGCGTTTTGCCAGCTTTTTGTTTTATTGTTGCACTTATTTTTATTGCCAAGCACAATACCGGAAATGGACTGAGATCAGTTATGTAACTGTATCTGTGTATGTGTGTGTGTGTGTGTGTGTTAAATATATTTGTGTTTCCATTTTGTGTGCAAGTGGCAAGAGCAAGGCAGAAGGATAAGCAGCTTTCAGTTTGATTAAATTATAAAAATCGAATTATGTTCACACGCTGTGGACAACGAATGTAGCGATGCGTAATGGAAATAAAGATTTAGTGAAAACAAGAGAAAAAAAAGGAAAATATGAAAAGGAACTGAAGTAGAAAATGCAACAGTAGCAGCTTCCATAGCAAGGACTCAAGGACCTCCGACTGGTGGCCTAATTGGCGGCATGTTTGCTATTGCCATTGTCTGAATGCTGCTGAGGTACAGCCGAGCCCATCCAATATTTGCCTTAGCTAAGTGAGAGTGACAGCACACAAGAAGGAAAATACCAGAAGTGGCAGCAACAGACAGAGATAGATGTACAAATATATATATATATATAAGTATAGAAAGAAAGACAGAGAAAGAGAAAGGGAGTGTGTGTGCGCGTGTCTTTACTTTACTTTGGTTATTTGGGTCAAAGTTTTGCTTGCATTTCTATTCACATTGCCCCGGACTCGTACATAAAATTTAATTTAAAACTTTTGCTCATTCCTTGCAGCATAAATAAATGCGTATTTGAAAGGATATTCATGCATGGACCAGGCACATGTGTGCCACAGCAATAACCCCTTCGCACTCCCTACACACTCTCCCTCTCTCTCTCTCCCGTAAACTTTCTCTGTCTTTCTTATTTATTTACAGTTTGCATTAAAACTCACTTAAATTTGAATGTCTCGAGCTGAAATGAAACTGTCTGCAGTAAAAACCCTCGGAAAACCCATAAACATAAATGTCTTATAAATGTCCTTAAATTCTGCCTCACATTTCCATGTGCACCACAAACACTACATGATGTTTGCCTAACTGATTATTGTTGCCCCACAGCTGTGGTTACTCTGCAACTTTAATGCAGGCTTTGTGCACTTTCATTAGGAGCCATGTTAAGGGTCTGTTAAGTGTCTGTTAAGGAAAGCTCTGTTAAGATCTCATCTAAATTTGAAATTGTGTCAAGCATTGCTCCGAAGTATTTGCAATAATTTAAGTAAAAGCAACTTCCCTTCAGAGTAGCTGTAATTGAGTGGCATACTACACGCTGTGTGGCATCAATTGGAGTCTGATTTCTATTGATGTTATTCTGTTGCATACAAGTGACAAAATCTTGTAGTAGTTACCTTTCATCAGCTGCTGTTCGGGCTTTGCCTATGCCCTTAAAAAAGTTTTGAACTTTGACCTGAACTGAAACGCGCGCTGAAAGGCAACTGTGAACTGAGTAAACGCTGTAAGCGCCTAATAAACTCGTCCGGCCACGCCGTGGATAAGTAAGCCTAATAAACTAGGCAGACAACAGGGCTCCGTAATCTAGAGTCGCCGGACAAGTCGAGCGGAAACGGAAATTGTCTCTGGCAACAAAAACACGACAATCTCTTCCACTCCTCTATATATATTTTTTAACTAGCTTTTCTTCTTCTTGTTGTTGTTGTTGTTGTTGTTGTTGTTACTGTTGTTATAGCGAATCTGAGCCGCTGTTGGCCAGAAATTGGATTTATCTGCTTCGTTAGTAAATTGGTTGTGATAGGCGCAACGTCAGGGAACACCCCGAGCTAAAAATCAAGTTGGGCGTGTTGCCAAGTGCAGGCGCTGCCATTGACAGTGTCCTAAAGTGGGTTAAATTGTGAAATGTGGCCGAAAATTTAATGGCAAAAGTTTTGTTTAAATTTTGATAAATATACTTAAAGAACAAAATATAAACGAAAAATAATTGAAAAGCAAAAAATAAAATTGGATCAACTGCGTTGGAAGGAAGTGGTGCAAGTGATAAGAAAAGTTCTGCTAACTGCAGATTTATTAGCCAAATTGTCCACTGTGCTGCCAGTTGCAGCGACTCAACTGCTGAGAGGTATTTGTGGCACGAGTGCTGCTGCTGCTGCCACGGACTACGAGTCGTTGTCAGACTCCACCGGATGTTGCACAACTTTTTAAGCAGCTTGCTTTAATTTCTCCTGCTGTCACATGATCTCTCTCCAGCTGTATTTGTAGCACCCACTCTCTCTCTTTCTCTCTATCTCTATCTGTTTCTATCTTTGTCTCTATCCCTGGCCTCTTACTGGCTTTGGATTTGGTTCTGGCTCCGGGCGGACGACAGGCAGGCACAAGTTTACCAACTGCGGCGCGTCTAAAGCCTGTGAAATGTTTTTATGCGAATTTTATTACATTTAGTTACAGCCGCCCCACACCCGCACCCGCCCCGTTACTGCCAACCAACTCATAAGCTCAGTTCCCAGATGAAATTGTTGTTGCCACTACTGCTGCTGCTGGTGCTGCTGCTACTGTTGCTGTTGCTGTTGCTACTGTTGGCCGCTTAAAGCCTTGGCCCGTTGAAATTTTTATTATTGACTTTCAGCGTTGGCTAGCACATAAATGTTAAAATCAGCTTGAGGCATTTCAATTTCGTCCAAGTTAGTTAAAGTTCTCTGACAACGCCATTTTATTACAGTTTTCATTTTTTTCTTCTCTCATCTTTTTTTTCTTTCGTTTTTTTTTTGGTGTTTATAATTTGCGTAGCAAATTGAGCGACAAAAATTGTGACATTCATCCCAGAGATAGTGTAGAGTGAATATAAGAATCCAAGAAATCATTTTGATATCCCAAGTTGGAGTTAGAGCTGATGATGATGAAGTTGTTGATGATGAGGATGAGGATGATGATGATGGTAGGGATAATGATGACGTTGATGAAGTGCCTAGAGGCCACTGATTTATGTGCGCAACTGATCAGAGTGAACCTAGAACGCCATAAGGAAACAAAGCATAATCACTGGAGGATGTGCCATGGCGGCCATTCAACTGCATGGATTAATGAGCCAGAGTAGCGGAGTAGCAATCACATTGGGATTTTTGAGGCTTGTCCATTTCAAATCACGTTGGCTTTTTACACTCTGTATAGGCCATGCTCGTATAGGCCATAGTTGCTGGAGCTCTTTTGCATTTTCACAGAATTGGATGAAAAACACTCTGCCACAGGCAATCGTCAGCAAAAGCCTCGACAGGATGTACCGTCTCTCTATCCGCCTCTATCTGTCCATCTGTCTGGCTGTGTTTCTCTGTCTGTTTGTCTGTGTTTCTGTGTTCTTCTGTGTCCTTCTGTGTGAGTCAGCCGGTGGCAAAAATTAAATTATGACAGCAAATGAACAAACGACGATGAAACAGAAGCGACCCCCAGGATGCAGGAAGGTCCAAGCCGTGCCGGAAATGCTGAGCCGTTGTCCTCGCTAATAATGAAATACATGAATTCTGCAGACAATAATCGCAGCGGCTTAGCTCGGATTATAATAGGCATTTGCCGGACAGTAAGAATAATGAAGCAGGTGAGACCTTTTCTCTCATGTTCTCATTTATTTAGTTTGCATTTGTGGCAGAGCTTAGAAAGCCGCTAATAGATATATCTGCCTTTAAAGCAGAATCATAAACATAAAAAATACATATATATAAAGCTATATATATTTACATATAACAGCTGTTAATAAAGCATGTTTACCCACTATTAAACATAACTGTAAGTTCAGCACTTAATATTATGTTTTCTGCCTCTATATGAGGCTCAACAGAGCATATGTTTAGGTCTGTTTCAAAGGTTTTTGGTTTATTTTAATCAAATTTATGTTTAACTCAGAAAATTCATTTAATTTTAATTATTTAAATAAACTTTAAATGAGAATTTATTGCTTGTGTGTTATATTATTTCATACAACAATTAATTTTATTATTATTATTCCCATTAGGCTGCCGTTTTTGTCTGTCGAACGCTGTCTGTATATATCGTTTATATATATATATATATATATGCTATAAATATTTGTTGTCATAATTTTCTAATCAATTGTTGTTTGTTCTACTAAACTCTACATTTATATATCTATACATATACATAGAGAGAGTTTAGGAAAATTGGAAAAACAAACATTAAATTCAATTAGAACGCCTAATGACCCATATGAAATTTATTTGCTTTAACAAAAAAAAAGTAAAATAAAATAACAACAAAAATTCTAAATTGGCTATAATATTACTGTGGCTAATTGACAGATTTTGCTGACTTATATATTAAATATCATATATATATATATATGAAAACATAAGCAAAATATTGTAGCTGCATTTAGGAAACTTGAAGTCATGCATTACATATGCGAAAGGATTTCAATTAGTGTCCTGAAAAGTGAAGCAAAAAACTGAAACCACAGATATTAAATCAAATAATAAACATTTACTTTCATACAAGGATATTCATAAAAGGACAACTAACTGTATATTCTGACTGAATCTAATAAAAACCAAATATTCAACAAAAATTAATTCAATCTACCGCTTGACTAGCTGCAACGTCGACACTGACGACAATCAGAATGCGAATGAAGTTAAAGTTGACTTTGCAACGTTTGCAATGTTGATGTTGCAACGTGTAAAAAGCAGAAAATTTATAAATTTAAATCAAATTTGAATTTTTGTTGCAATTTATTGTGCACTCTCTCTCTCTCTCAGTGAAAAACACAAAGACAAATTGAAAAAAAAAATCCTTACTACAATTTGTAATAAAATGCATAAATGAAATATGCAACGTAGAACATAATTGAAATTTCTCCTCTTTTATATATATATATATATAAATATATATATATATAAATGTATAATATTGCAAATAGTAAGAAATATTTTGAATTTTTTGGCCAATTCGAAATTTAATAGGAATTTACAGAATTTATATAATTTTTTTTGGGATTACCCAGGCTTAAAGGATACGCAAGGAAATCAGATTTTTAGTAGGCATAAAATAAAACTAAAATTATTATTTTATTTGTATTTCTTTATTGCTTTCATTTTATTTAACTTGTTTCATACTATAGCATTGTCCTTACCCTTCTTGTATGTAAGTAAAGTAATACTCTCAGAGGAATACTTTCACACAAACTCACACACACACACACACACACACACACACTCGTACACACATATTGTATGCTTAATGCTCTGCAACTGATGTCCTTATAAATGAAGTACATTCAAAAGTTAATAGCCGTAATGCAATTACACGGCATATCAAATATTATCGCAGTTGCCTATAAAAATTACTTATACACACACAGTCACACACACATAGACACACACAACAATATGTACGCTTCTTTTCCGACTTATAAGCTACAATTATGGTACTTATTTATTGTGTACAAATAATAATATTTATATATTATTACTGCAAACATTATTTTAGTAATATTTTCTTACTTTCGCTCAATCAATCAAAATAAATATTGACGTAATGACGGCTGATAATATTAATTTTACAGTATTTGTTACTATTATTAGATGGGAATAATAGAAAAATGAGAAATGAATCCTAATGCAATGCAACTTTCTGATTGCAATACTTCCCCTTACTTCCATTGGATGATCGATTACCCGCTTGATACCAAACTGTGCCGCAACTATTCAGGCTGAATCTAAGAGATATATTGTTCGTATGAAACTGTGAGTTGAGTAAAGCATTTCGTAATATATAACAGTAGTATATAGCCCTTTACTCCTTTACCTTTTAGTCCTTTACCTTTGATTACAGATCATCACACCGATGAAGCAACTTCATATCTTTCTCTATGAACATATCGAGATCTATAACTATATCTTATAAGAGTACTGTTAAGTAGTGCTGCTAACTATAAGCTTAAGGCAGATTGGTTTCATACAGAAAATACATAAAGTTAATTTATGTAATTGCTTTTGGCTTCATTGTAGACGCCACTGGCAGCGGCAGCTCCAAGTGAAAATTTGCCTGAAGGGCGCAATGAATCTAATAAAGAAATTACGCTAGACAGCATTCATGTCAAGGATATTATCCATGCCACAAAATGACATCCTTGCTGGATGGTAGCAGCAACATTATTGTTCTTGCTCTTATAAATTGCTGTTGTTGTTGTTGTTGTTGTTGTTGTTGCTGCTGTTGATGTCGCCAATTGTTTGGCTTTAATGTAATGAGCTGAATATAAAGTGCGTCTATCGCAGGCCGCCAAATTGTTTATGCCCAGACGTCACATGAATAATTTAAAAAAAGAATAGAAACAAAAACAAAGCAAATCCTTAACAGGCTCTCATTCTCTCTCTCTCTCCACCTCTGATTGTGTGTGTGTGTGTGTGTGATGTCATGGCATATGTGTGAATAAGCAAATGTGAACTCTTCTGCTTTATTTTAGTTACTTTCGATCTGCCATGAAAACAATAATCTTGCGTACACACATTGTATGTTAGTGTATGTGTGTGTGTGTGTTAGTGTGTGTTTGTTATTGCCTGGGGTTGCTGTGGTGCTTTTGGAATACTTGAAGACAAATGCGGGTTAAAGCCACACGTGTCGTTTGTTGCCACTATAAATAAACCTTGATAGCCAGGAAATGACTAAGTAAACCTTTGCCAACTACCGAACAACCAAGAAAGGACCTTAAGGCGGTGTATTACGGAAAAAGCATAAAATTTAGTTTTCCTTTTAGAATTTAAAGAAATCAAATATTTCAACAAATATTTGGCACACTTTAAGTAGTTGCCACTTTGGCAAGGAAATTGCAGATATTTTTCTATATTGAAATTTTTCAGTTGATTAAAATTAAAGTATCAAAGGAAATCGTTACTGAAAGTTGTTAAGGGACATTGTTACAGAGACTTATTTAAATTGTAGTAGTTTTAGGTATCATGGGAGTGTGATGCTATATAATCAAAGGACAAAGAGGAAGCAAGCAACTTCCTTATTTCCACTTGATTCACAGCTCAAATATATCTGGTAGAAACTTATCCCCTTTGCTAGGAACCCCCTCTACGCTTATGTTAAGTATAAAGTGTTAAGTTAGCAGCATTATTTGGGGCTGTCGCTTTGTTTTCAGCAACTTTGTTGCTGCAACTTTAATTGTTGTGCATTTGTTAAAGTTCTTCATAAATTTTCTTGCACTTAACCAAAAACATGAAACGTCTGAAAAATTTTTCACAAAATGCAAAATGCAAAATGCAAAATGCAAAAGTGTGCTACTTATGTGCCATATTTTATTGTAGTTTTTATTCAAGTTGCTGTTGTTGTGGTGTTGTTGTTGTGGCAGTTGCAAGTGCTATAGAATTTTGCGAAAGTTGTGCTCCACACAACAACACAGCGACAAGTGGAGCTCAGCAGCTGAGCGCTGGGCGAACATCAATAAAACGAAAATTGTAGCAAAATTGCGCGCAACTGTCGCAAAAATGTTGTTGCTGGCGGAGGGGTGGGGTATGTGAAAGCGAAAAGGGGCAGTTTGCCTACAAGTGGGCGTGTAAGGGCTGGGGTAAATGCAACGGCTGCTGCGTTTGCAGTGAAAACAATCGAAATTATAGCAAACAAGCGTGTAAAGTTTACGCTTTCACTTCTGCATAAGTGTGCTAGTGAGTGTGCGATTGTGCGAATGTTCATGTATATACGTGTCTGTGTTTGTGTGTGTGTGTATCTAGTAGAGTGTACATGTGTGCAGCAGTTTTATTGCTTTGTTGTTGTTGCGGCTTTTACGGCTGTTGCGGCTCTGGCGGTTGCCTGCTGGTTGCCTCGACAGCGTCATTTGAATTGCCATACAAAAAGCGCCAACAACTGCCAGCCTAATACCAATACACACACACACACACACACACCCGTACTGATCCAGTATGGTATCTGTCGACTGCGATAGTATGTATATATGTGTTTGTGTGTTTTATGCACATATCTCTATGGTTTGTTGTTTATTTTTTTTTTGCTCCTCTTTCACTGTTGATGGCGCGCAAATTCTCTCATTTGCGTGCACATTTTCGTAGTATACTTTTTGGGGCCAACCACAACAAAATGTATGTCAACAAAAGTTGTTGTTGCTTGTTGTTGTTTTTCGGTTGTTGTCAGTAGCATAAATGAGAGCTGCCTGCCTGCCTGTGGCCTATTCAAATCTAATGCCCGTTTTTCAAGTGCGGCCAGGCAGACAAAACTGCAATTAGCTCTCTGGGGGTGATAACCCTTTAGAAAAACCCTTTAAATGCCATTTTAACAACCCGTTTGACTTGATTTCGGTTGAAGAATCAAAACTACTTTTTGCTACCATATTTATAGCCACAAAGTAAAGCCTATATGTTTGTTTATTTACTTTAATTTTGTATGGTTAATTATGTAGCTGTGTGCGTCATACTTTCAATGGAAAACCTTTTTTATTTTTGTTGTTGTTTTGTAATTTTAAAGAAATGTAATTAATTTTAATTATATTTGTAAACACACACAACACTCAACTCACACTGTGTGTGTGTGTGTGTGTGTGTGTGCTTGCAAGCGTATTTGCTTAAGGGGTTGGAGTGAAACCTCATTAATGTAAATGACGTTAAGAAGCACGTAAAAACAACCTTTTGTAATTCTAAATAAAACAAAAATAAAGTGTAACCCCGCTAGCAGGGATATGGCCCAAAACCAATAAGAGATAAGTGTAGACTAGAGTCAAGTATATAAGACTTAAAAATACCCTTTACATATTTAATTTAATGCCAAACAACTCATTAAAGACTAATATTTCTATGACTTAACTCACTTAACAGTGTCTTAACAGCGACAAAACAGTTTCTGTTAACAGGTTGTTTAATATATATATGGATGTTAATTTATATATATAGTTCATACTCTAAACATCAATTAAGTTGCAGGGTATTACAAAAGCAAAATGAAAACCCTTCACAAAGGTTCTGTCTGCTTGCAGCTCTGCAAATGCTTCGTTTTATTTGCCAATTTGTGGCACGTGTCCACATTGCGTCTTCATTGCATTAAAAATTCCATTAGTTGCACACTGTGCGCATTAATTAGCTGAACAGCTGATGGAATATTTGCCAACACTCCACCACCCGCTACCCGATCTATTCAAACCATACACTTTTCTTCGTCAGGCTCATCACTAACCACTCTTCATATGAATATGTTAACAAGTGCAAGCTTACCGAATATGCGACCCGCCTCGATAGATGGCGCTGTTGTTGTTAGCAGCAGCACAAAGCCATAAATAATGGGTCCAAGATGATTTTTCGATTTGGCCGATATGCGCAGCGTCATTTTGTGGGCGGTTTATATACTTTTGCTTCTTCTTTTTATTTTGTTATAGCTGTATTAGTTATATTTGTTGTTGTTGTTCTTGTTGTTGTTGCTTTTGTTGTAATTGGTTTTTTACGATTTTAAAGCAATTGTTTTGCGGTGGTTTACGTTACTTTTTGTTGTATTTGGTTTAGTTTCGGCTGCGTTTGCTTTGGTTATAGTTTGGTTTGATTTAGATTCGGTTTTGGTTATGGTTTTAGCTTTCGCCCAACGGCTATAAAATTCGATTATAATATTTGCCCTATTTTTTTTTTTTTTTTTTGGTTTTTTTTGTTTACTTTTCAAGCCAATTTGTTACAGCGTTTTATGTTTTATGCACTTTTCTCTCTCTCGCTTTGCTTTCACTTTTTTTTTGATTTCGTTTTGCGTTAAGTAAAATTTATTTTCAATTTCATTCGCTGATTGAGGCTGAGCCTTAGGTTATCATTTTGTTAGGCCTGTAAAATATATATAAAATGAAATGTTATATATTATTATTTGTATATACAGATATATATATATATTTCTATTAAGTTCAAATTGAAAATTAATGCATAATTTGTCTGTCAAAATTCTACGTAAATAATTGATATATTTTTAGTGCAGGCCTCCTTCTTCTTGAGAGAGCTGCGGCTGTAGAATTAACCAAAGATGTCAACCCAAAGCAGCAGGGAGCATAAACATAACAAATATACACACACACACATATATGTGTGTAGCCACAAACACAACCACATATTCGTATGTCTGCGTGAGTATAAAAGTTATATGTGCAAAATGAATTTGGCTTTTTTATAACAAGAACTGTGCACTCGGAAGTCTGACAACATAAAATGAAGTGAAATCTCAGCTGGTGGCGCCCAGTGAACTAATGGTGAGTGTGGATGTGGATGTGGATGTATATGTGGATACATGCAGAGGGGCGTAATGCAAAGGGGGTATATTGTCGGTTGCAACAGTATAAAAGTGCCGTAGATGCGCCAAACATAAAAGTGAAATTTCGCCTCGAACAACTGCAACAACAATGACGACAACAACGAGAAGAACGAACCACAGCTAGGGGCATGTTGTAGGTGGATAGAGAGGGGTGTGTGTAGTATGAGCATGCACATTTAATGCGGCAACAGTTACAGCATGCGGCAACAAATGGCGGTTATTGTTGTTGCTGTTTAAGCAACTTGGCGTGTTGCCTTTTAACTATAAAAACTGGCAAACTGAGCGGTAAGCGCCTTAAAGCTGCCACTTTGATGCGCCAAAACAATCCCTAGGTCCCATGGCATTGCTCCCACAACGCCCATAACATCAGCAACAACAACTTTAATTTTACTAACAACAATAACAAACAACATATACTAAAACACACATACACAAACAAGCACACACATACCAATAAAGAAAGACTTAAATATTGTGGTTGCTTTTAAGAACTTTGTTTTAATGTGTTGCAACAAAACTGAAATGAAAGTTTCTGCTGTACCTTTCAATTCGCTGCTGCTGGCTACGCCAGGGGATTAAGGGGGAGTATGTGGCCAAGAGGGTATAGTTGCGGGTTTGGATCAGGTGTCATTGATATAGCACAGACAGCTCAGAGACTTACAACAAGTCCATCTCACAGCTAGGACTTCATGCCACAAACCACAAACATACATACAATACAATACCCGACACACACACACACACTCACACACATGGACACTTACATGCACAGAGACTTCTAGTTATTGAAAGGTTAAGTTTATGCCAATTCAACTGTTAACCCCAGTTAACCTTTTTGTTTGTATGCCTTCAATATTTATACTTTTTCAAAAATAATATTTTAAATTTAAAATTTTGATTATTGATTTTGTTTTCCTTTACATTTGAGGAAGCTTTTCAAGTATACTTGAAATGAAATGAGCAATGTATTGCAGCTAGCAATAAATTTATTTGTTTTCTCTAAAATTTAAGTTATATAACTAACTAAGAAGTAATAAGCAAGTTCGACTATCTAGTACCCTGTAGACACAATGTTCTCTACGTTTTTCTCTCAAAGAACAATCCTTTCAATTTCTTTCTGTTGGTTTGCCTTTCAGCTGTCCAAATTAGTTCGGATGTTGGAAGATAATATTCTAATATAATATAATAATTTAATATAATAATATAATATAATAATTTAATATAATAATATAATTTAATAATATTTAAATATAATTAAAATTATTTCAATACAATTATTAGTTTTTATAAATTTATTTTTCTAATTTTTCGTATCAATCATTTACAATAATCAAAACTCATATTTACCCTACTGGAACACGTAGTTAAATTTAAAAAAGATACCTAATTATAAGCTATATATAGATAAATTTATATCTCTTTAGAATACAATACCCCTTTCTATATATGGACACAGCGTATATCTAATATTTAAGAGCTTAGATTATTTAAAATGTTTTTCCACTTTTTAAGCATTTTAATTGCATATAATTTCTTTTTTTTTTTGCAAAATCATTCATGTGACTTTGGTCTTTAATTACGACGAGTTCCATGACCAAAACACAAGTTTTTTGGTCTACCCACCTCGTCCGCTACCCTGTATTCCCCGCTAGTCTAAAGTCTCTGTAAGTTGTTGCAAGTTGTTATTCATTTGGAGCCGCACGTAGCTGGTAATTAAAGTTATTTTACATATTACAAGTTCTTCGCTTTACAGTTTGTGAATAAATAGTATTAAAAAATAAAAGCTGCAATTTCTAGTTACACACACACACATAAACACACACTTATATATATATATATATATATATATATACAGAGAACATAAATATCTGACCAGGTTGTCAGCATACAAACAGTTTTTGTGTATAAGTTTTTTTAACTTCTTTTTTCTGGTTGTGTTTTGTGTGTGTTTATTTGTTGTGTGTGTGTGTGTGTTTGTGTTAAAGAGTAATTTTGAACTTGAGTCTATTTGTATGTGTGTTTAGTACTAGTTAGACAGACAACTCTAAAATATACCCGTATACTGGAAAATGTTTACTTTAAACGCTCGAAAGAATATTTTATAACAAAAAGTTAAATTTACTTATGAAAATTTCCTGTATAAAATGTATAAAATATACTATGCACATATCCTTGAGTTATTAGAGTACAAGGATATACAAATGTGAGTTGGCAAGTCTCTTTGTATCTTTCTTACTTTAGTGAAATTGCAAATTCGTTTTAATATGCGTTTAAATATCCTTTTAGAAAGTTATTTAAATGTTGTTTATTAATCTTAAACTTTTGGAATTTACTTAGAGATTTAAGACAACATAAGGATTCAGTATCTAAATCCTTTAACTCAATATTTTCCAACCTGAAATTTGCATTATAAAGAAATTGCTGTTATCACTTTTATTTCCAAATAAAATTCTCTCAAACTGAATTGAAAGGCTAATCAGTAGTTGAATCAATTAGAGCCACAAACAACTGGTCAAAATTCCTTCTGTTCAGCTGAGCCATTGCTAAGTTTTCACTGATTTTTCCAGGTACTAAATCTACTCAAAGGACTAGCAGTTTTTAAAATATATATATTCACAAAATTATAAAATAAAAGTTCATTATCTTTCTTAAAACTAATTCTTAAAAAGTTGTTTATCCCTTTGACAGTTGCCAGTTTCAAGCTTGTTGCAGGTTTTCACTATGCTGTGTGGCATGCGGCTTAGGCAATACGTAAGCAACTGACATTAAATGACTGGATACTTCTGTTAATCCAAATAAAGTCCCGCAAATAGCCGCAGTTACCGTTACAAGCACACAGTTACATTCACATTCACAGCTCACAGCGATAGTAACAGTTAGAAGGTAAGGAAACGCCCTGCACTAAGCACCTTAACGACTGAAAAGGGGGCACCAGCACATCACCAACTGGTTGCTAACTGGTTGCCAACTGGTGACCAACTGGCGACTCAACAAGTTTCCCCCCAACCTGACCCTTTCGTTAACCTCTTTTGAGTCAGCTAAGCAGTCTAATGACCAGTTGTTGTTGTTCTTGTTGTTGGCAATTAAACTGACTGTCAAGAGGTTTTACAGTTCTTCATTTTTTCTTTACACAAATCCTCAACGCGCTGCCAACTTGGAATTTGACAAAGAGTAAGATAAAGAAAGGGGTTAGAATGGCAGTTGAAAAGAGTGAAGAATGTCAGTAGCCGATTTACAAGTTATAAGAGACAATTGGCTTGAAAGTTCCTAAGCTTTTCGTTCAGTGTGGGCTGCCAATATTTGAAGTGCACTGTAAGAAATTGGCTGTTGTTTAAGTAAATGACAGTTGCCGCAGGAAGTCAATGAGCATTAAAATTATACAAAATATGC
The DNA here is from genome assembly GCA_037044455.1 of Zygothrica quintamaculata. Classification (NCBI taxonomy): domain Eukaryota; kingdom Metazoa; phylum Arthropoda; class Insecta; order Diptera; family Drosophilidae; genus Zygothrica; species Zygothrica quintamaculata. The sequence continues at coordinate 128,618 of JBAMBS010000456.1, forward strand.
ATTAAACAGCAGCAAGAAAATGCGTCGACAACAGTTGCTGTTGCAATTGTAATTTAGTGCTTATTTACGTTGAAATAAAAAATGAATTGAGTAAGCGGAAAAGAAATGAAGAAAAATTAAAAGAACTTAAGAAAAGGGAAATGGAAATGGAAAGTAAGTCCCAATAAGTCAAGGGGCAAGCTGCAAGTGGAAAGTGGTAAAGTGAAGAAAGAAAACGAAATAAACACTTAAAAAAAATATATAAAAAGCAGATAGAAATTAAATACTCTGGCATATTTGAGTTGGAGAAAATAGGAAAGTTTAAGGCGTCGAAGGTGTTTTCCGATTGGAATGGGGCAAAGGACTTGCACCTGCCCCTAGGATATGCTTTTGTATGCACTTGACAGGAGAAATATAAATTTATAATTAGTAATTTTCATTTGCATAAAGAGTAATCAAGTTTCTTTTGCATTCGTTTCAACTTACAACTAAATTGTGAATTTTACAAAAAGATTCATTTCAATTCAAAGTGTGAGTGTTTTCATTAACTTTAAGAACTTAACACTATGGAAATAGTTGCAAAAGAAAAATGTTAAAAACTTTAATAAAACATAAAATTATTATAAGTAAATATAAAACAGAAATCTGCTTATTATTAATTCAACTCAAAAAGTAAATAACTTTAATTGGAAAATCTTGAACTTATTTAAATAAGTTCTTAATTTAAAAGAAAAATACATTTTTTTTGAATAACTTTATACAGAACATTTAAATGCATTCCTATAAATGTCAATAGAACTCTACGAATTTATTTATAAATTACTTATTTATGTCAAACACATGAATCGATGCATTTATAGACAAAATTGTAAACTGTGTGTAAAGTTCAAGCTATTTTTATACACCTTTAAACACATTTCTTTATATAGAATTATATGTATGCTCAATAGCACAAATTTTACTTTTAAAAGTATCTCAATTAAAACTCAAAAGCGAAGTTTATTATATATTTCTATATTCTTTAATAACTATATATTTTCAGATTAATGGCAATTAAAGTTTTCACAATTAACGCATCAATTAACATTTCCTGCTTATGCTAATAACATTAAGCAAAATTATTTCACTGTTAAGTGCCCAATGGTCATTCAATAGTAAAGGTAACACTCAATGCTCGTACTTCGCTGCACAAACATACAAGCGCGTGCAACAACGCCACCTGTCGTTATATTTTGTAACTTGCTTGAAGTGAAGTTGATTAAATTGAGAAGAAAATTATTATGCTGGCTATTATTGAGGAGATTAATAGCACATAAAAATTACATTTATTAATGTAACTCTTGATTATTGTAAATAATTTTTTATTTAAATTAAATGTTTATATTTTTTGTATAAAATTAAACTATTTACTATAATTATTGCTAAAGATTTACTGATTTTGTAAACTATTCAATAACTAGCTGCAAAGAGTTTTCTGTAAAATTATTTAAGTCTTGGAACTCGCAAGTAGGCCTTCAGGAAAAGATATTATAATAATTATGTTTTTACCTTCTTTTTGATAAAAAGAAAACTATTTATAATTACATTAAGTTATCTTAAATTGCAAGTAGTCAGTTGCACACACACTTCCACACAATAAACAACACACAGAGTGACAATAAGAAAGGCAATTCATTCAATGCAAGTAGCAACACACGCGTGTCAAATGCTTGTAACATTTAGTGGCATATGAGTACTTGTGTATGGCTGTCTTGCACTAACACTGAATGCACTAAGATTAGGTTGCCATGTTGCACAATGGATGCTGCTGCAAACAAGAACAATAGTAAGAACAGCATGTTGTAAGTAGAAGTACTGGTACAGTTGAGAGTGCAGCAGCTGCCACTTAAGCGCTGCTGGAAACATATGAAGAATCAGGTGTTTGCCACATTGCACAAGCAAAGAACGTGCTGCAACTGTTGCAAGCTGACAAACACAAAAAGAAGAAGAAGAGAAGTTAACCCCAAACTTACAGCTGTGAGTGCAACTTCAATTTTGCCGTTTGCTGGACCTTTAAACTTTCTTGGGTTTTTTATTTGTTTGTGGTAAGTAGACTTTGCACTGCTCTGTTGGATTTGTGGCATGCCACTCACATACTTTAATGGCTGCCTAAGCATGTTGTAAAGTAAGCTTAGCCAAAAAGGCCACCAGCTAATTTGGTTGCACAAAGTTACGTCCTGCAACCCTTCTTCCTTTGCACTGGCCGTTGTAGCAGCTGTGGCAGCTGTGGCATATGTACCTAAGGCAAAGAGTCATTTTTTGGTTTGGCTGCCATGCAATGGGGGGCTTACAATGAATTTATTATTTGCTGATGTTTGCTATTTGGGGCACGTGCCGCAAATTTTAAAATACTTCATAGTTGTGCCTGTCCCAAAGCGCCAATGGACGTGGCACACTTGAGCACACACACACAAACATATGTGTATCCCTATGTCTTTCTCAAAGCGTCTTATTGTGTATGTGTATGTGTGTGAGTGTGAGAGAGGGATTTGCGGCGTCTCCAGTGCCTTCAACTTAGTTTTTGGACCATTTTTGCGCTTCGTTGCGTTTGTTGACAAACATTTTTTTTTGAGTGAGGCAAACATCAAATGAGGCAATCGAGCAACTGGCCAATGGCTGCTATGGCACCCGTGTCAGCAGGGGCAGCAGGGGCAGCAGGGGCAGCAACAGTAAGAACAACATTAAAGGAAACCAACAAGAACAGCAGCAACAACAACAACAACAACAATAGCAACAAGAAAAAATCAGAGCAAATTTAGTGGCAAAGTAAATAAATTTTCTTTTAGTTTGCTTTCCCCTAATATTGTTGCTGATGTTGTTGTTGCAACTGTTGTTGTGGCATTTAGGGGCAGGAATTGTATCTGAAGCCGCTGACTGCCTTTTATGGGCCAAAAATATCCGAAATGGCCAAAATATGTACAGCAATTGAATGAAAGCAGCGGCAACCGAGAGAAATTGCCGAAGAAATTAAGAAAAATGAACACATTCTGGTGGCAGATTGGGGGGAAAGGAGAATGTGGCATTAAGAGTACCCTTTACCGCGTTTAGAGTGTTTGTTAAATGGTACATGCACACTTCATTGAGGTCCTTTTTCCACTTGTATATATGTATGTTGTGAATATGTGTGTGGGTGTGTGTGTGGCGGCTATTAGCTTTGGGTATTATTGAGGCTGGAGTTTTTTGGGCTTTCGAGCGATTTGAAAAAGTTTTTGAAAGTCGTTTTGCAAAAATTCTGAAACAATTTTTGGCGCTTAACCAGAAAGGCGCCAGCAGCCAGTAATTAAATTAATTAAAGTAATTAAAATAAAGTAAACTTAAGTAATTAATTGAATGCGGGTCGAAGCAGCGGACATTCAAATGAAAGATGAAGATTAAAACTGAAAAAAAGCAGTACAAAAATTCGGGTCACAACGAGATGTGGCAGACAACAAAAGTTCAGCTATGCCACAGAAATGAAATACGGGTATGTGTTGCATGTGGCAGCCTTTGTTGTGTTCAACCATTTTGGCAACTGTTTACTGAGCTTTGCACTTGCTGTTTTTGCTAAGCGTCAAATTATTGCACTGTTAGTTGCAAGAGTTTTGTGGCAAATAGTTCGAGGCTCCAGCAAAAACTGTTGCAAACAGCTGCCAAAATATAATTTGCATACAACTTGCTGCAAGAGTTTGTGTCAAGCTGTGTTCAGTGTGAAAAATGAACACTGAAAATGTTTATAAATGATTACCATATATCGATGGGGCATGCCACAGTTGTGTTATACTAAGAATGTTGATTAAGCATATTTAGTTTAAAAATGAATAAGCACCTTTTGCTATGGTTCTAATTCAATGTTGCACAAGCTGTTGCAGTGCCACAAGACGTAACAATAACTTGGCAATAAGATGCCGCCTCATCCTCGTTTATCTTATTTGTTTCTTTCACGTTTTTTTCTTCTTTTTTTTGATAACTTTCTTCTTCTGCTTTTCTCGTTGTTATTGATAACAATCACAAAATACACGTAGCATTCATTTAATTCACTTGAGACATTGAAAAAGATTCGCTACACGAGCGTTGCCTTTTAATAATAGCTTAACTTGGCTTTGGGTTTTGGTTTTGGGCTTTACTTTCGGCATTCGTTGCTTGCCACTTGCGTTGGTGGCACGGATAATAGAACAAACGTTGCTGAACGTTCAGCGTACTGGACGCGCGCATACGCGGCGCGAACGCGAATCGTCCGACAGCGGTTGCGGACACATCCTTACGAGCGCACAACAAACACGAAACTAAAACTGAATCGCATTCGGTTATTTGCGCTAATAAATTCTCAGCACATCAGCAGCGAACCGCTGCCACACACACTGCCACACACACTGCTACACGCTTCGTGTTCGTGCTGTTCCGTTTTTGCCGAAGTTCCCTTAACCCACCACGAGCCATACGAAGCTGCTGTTGCCGTTGCTATTGCCTTTGCTGCACTTCGTTTTGCCTTGATTTGTGCGCGTCTGTTTCGTTATCTTAACGGTCCTAGCCAAAGCGAAGAGCTAACAGCCGACCTAGTCAAGAGAGCTAAGCGTTCGCCATACTCCGAAACTCAACACAGTTTCGGAAACATGCTGGTGATAAGGCTACAACTGATAAGAGCTGCGAATACTCTTTGCTTAACTCAAGCTCGCGACCTACACAAACAATTTGTTGTTCGTGTTGCTCAAATGCTGTCCAATTGGTGCAATTGGTCCAATTGGAAATGACACGACGTATTATAATTGTATCCTGCTACCATCAGGTAGTCAATGCTATCTCTTAACCTATTTATTAGATTAAATTTTCTATTGAAATTAATTGAAAATTAATTAATGTAATTAATTAAAAATATCTTTTGAATTTTATTGAGTGTATAAATATAATTTTAGCTAATTAACTAAACACCTGTTGTCCAGGAATATTTTTAGAGTTTTGATTTATATCTTTGGCATATTACAAAACTGCATATAAAAACCAACAAAATATTTACATTGACTAAACTGAAATAAGAGTCAAGCACTCTAGCATTTGATACACCACACCGAAAGCTGTTAACCTAAGCATTCAACAGTTACTCAAATCAACAGCAAACATACCACAATAACTTAACATACGTAGTGCTGTTAAAACATATTACCCCATAGCCTTATTATAGCTCAACTGTGCACAGAACAGCAGTTTACAGCTGCCTTAAACTATACACAAACAACTGTTCAGTTGTACTTGACATAGAACACTGTTTAACAGTAGCTGCCCTTAACAGTTGCTGTTTGCATAGAAATTGATGCTACCCCTTTCGACTGTCACGAAGCATTACAAAACATAAGAGTCAATGAGTCTAACATTTGATATAGCACTTCGAAGTTTCCTTGCTGTTACCATAAATGTTCAACAGTTACCCAAATCAGTGACAAACTACCCCAGAGAACATAACATAGCCCATGTTAAGACTAACTACCCCTTAGAAATGCTACAGTTTTCACAATAAACACAGCAGTAGTTAACATTTGCTCCATTAACAGGCTGTAGCTGTGGTTTCATATATACACAAGCTACCCCTCAGCTGTGGCTAACACATAATACAACCTAACAGACGCTACAAGTAACAGCTGCTGTTACCCCTACAGTAATAACGACAGACATAGCATAACATTAAGGGAGGAGAATTCATTCGACAAACAGCATTCACTTAACAGCACTTCGACATTCGAAACTGATATGAGACATTGAGAACAACTGCTGTTGGTATAACCAGAGAAGCTTCTCCTTAGTATCCTTCCCAGTTACTAACAGCTCTCGGAATTCAATGCTGTTAGCAGAATAGAAATTTCTGTAATGTTATCAAGTTCTATATCGAAATATTTATTATTTAGTTGGGGTAACATGTGTGTAATGTTAACGAGACACAGCAGGACTTTTATCCACTTTATAAAATGTGATATTACAGAGGCAAATGGTATTCATAATGTGAGGAAAACATACTTGAGGCAAAGCTGATTTTCATATGCCATGGGAAAGTGCAGTGTAAATGTTATAATGTATATATACATTTGAATAGATAAAGAATGAAACTTTGTTTAATTGGGTGCTGATAGTTATACAGTATAGCTTAAGACTGCTTCAACAACAAGAGAACAGTTGCTGCTTAAAGCAACAGAGTTTCCTTGCCTGTAAAAAATTCCCAAATGAGCTCGAACTGTTGCGAGTTCAACAGAAAAGAAATAATAAAAGGAAACTCTCAGTGTTGCCTCGACAAGTAACTGTTAACATAAACTATAAGCAGCAGGATATGCCTTGTAGCTTTACTCTGCTCTGTTGAACCTTTTGGTGTCTGTAAATGTTGTGCATACCTTAAGGTTGCTTAGAGGTAACAATAAATTGTATGTGCAACTAACTTCACCTCCTCTGGCCACTAGTTGTATAAACGTTAGTGACGCCTACTTGGCCGACCTCCGACAATTTAATTGCAATGAGCTGCAACATAAATACAAAATGCGTTTACACCCACCACTGTTGAATGCCACACGCAGTGGCACTCACCCCACGTCCAATTCAATGGGCATGTTAGCAGTCATGTTAATCACAGGCTGTTGATGTTGTTCTTGTAGTTGTTGTTGCTCTTATTATTGTTGTTGTTGTCGTTGCTGTAACTGTAACCGCTGTCAACGCCTTTGCAGAAGGAAGAAGCCCGAGTCTCAGTACTTAGTGGCAGAGTCAGAAGGGAAAGTCAACCCCTAAATGAAGTCAGCTTCAATTATAGCAAAAAAAAAACAACAAATTTTAAATTGCAAAAAATTGCAACAAGGCAAGCTGCAAGCTGATACAAGGGTAATGAAAAGGAAGGGAGAGGAGGGGTGTTGTCGTCAGGCGTAACCGAAACTAATTCGCAACAAGCGCAATAAAAATTATGAACAATAGCGGAAATTAGGCATGCCAGAGGCCAGCTCTACTCAAAGTGTGATATATACAGAGAGATACTTGTATGATTATGGTTGCAGTTAGGGGAGGTTAGCACAGGATATTGCAGGACTCACTGGTGTGGCAGGACTCACTTGCGGCGCTACACATAGCATTGACAGCGTAACGAAATGTTAACCAAAGCGTAACGAATGCACGCCAACAACGGATGCCACAACGTGGGGGGATGCATGGTAAAAGCGGTAAGGCGCCAAAAGTGGCAAAAGGGGTATACAGTAGGGTGAGCGGGAAGGATGGGGAAGGGGAAGGGGGCTGGGAAATAGTAGTGGTACTGAAAATGAGACTGCCTGAGTATGGCAACTGTGGCTTCTGTCATTTGGGGGCAACACTTTCGCTGCAACGGGATATCCCGGCTTGCCCCGGCGGGGCCAAAGTTCATGGCTGCCGCCAAGCACAAAGTTTAATTAGCAACTTTTTTTGTTGTTGTTTCGCTTGTTGTTTGTCTCGTTGTTCTTCTCACAGTAGTTTGCATTGTTGCTGTTGTTTTTTTCTGCTGGTGCTCGTGTTGAGTGGCTGCTGGTGATGCAGTTTCCGGTGATGCACCTTTTGGCTCCCGGGCACATGAGCATGTTCCTGCTAAGTTGTTAGCTTACCCAACATGTGTGTGATTGGGTATGTTCTAGTATGCGTGCGAGTGTGTGCGTATGTGTAATTCTGATTGTGTGTGTGTGTGTGCTAAAAAACTTGCGACGCTGCGCTCGTTCGACAAGCTAGGATAAAGGATAGAATGTCATTGCCTGCTACTGTTCCTCCTCAGTCTACTACTGGTCTTTCTTTTGCTCCTGATGCTACTGCTGATGCTGCTGCTGTTGCTGCTGCTGCTGCTGCTTTAAGGGCGAATGACACTTGACAGTGATTTATAGCCGAAGCCACTGATAACCCGGCTAAACTGGGCGGCAAGTGCAAATCTGGGTCGATTCTCAGTAGCAGCAACAAAATAGTCAGCGAGCATTGGCCCTGATTCACGCATCCCTCTACCTCTTCACCCCTCGCTGCCGCTGTCCGCTCGACTGTCCACTCGGCTTTGGCAAAGATGTTGCCTTTTCTCATTGTTACGAATTTGTTGAGTTTTCTTTTGGCTTGTGAAGTATTTTCATGCCACAAATGTTGCAATTTTGAGCCAAACGCTCACATGTGCAATCATTTTTTATCGCAAATCTTCCATATACCCAACCATCCCACCCCTCCTTTTGTCCATACAGCCATCATCCATCTCTTATCCCGCCCGATATCTAAGCGTCTGTTACGAATCGCAGTCACAATGTGCGGTCGCCGAATCCCTGCCCAGCGGGGTGTTAAATTGCCGACAACTCTCTGCCACTGCCACTGCGATTGCTGTTGCTGTTGTTGTTGCTACTGATGACGTCGCACTGCCTGCCTCATTCAACGCCATTAACCTTCTGTCAATTTCAATAAGGCAAGTTAACAAAAAATAAAAGAACTAAATATATATATATTATATATATAAATGGGCAAATCTGTTGCAATTGAGGCACACACAAAATGCATTAGGCAACGAGGCAGCAGCTTGTCAATCAGCTTCAGATCCGATTAAATTCGTCCTTTTCTGTGCAATTTCGGCAAACTTTTGCGTAATAAAAAACGTAACTCAAAATAGCTTTGAATCTGGGTTTTTAGTAAAACTGCAGAAGAATTCTATATTCCATTTTATTAAATCAATTTTTGGTATTATTATTATTATTATTAATAAACAGAACAAAACTTAAACTTACATTTTTATACTACAAAGAGCATTCGCCTATAACACCGCATTAAAACTGTAACAAAAAGCACTTATATAAAATGCAAATATAATTTAATTAAAATTTAATTAACAGGGAAAATAATTGTGACCAGTCCAGAGCCAATAAGCAAAATAATAATATAAAAATTAAGAAACAATAATTTTTCACCCCTGTTCAGGATTATTGAAACAGCTCCTGAAAGATAAAAGGTTTTTTTTTCCAGTTCAGACTAGTTATGCGAATTGCAGTTGATTGAAGCTAAAAGCGACTTTATATCTTCTAAACTGAAAAAAATATCTTTAAATAGTAATATAATTATGATAAAATATGAATATAATTTTGTGTAACTTTAAAATTTGTAAAGAAACAATCAAAACTAATTCCAAAGTCCCTCTCTTTCTTGACATAAACTTGGCGTCATTTCGAAAAAGAAACTTTAATTGATATTGAAACTATTTCATTATGCTTATGTACATAATTTATAATTTGATTAAATTTATAATTAAATAGTAAAAAGAATTTATCAACTTTCCTCTGTTATCCAGAGTGAATCTAAATTGTGTTCAAAGAGCACAAAAGTCGAAAATAAAAACTTATTAAAACACTGACTAACTGATTTTGTTATAACTGTAATATATATTCATATATTTGCTTATATATTTATACATTCATAACTTAATATATGCAGTCATCTTTTATCGTGCAACATTTCTTGCAGTCTGCTAAAACTTGCAACAAAATATTTGTATACTTTTTGAGCTTTGATAATGATAAATTGAATTGTTTTTAGCAATTTTTTAGTAATTATAATGAAAATGTAACTTTTAATAAGTAACGGTCTGTGTGTGTGTGTGTGCTGTGTGTGTGAGCATGGGCTTTGTTTCACCTTTGGCAAGGTTCGTTGATTGTGTGTGGCAGCGCTTGTTGCCATTTCCGTTTCCGTTTGCCACTGTTGGCTTTATGTCTACATGTTCCGTTGTCCTGCCGGGCTTCGTGTCGTGTTTGCCAGGACGCTGTCGTGTTTCACATAAATCGTTTAAAATAAAGTGATAATTGCATTTGTGTTTCATCTGTCAAAAGGCCGTCAGTTCGCTCTGTGTAACTGTATTTGTATGTCTCTTATTCTCTGTGTATGTGCGTGTGTGTACAAAGCACCAAAATGAAGCGCCCAGGTCGTCTGTGTATCTGTTCCTCTGTCCGCCTGTACCCCTGACTGGCTGGCTGTCTATCCGCCTGGCTGGACGCCACTTGCGCGACATTTTATGAGTGTCGCCGCCATATGAATAATTGCGATAGCAGCCAATTTGAATGCTGTTGCGCTGCCATTGAGCCACACCCCCCACAGCTGCTCACCTACTCTTTTGCCAAGTTACTACCTCTGCCCTGTCAAGCCCTACCCTCCTCTCGCCTAGCTTATCACAATCGCAGCCCAGTTGCAGCCTTGAATGGTATTCAAAATTTTGGTGGTTGTCTCGTTGTCGCTATTGCAATGTTGCCTGTTTGTGTATGTGTCTGTGTGTGTGTGTGCGTATTGTTGTTGTTGTTGTATGAGTTAATTTCAGTGTCACTGTGAAGTGGATTAAAGTATTTGCGTCAACTTACACCCTAAAACGAGTGCAACCCCCCAATGTGCCACATACCGCCCATCGTCAAACACAGACGCTGCGATTGCAGATGTTTGCAGGCAAAGTGTATAAAGAGAGAGTAAGGGATAGAGAAACAAAACGAGTAAAAGAGAATGAATATTACGCACTCATTTTACTATTTTTTTAATATTCATTCATTCCTTGTTGCAATCATTCAAACTCGATGCGTAGTACCTTTCTGATTAATATGCGACGCCCCGTTGATATTGACGATAGATGCGTTCTGTGTCCTTGTCTATATGCGTGTATGTATGTGTGTGTGTCGTGTGAAACGGCCAAGTGTTGGCACTCTTAAGCCCTCTTGTACACTCTTCCAATTGAAACGTTTATCAAATAGCATTAATATTTATATTGTTCCTGCCAATGGGGTGCACTGCACTCCAAGTTGATGTCAATTGTGCGGCTTGAAGTGTCGCATGCAGCTAAGGGATTTTCAATTTGAATGCAAATATAGACGCCGCATGTGGCAAATTAGACCTCAATCTATATATATATACATATATATGTATGCCACAACTTATACGCTTAGCGTTTTTCTCTACAAACAATTTGAAAATGCACTTTCATTTTCTATCAAAATCTTTCACCCTTTTCCCGGACTTGTTTTCAAATTGAGTTTTCTTTACATTTTGTGGCCTTGCCACGACACTCGAATGACTTGTTTACCCCCATTTGACCTGCATTGCGATGGGGTTAAGACTTGTATGAACTTTGCGTGTTCACTGCACAGCTTTGAGTACAAAAATAATAACAAAAAAGTCAAATGTAAAAAGTAAAAAAAGAAAAAAGAAAGAGAGAGGAAAATAATAATAGAAACGTGTCGATTTGATGAATGGACTTTATTAAGTAAACAATTTGAAGTATTTGTAGTGTAATTAGTGGGCCATGCATCAAATATTTTGTGGCAGTTAAATGGCTTATTAATAATTAATGGCCATTTACTATAATAAAAACACCTTGAGGGTAATTAAACTCAAAAGTCAGTGCCTGTTGGCCAAGTTTACTGCAAAGGCTCTAAAAAAGAATTACAAGTTTAATTGACGCCCATTTGCCCAATTTCAAGAGGAAGTCATTTTGACAGACTGCAGCATAGTCATAACGTTAAAATTGTAAGTAGCTATGCATGCATGCAACTTAACGTTGCATGTCCACTTGGACACACACACACGCAGACACACACACATGCAGCGTAGACCTTGTTGAGCAAAACATGGGAAATAACTGCAGTTGTGCGAGCTTTTAAGTGCTCGTCAGGGGAAATGAGTTTCAGTTTTGCATGCCACATGCCACATGCCGCATTCCACATGCCACACGCGTACTTTTTATAATCCTCTGTCGAATACAACCAACAAAATATGCGCTTCATAAAAACCACAAAACACAAACGAAATCAAAGTGCAAAAAAAAATCAACTTTTGTTTATTACACGAAAGAATTCCAGGAATAAATTAAGCACTTCGTATACTGCCAACACCAGGACCTTTGCCACACACACACAAACACACACACACACATAAACATATCGTCCTTTAACTATATATCAGTATAAAGTATTAAACATCTAAAGCATGTCATAAGCTTAAACAACTTTACGAAAAAGATTTTTATTTTTTATTATACAATTATAAAACTCTTCACAAAAGAGTTGTTAATTGTTCCGATTAAAGATTAAAATTATGTTCGCTCAGTTGCAACAGTTTAAGAGAAGAATGAGGCAAAGAAAAGGACTTTCCAAGAAAGGAATATAAACATATTTTTATACATATAAGTTTAAACTTTTATACTTACATATTCAATTACTAATTGTTTGGCAACCGTAGAAACTGTTCATATTTATTGCATAATTAATACGATATCAAATATTGTTTTACATCTATCTATATCTATACAATTAAGCCTAAATTCTCTTATAATCTATCGAAACTTAAACGTTATTAAATAACAAACATATAAGAGTATATTCCTATTTATAAACTACGAATTAAATGTCTATTTGAAATACCTTTATTTGTATTCCCTAAGGATGTATATAATATAGATACAGTGTATCAAAATATTAGAAGAAAATTAAATATATTTGATGTTAAAGTAGTAAAGATAGCAGTAGCATTCATAAGATCAGAAGTTGTCGTAATAGTAGTAGTTGTAGTAGTAGAAGTAGTAGTAATAGTACTAGTAAAATGTATACCAGTAGTTTATTTTGTAGTAGTATCAGTAGTAGTAGAAGTAGTAGTAGTTGAACTCGTAGTATTAGTAGTAGTAGTATATTTAATAGAAGTATTAATAGTTGTAGTCGTGGTAATAGTAATATTATTAGTTATAATAGTAATAGTGGAAGAAGCAGTAATAGTAACAGCAGTAACCCTACTAGGGATAAAGGAACTTTTACGAGAAGTAATCATAACCTTAAATGCAGTATAAGTAGTATAAAAAATAGTAATAGTAGTATGCCTTGCAGAAGGAATTGTTATTGTAATAAATGCAGTGGTACAACTAGGAATGGAAGGGAATAAAGTTGCTAAATTTGTAGTAGTATTAATGGTAAAAGCTTTAAAAGTAGTAGTGTTAAAAGTATTAGTGAAAGTAGTAGAAGTTTTAATAGTAACAGTATAAATATAAAAAGTGTTAAAAGTTGATGTTCTCTTAGTGCTTGCACTAATGCATGTAAAAGTACTAGGTGTACAGTTAATGTATGAGAATGTTTAGTTGTAGTAGAATGATATTAAAAAGTATATTAATATTATTAAAAATAGTAGTAGAATATTGTAGAAAAAGTAATATTAGTTGTAGTAATAAGTATGAATTAGTTTTGAATTTGTAAATTGAAGTTCCTCTTTTCACATTATGTTGCAAGTCGGCGCCACTTAAATGTTGGCAAACAATTTTAACAGTAACGAGTAAAAAACACTCAAACTGCAAGTGGTTGGTCCAAATACCCCCTACTGTATGCATCCACCCCCTCGCACTACTCACCTCATGGCAACTCGTAATTTCCACTTTTGGTTGGCAACTCATAAAAATTAAATAAAATATGCATTATGTGCAAAAAGTTTAACAACAAAGTGCGACACTAACTGTGCTTGTTGTTGTTCGCCTGACAAGCTCATTTCAATGCAGCCTTCCACTTAGCACACACACGCACACACTCATACACATACGCACACATACACACACACGTGTGGCAACAAGAAGCAACTGTAGTTACAATAAATACAAATATACAGGGACAGAAATCGGAGGTAGGAGACAGGCGACAATCGAGTGGCATAGGGATGGGGATGGGGGAGAATAGCAATGGTACTGAAGGGGTGGTTGGCTGTAGGAGTAGATGATGGTATGGAGGTTGGTTAGCTAGCAGCATCGTTGTTGGCATTATAGAAATCCCGTTAAACCCACTTAATTCAATAAAACACCTTTCACACACTTGGCGCTAAAGCCGACAACAAACTATAAGCGTTTAGTGTTAGTGAGTGTGTGCGCGCGTGTCTGTATGTGTCTGTGTGTGTGAGTATGTGTGAGAGAGTGTGTACTTAACTGGCTATGCGCCGTTGCTTTAGAGTGTGCGCCAAAAGCTACTTCATGACTGCAATTTACGTTTAAAGTTCCTTAAAGTTGCTAACGACAAAAGTTATAATTGCATAATATGAAATGGGAATGAGGCATAGGTTGGCAGTGGGAGTGAGGTCGTGGATGGGGAGTACACTGATTTCTACAAGTATACAGATGCGTGTGTCTGGCAACTAACTAAAATGCCGACATTGCTGGCAATTGTAAGAGTATGGTATGAGTATGGCAGCATATGGCAACCGGAAATGAAACGTAAATCAAATAAGTAAGAAGCGCAAATGCGCGCAAAGCAAACGCATACAGACACACATACGTGTATATATGTATTGGTAGCCAGACAAGTGTATTGTCATTAGCGACAAGGACGAGACATGGCAGTGACTACAGTAAAAATGAATCTTTCGCCGTACACAGCTCGAAATTGAAAAGTTTTTTGAAAGTGCATTTTTCGTGAAAGTGGCAGCACTCATCGCACGCTGGGGAAGGCAGGGGGACAGGGGCGAAAGGAAAGAAAAGCATTGAAGGAAATTGCTCATATTATAAATAAAAGCGGAAAATGTTCTGTCAGCAGGGCAATGACGGATGCGACACACCCAAAACAACAACAACAAGCAGAGTAAGAAGCAAACTCATGTCCTGTATTCATGCTCCTGTTTACTGACTCTTCACACTGTTCGTTCCTTCTGTGTCAGTCCGTGCGAAAGTGTCAACAGCACGCAACAGCAGCCGTAGCAGCAGCACTACCAATGGCAATGGCAGGCGGCCAGTGAATTGGGCGGGGCAAGCAAGTCGCAACTCGCAACGCCCGTCGATTCCTTTACCCATTTTCATTACTTTTTAAATGCGTTGCGTTGAATTAGAAACATGTCATTTCATTTTTACAACTATTTTTTTCCTTTTGTATGTTGCCATTTTAGCTTTCATTTATTTCTTTTTCTTGCTGTTGTTGTTGCTGTTGCTGTTGCTGTTGTAAACGTGTGTCTTCACTTCCGTCTGCTGCACACTCCACAACATCCCTCACCTATTGAGTTGCCGCCCAACTCAATTTGAGTTTCGGGAGGCGTTTCAAGAAGGTGTTAAAAATGTTTTACGTCTTAATAGCCTTTCGCTTTGGCCCCGCATTTTTAGTGCGTGTCTTTAGCCATAACCCCCCGCTTGCCCCTTCCCAAACTAGCAACCAACGCTTTTGCTGTCTTTGCCACACGTTGCGTCGTTGTTGCTGCTTTTGCCATTCGATTTCCGCTTTGCACACGCTTCCATTCAGGCTTAATGTCAGTTAACGTTGGAGGGATCAACAGCTGGATTGCTTGCTCACAGGACCTTCGACATACACCAAAAATCTGCTTTAAGTAATCGCTGAACGACTTCGCATTCCTTTCTACCCTCTTCCGCCAGAATCCTTCAATTAACCCATTGGCATTTCTGTAATTTGATTTCCCTGCCAGAAATTGTTGTAGCTTTATTGTTGCATAGCGCATTGACTTTTAGTCTAAGAAAACATTTACCTTATTATATAAATTATATTATTACTTTATCTTATGTTTTATTTATCTATTAACAAATATTTTTTGTAGTGTTAAGAGAAAAAATTAATATGATTCCATGAAGTTGCCTTCAAAAGGACTTTCCTATACAATTTTCCCCTCACTTTTAAAAGTATTAACTTTTCATTTGTTTTTCTTATTAATAAAAATAAAATAAATAAATAAATAATTTAATAAATTTATAAAAATAAAATTAATTTAAAACGACTATATATAATAATATATAAATCATTTTAAACTAGTTATATACATTTATAACTAACATTATTAACTTGAAATGCATTCCAACAATTTTTGATAATACTCCATAAGTTGTCATAATCCTAATTGATTCCATTTAAAATAATCTGGCAAACATCTTAGCTGATTTAAGTCAATAGTTTTTAAATAGTTTTTCAGCTCTTTAAGATATTTTCCTATTATACTAATTATGGGCTAATTAACGATTTTATTCCATTCGGTTTTCAATTGCTTAACTCCTCATAATGCAAGTTGCAGCATAAAGTTAATTAAGTTTTCACATTAATTGCACATAAAATGAATACAAATAGCTAATTAGAAATGAACAATGCTCTTCTGAAATACAGTTAAATTTCTTAGTAAATTCACTTGAATAAACAAGTTAAATGAATATCTAAATCTGAACTTGACATTTGATATTTGCTGCATATGAAAACCTTTAACCTTTGTGAAAATTCCATTTGAAATTTATGCAAATGAAAGGTCAAAATTTGATTGCGTAAGCCTTTGATTAATAAGAAATTTATTTTAAATATATGTTTAGATATTTCAACATTAAAATATATAAAGGATAATATTTCAAAAATAAATAAAAATTGTAATAGATAATAATATTTTATGAGCTTCTTTAATGCTTGCAGTTTCCATTTAATTTTCTATAATATATCTTTATCTTAGTTACAACTCAAAGCTATTTTATGTACTAAACAACATTCTACTGTAAAATATTAAATAAAGTAAGGTAAATAGATTTTAAAACATTTACTCGATTGTTTGACTAACATAAAATGAAAGGATGTTGTCCTTGCGTTGCCTTTGATTTACTGGAATGCATATTCAAAGGAATCATAAATTGAATAGTTTCTTTTATATCATGATCTATTTATATATTTCCAATGAAAAAAGCAACCATATAATGCTGTGATTAAACCACACTTTAATCATATATTCATATTAATTTTATTCATATAACTTGGGACCTGAACATTTAACACCCAAATATATAATAGAATTATGATTATATACATAATTAAATTAAATCATAAATATTTTAAGTTTAATATATATATTATTTTTTGTACATATTTATCATAAATTTATATTATAATACGGTAAAATGCAAATTCATTTGCCAAAATATTTTACAGGCTCATAAACAGTTCAAGATTTAATATTGTGATATCCTGAAGGTAAAATATTTTCTCTCTTTAAATGAGAAATTACAAAATTTTAATATAAATTATGGCTTTTGAGTACATTCAGTGATGTTTGGTTAAACTTTATAAATTCTTAAAGATATATTTATTTATAGGCCGAGTTCTTAGGAAAAGCACTCAAAGTCTGAGAACATTTTGATAAATGTAAAATTTGAACATTAAATCAAATGCAACTGCCAGGACATAGATGAATATTTCGCATTTCGTATATAAATAAGAAGGAGAAGTAAATCCGCTTATCAAAACTTTAAGCAACAAGCTGCATAAATTCATTCATTTATATATAAATATATATAAATAAATATATATATAGATATATATATATATATAGATATAGATATATAAGTATATTTGTGTGTATGTAGAGATATTGCATTAGACATTTAGAAATGCAAAATGTTTAGTAATTCACATGCAATTTGAATGCAAATTAAATGCAATTCTCGGGTTGATTTATAAATGGGTTTTAGTTATAAATAAATGAATAATAATAAAAATGGGCATTTACATTGGAATCATCATTTAATTTACACCAAACCAAATGCAATCCCAAATGAGGCCAAGCAAACCCTAATTCCAATTTCCGTTGCAACTTATTTGTTTTTTGCATCTTTTTTTAATTCAGTTGCATTCAGTAGCAGCAGCTCCAGCTTTCTACTGCTGTTTATCCTGGCTGTATAACAGCTTTATAACTGCATATATAATCTAATCTAATGACAAGCTACCCTTATTATGTTGTTCCACTCTATAACTGACTCCATTCTGATTTGTCCAAGCAAAATATTTAAATAATTTATGAGGCTAACAAAATTTCAATTTTTCGGCTCTGTTTCAATTGTCTGGTGACCCGCACTAAAATTTACACATGAAATATTTAGGCAGTCAATATAAAAACCTATCTATTTTATCCCTCTATTATATGTATGTATGTATGTGTGTGTGAATATATATATGTAGTAATTACTAGATTTATTACAGGCGACGCATGGGTCATAAATCGACATCAGCTGCCCTTGGGCATATTATATGGGCGTGTTGCAGTTAATCAGTTTCAATACGTTGTGGCACATTTTTGGGTTTTTGTCAAATCGTCAAATTGTCAAATTGTCAAATGGTCAAATGGTCAAATGTTCAAATGTTCAAATGGTCAAATTAAAACTTTGCTTTGTCAATAAAAATGGTTTCAAAGTGTTTTGTGTGAGTTTCTTCTTGACTTTAATGTGATTTAATGGTGCGTATACGCACTGTGTGACGCGTTTCCGTCTATCATTTCAGTCATCTATCAATTTGGATAGGCTGCTCCAGAGACACCAAACAAGATACACTCGTTAGACATTGAAAGCGACACACACACACATTTAAACACACACAGAGGCACATATAGACACATAAAGACTGTCAGATAGATAGACACAGCTCCATTTTGGTATCTTAATGAAGTATCGATTTCTCGATTCGATTTCTTGAATTCTCGTATTCCCGATTTGATTTCATTTCATTTCTCGTTCTGACTTTCTATTCCTTTATTTTCCTTTTTGTGCCTGACGGCAAAATTCCTGCGAGTCATGTAAATCACTTATTACATTCAACTTCGTCTCTAACACTCCCTCTTTAGTACTTCGTCTGTCGCCTTAACCATGTTTATTGGCGCAAATATGACTACGATACGATTCGAGTATATCTGTTAGCCACATTTATATATATATTTTTGTTTTTTTTTTCTCCTTGTTGTTGCTCTTGTACAATTTGGCTGTGTCTTGGAAATGTGCAAACGTAATCTGAAATTAGTTTTAAGCTCGTAACGAATTTCACTAACTAAATTGTCATAATGGCAAATAACAACGGAAATAATGACGTAACGCTAAACGAAATCAGGCAATGAACCAATCTAAATGATCCGACTACATATCTCCCCTTCATGTCTAACTCTATGTTAGTGTGAGTGTGTGTGTGTGTGTGAGAGAGAGTGGCATGTGTGGTGGTGTTTACGTGATGACTTTGCAAATGGCGTCGGGGGCAATCATATTGAGAGCTAAACGCATAAAAAGTGTATGCCATTCCCTGTGACTATCTGCTGTGATACGATGCGTATGCGTTATTTCTATTGAATGACCATAAGGGATAACTCCTACGCGTAGACTCACTTCCATCTCAGCATCATAAGCTAAGCTGATACCCAAAATGTAATTTCACTTAATTTGTTTGCTACCAAAAACGAATTTATCTATCAATTGATAAAATCCCCTCAGTTTTTACCCATGTTTTTCCTATGAAAAAATCCTTAAAGTATACACCTTAGGATTCTTATTGAAATTTTTAACTGTTTTTGTTTATATTGACCTCTTGTAATACTCCAAAGAATCCTTTACAATAAATATCTATGGCTAAAGGAGTTACCAAATCTCCTGCATGTCCAGCTGTAACTTTCCTTTGCAAGGAAATAAGAATCTGATTGGAATTACTTAAATTTATTTTATTTTAGCTTAAGTCTTCTAACCCCCATAATATCCTGTGACACCTGAACTGTCTGTGGTCCACTGTAGGTGTCTATAGCTGTGTATATACACAATGTCATATATGTTAAGTCTACGTTAATGTATGTGTGTGTGTGAGGGTAAAGAATTACCGTATTTACTGATCAAAGTTAGATTAGGACCTTTACATTTTCCACTTGAATGCGATCCTTTGCTTTACTTTCAGCTCTGTCTGGCACTTAAACAAATGAAGCTGTCGCCGTCACGTAATTTATTAACGCTGCTGCTGAACATTTTCAGCCTCAAATGCTTTTTTATTAATTTGCCTTGTGGCCAATGCAGACACACACACACACACACATACACATAGACGCATACATACATACATTAATATATATATATATATTCTTGTTGACATGCGACAGGGAACGAAAGGAGCTGGAGGGAGATAACCGCGACCATCAGCTCTTACTCATTGGCTGCAATCTGAGGCTGAAAGGCTGCAACTTCACTTATTTGTCTGTCTGGTCTGGGTGGACTTCCTCTCTGTCTCTCTCTCTCTGTCTATCATATAGTTGCTATCTCACTGCTTTTCTATCATCGCATCCTCTCCCTCCCTCCCTGTGGCCATCCTTCTCTCTCGTTATCATACGTTAAAGGCAATTCGCACATAAAATTTTTAAGAGCTTTTGTAGAAAGTTTTTTGCAGTGGCGTTCAAGTGGCGACGCTTTGTTTAAATTGTTCCATACTATAGTGAATAGTCGTAGGTGGGCGTGGCAGACTACATACACCAACCTTCCAAGCTCACATATAAACACACACACACCCACATATACAGACAGACACAGACACACAATGCTAATTCGCAGCGGGTGACAAAGTAAATTATGATATTCGTTTCCCGACTAA
The DNA here is from genome assembly GCA_037044455.1 of Zygothrica quintamaculata. NCBI lineage: Eukaryota > Metazoa > Arthropoda > Insecta > Diptera > Drosophilidae > Zygothrica > Zygothrica quintamaculata. Next base: position 148,957 of record JBAMBS010000456.1, read on the forward strand.
CAGACTGCGTGCACTTCCTGCTCATTTTTTGCTCCCTCCACTGCTTCCCCATCCATTTTTTTTGCTCACTTTCCCCCTGGGGAACCTGGCCAGCCTTTTGGGAGGATATTCGGCATTTCCATTTGGACCCAGTTGTCGGCGGCGGCGGCAACGCGTGATTTGTTGCGCAGCGTATGTCGCGCTCAGCTCCCTTGCTCCTGTTGCTGCTGCTGCTGGTGCTGGTGCTGGTGCTACTTCCACTTTCCCAGCTGGAGCAAACTAGGCGGATGAGCACTTGGAAGTTTCTGGCATACTCGTATCTGTTTTTGAGCTTCTTAATGGAAAGTTTTTGGGCGAAATTTACGATTTTGCCAAGGTCCGCCGCCAACCGGCGTCATGTGAAGATAAGCAACTGAATTTCTGGATGGTTTTGGGATGGAGTGAAAATGGCATTAAGTTGGCTTGGGATTGGTTGTGCATCCTGGTCTACTGCTGATACCAATACTGCTACTAATACTAATACTAATACTGATACTGATACTGATACTGTTGGTGGTACTGTCCTTAAGTAAATTAGTTTTGCAATGGATGAGTAGATGCGTTAAAGTTGATGCTGCTTTTGGCATGTTTTCTCATCAGCTGCTTGTCACATCGTTTACAATTTTAATGCCACTTTGATGTTTGTTCTTGCAGCGTGTACCTCTCTATCCTTATCTTCCTTAACAATCCTTCCTCTCCATATCCCTATGCTGGTACACAGCTCAAGCCCTAGTCTCTCACTAGCAGTTGGGAGACCAATGATGACAGGACTCTGACGTCCAAGTAAATTAACAAGCAGCTTAACTACAAGAGACAACGCAATGTTCTGTATTCATGTATGTGTGTGTAGGTGTGTGTGCATGTGTATGTATATGTGTGTATGTGTATGTGCGTTTCCTCAACTAACTGAAAATCTGTGTTGCTCGCCCAAAAGAAAAGGTCCGCAAAATATTCGTGCAAACTTTGTTAACTATTTAAGACATAATTTAGCAAATTATTTTCTTCCACACGGGCGGAGGGGCAGCAACGGCTCACAAGTAAATATTATGCAAATGAGCGCCTGGGGTCTTGCCACGCCCATTACCTTAAAAAAAGAGGAGATTGCTCTAAAGGTTATGTAGTTCTTTGGGTTGTGTATAGGATGGGAAAGGGAATATAGAGGGGGAAGAGTTGGGAAGGCATCTGCTTCGTTTACCCCTTGGCTGTTGAACTGCAGCGAAAGTTTTAAGCGGGGGAAACAAGTGACAGGAGCAGCAGCAGCAGGAACAGCTGCTTACTGGCGCGCATGTCCTTGTGTCCTTGCCAGGGCTGTTAGTTAGTTTTTTAATCCTTTGCAGTTATTAATTTAATCACACAGCTGCATTTTGCACAGCCTTACTCTCTCTCTCTCTCCATCTCTCTCTCGCATTCTTTGTATGCGTATGTGTGTATGTGAGTATGTGCATGTATATGTGTATAGCAGAAGTTTATGTCAACCTTTGTGTTGGAGAACTAACAGCAACAGGATAAAGACTACCACTCATTGTGACAAAACCATGACATATAAATCCAAACTTGGCTTTAATTAAACCATAAATTTCATACCCAAAGAATTAACTTTCATAGAAAATATTCATGTGAATTCGTCCTTAAAGTCATCAAATATGCAATTCTCTGCCAAATTCCATTCAACTAGAAGTTGTATTATAACAAGTACAAGTCTAAAAATAGTATAAAAATCAACTATTTTGTAAACTTTGCGCTTTCAGCTCAAAGAACTTCCCAGAATGTATAATTTGATTAGTTTCTCAGTAAAAGAAACACTAAATGCCGATAATTTCTGAGAATGGAATTATAATATTGCTAACAATCAATGAATATATAAGGAATTATTCAGATGTATATATATATGTTTATATTTATTATTTTAAGAGTACAAAACCAAATTCAAAGTGATGCATTCAGATTACATTTCAGTTGAAGTTCACTATATTGTCTTTGTTCTATTCTAAAGTTATACTCCGGCTTAAGTTATAAGCCGATATTTAAGCTTGATTTATTATCTGGGAACTATATACTGTTATTATCTTTTATATTTCAAAGGATTGATTAAGCTACTAGACTTATTTGGATATACGTATATGTTTCAATTTAACTTCCATAGATACTTTAACTATTTATTATCCTACCACAGAATTTACTTAAATATGTTGCACTTTAAGCGTACTCGATGTTACACTATGTTGCAACATTCTATATGCAACAAGGACTCTGCTTAGACTGAATACAAAATAAAGTGTTTCAATAGAATCCAATAAACTGTTCTCCTACGAAACCTTACAATATCCTTTAAGCGCTTGATACAGGCGCAGCTCTTCTATTCAATACCTAAGACTGCAGCCTGTTATCCTTATGAGAAGCTTTCTATAAAGGAATTTGTTTTCCTAGTAAGTATTAAATTTATTCTCAGTTAAATGATGAGCAGGAATCCCTTAGGAATATATAGAATCTGGTAACTATACACAAGGCTTAAACAAGTTGCTGTTTTGATGTGGCATTTGCTCAAGATTTTTTAAGGATCTTTTTGTCTCTACTCATTACTACTAATTCATCAAGGAAAGATTTGAATATAATAAATACTGTGTTAATGAGTTAATTGGTCTCTGCGGAAATTACAAATCACAAATATCCGGCAACACTTGCAAACAATTGAATATTTTTGGGGCATTGGGTTTTGCTTTCCACTGGAAATTTCATTTTAAATTTAAGTTTTCCAACAATCATTAAAAAAATATTTTTTTTATTAAGAGAAATCATGAAAAACCATTGCCAAATATCAGGTTTTGCGCTTTTTTAATACATTCTGATTATGTTTTAACTGATTTTCTTTTTGCAGTCGAATGATTTATGCTTTGGTTTCACTGTATTTGTGGAGAGTAGAAATGCTCCTTTGGGAGCGATTGTTTTATGCTCGTCCTTTAACATTTCGCATACGATTTGAGTTTTGTTTCGTTTGCTTTTTTTTACATTTTTATCTCTTATACTTTTTTTATTTCCATTTTCATTTTCACTTTCATTTTTATATATTTATATTTTATCTGGCTGTGTGTTTGTGTGTGTGAGTTCTAAAATCGATGATGTATTCTTTATGAAGTTTGCGAATGTGACATGTCGAGACATCATATTTATCAACAGGTTAACAAGCAACTTAGCTGATGTCGAGGCTGCTAACGAGTGGGGCGTGGCAAATGCCTTGAATAGCGCCCACATTTGCTGTTCATTCATTTATGGCTTGACTTTATGTATTTGTCTGTGTGTGACTGTGTGTGTGTGTTTGTGGGTGTATCGAAAGAATTTTACAAGCTAACAAAAATCATTTTATGCATCATTAACGTTTTGGTGTTTCATATGCAAATTGCCTTTGTCGCTCGTCCAGGCGCAGACATCCGTCTAAGGAAAGTCAAACTTATGCGTATGTATGTGTGTGTGTGTGTGTCTGTATATGTGTGACCACAACATTAGTTAGGTTCAGTGCACAATGAAGCATTGAGCTTGCTCCCACCACTACTACTACTACCCATCACAAGACTCTCTTAACTTACTGACTGACTAGCTGAGTGAGTGGTCGGCTCATTGACTAGTTGTCCCTTTGCCTATACACCTCTCTCTCTCTCTCTCTCTCTTTCAATCTCTCTCTCAAACTCCGTTTGTATGTGTGCCAGACATTTGCCACATTATTCGCACGCAATGAGCCTTGAAATTTAGTTTTCGGTTAGTTTTGGGTATTTGGTCCTTGAAGGATACGCCCTCAGCTTACTGCTTTGGACAGCTAAAGGAGAGCTCTGCATATGTGTTTGACAGCATTTTGATAATTTTTCAAAAAGTTGTCGCTTCCGTCAGACCTGAATAACTTTTAACTTTGTACCACAAAAGTTACAATACAACTATGTGTGTATGTGTGTGTGACAATGTGTGTCTGTATATGCCTTTCATTAAGGCAAATTAATTGCATCAAAAGTAAGCCAGTTGCAATACACAAGAATCCTTTTTGCGGCAACGATCAGTGCAACCCGTTAAGCATTTAAAGAGCCATTAATTAATTGTAATTAAAATCATTTTCTGTGTTCTGGAATATACGACAGGTCCTTACTCCTATACGTTGGGGTCACATCAATTGAGCGACTCTTTAATTGTGACAACGCCTTTGTCCTTAAGCCAAAGGCATGCTTAAGCTGTGGGTGTGCTACCAACCGAACAATGCCCACAATAATTTACATTAATGCATAATTACGACTACGTTTCATATATACTGAAACGGATGTGAATTTCAGCTTTTGTGCTCTCTGCTCTGTGCTGCTTGCAACAGCTCAGCAAGGATATTAACCGATAGGACAAATATGCAAATGTTTTCACTCCTTTCTTTATACATATATTTATACACAATTGACATGTCCTTTCATTTATTTCCTTTGCTGCTGCTTGTTAAAGGAAATCCCTAAAGTAGCAGTTCATCCTCAACATATAAGGTCCTTTAACACATACCAAAACAAAACTGCCCATTTCTAGAATTCCTGAAGTGTTTCTTTATATCCTTTCTGTGCCAACTTGTAGTAGGCATTGTCTCATGTTTCGCCACTCAATGTACTCGCCACTTATATCTAGACTCAGAATTGCTATAAATATTGCTATCAGTTGCCAAGTAACAGCTTATACTTAAAGCATCTCTTTGGCTATTAGCTACTGTCTCCTCTACCTCTTTCAGTTTTACTCTTTCTATCTTTGTCGCACTGAAATCTTTTTGCAAACATTTAGTAGGTACAACAACAACCATTCAATCATTAGTAAGTAAAACGAAGTTTAAAATGCCAATGGCATACCTATGCACACATACAAAGACATACACACACACACACACAGTTTGGGGCACACATTTGGTAAACAGATATTGAAGTGGCTGACATTTAGTTGTATTTGTGTGCTGTAGTTTGATGCCATTGACGGTGAGTAGATAAGTGACATTTGAGTGAAAGCAACGGCTTTGAATATATATATATGTATGTATGTGTATGTATATATACATGTATGAGAATTTGAGTGCAAAACGCAATTGTAAGCCGACAAATATTTATCTATGCCATTGGCCATTTTGCCAGTTGCTGCCAATAAAATTGCCATTGCTGTCATTGTCAGCTTAACGACAAAGTGAACAACAAACGAAACCAAATGTGTGTGTATATGTGTGTTAGTGCATGTGCAATGGAATGCCGTTTGTCACTTGGCCTGAGTTTGCAATCGCAACGACAATTGATTACATATGCACAGTGTGCGCAATTATGTCAATTAAATGAAAATTACTTTATACGATTGCAAGTACTTTGCCCAAATGTCGCTCTTCTGTCATGCATCACACATCACACACACACAGATACACACAATCGTATATATATATATATATGTGTATATAAATAGATAAAATGTTGGGTTAGTCAAGTGTTTGCCACACCTTGATATATAGTATTGCATTGAGGTGTCATATTAACTGAATGTCAAATAACTAATTGGCCTTATTGAAAGAAGCTGCTTGAAGTCAACAATCAAGTAGTATTGGCCTACTCGTTGCTAACTTGATTTAATACTTTAAATTTAATGTCACAAATTTAATTAGTTGCTACTTAAAATGCTATATGCAATTACTAATCAATATAAGTATATAGATATACTCGAATATATTTATATATATGTATATATATGTGTATAAAAGGACAATTTATTTGTTTGACAATTAATTGCTTAATATTTGTTTTGAGTTGATCTGAGTTGAGTATATGTCATAGCCCAACATTAGATGCACGACTAACGATACACATTTGTTGTATTTTATCCTATATATATATATATATATATATTCGTCCTGCATCCTTGCTGTTGCTGGTGTTGTTTTGGCGCGTGTGTTAATGGCAAAAACGTTTAATCTTTCCAGTCACGTAATAAATCTAAATCTGTGCCCTCTGCGCTGTCACTTGCGTTTTATGATTTAATTTGTAATTTACTCTTAGTGCTGCTCATCTTGTTGTTGTGACGAGTTGTTGTTGCTGTTGTTGTAGCTATTTTTATACCCTACACAAATAAAACGATTAGCAAAAGGCATATTGTGGCAACTTTTACGACATCCTTCCATATGTACCTCAGCCACAAATTGCTGCGTACTTAGACAACCGCTAGCTATGTGATGCTGCAAACTGGTTGGAGCTATGACTGCTTATGAATGTTTGTTTGTGTATGGTCACTTGGATGGTCACTCGGATGGTCACTTTAAGTTGAGGTGGTCTCTAGTATTGCCTGCAAAATCAAGTGTTTACAGGGTATCGGGTAATTTCAGCATACTCTAGCTATCACCCTCACTCTCTGCAACATTTGAACATATTTTTTGTTTGGTTTTTGGCTGCTGTTGATGTTCATTTTTTGGCAGTTGACTTGTTGTTGCTATTTTTGAGAACGACGCCTGAGGGTATGCTACAAAAAATAGACTTGAAAACAACAAAACCAGCAAAAAATAGATAAACACAAGTAAAAATATACGAGAGAGAAATAACTAAAATATGTGTCATGCTACGCATTTCGATTATGAGAACAGTTAATTTTTGTTCTGGGAGCAGTTCCTGGCGATGGTCTTAAATTGCTCAACCACAACCACAGCTATAACCACAACTGGAAGAACCAGCCAGAACAGCCACAACACACAGCAGATCGTTAAATGTGGCTTAGCCCAAAGGAACTGTCAATGGAAATACATTAAGGAACATGGCTTAAGTTTGAGTCTCTTGGCTTATTTGGTAAGGTTCGCTTCAATGGTCGCATCTACTTGAATGCCTGCTGATATTTTGCATATTTTGCTTATCGAGCGTACAAATTGCATATATGCAACACTTAATATGCCAAACACAGACACACACACACACACAAGTACATATACATATGTATATATATATGTATATGGAGAGAGTGTAGCTGCAACTTTATGTGGCTTGCAATTCATTTTTGGATTTGCCGGCAAAACTGGCCAGGCCCAAAGAGAAATTACCTTTTCACCAGCTTATAGCCACAGCCCTTTTAAGTCTGCCACGCCCACATGGAAATAGCATTGAAAGGCGTTGTACTGCAGTTACTGTTGTTGCTGTTTGTGTTGTTGTTGTTGGTGCTTTCAAACAGCCTTTTCACGCTTTGCAGTCTAGAAATTTTCCACATTTTTAGGCACGTTCTGCTACGTCCCGTCTCGATGCGTTTGTCTGGCATTTACTGTCTACCCATACACACATACACACATACACACACACCCACATTTTTCTAACGACGATTGCTTTCAACACCTCCAATACAGAGACACACACACTAGCACAGACATAGACACAGGCATAGACGTTATTTACCCCTTTTGTTGTTGGCCGATGAAAGTGTTGGCCATGTTGGTCGGCGACTTGATCCATGAAGGCTTCTACTCGTATCTTGGCCTGCCAGTTGTAGAGTCTGACATATTGCATTTGCCTGAATGGACACTCAGCTGCGATTATGTGCCATACACATACACTCAAACGCATATAGACATATGCACACTATGTGTGTGTATGTGTACTTGGCAGCGTTTCCGTTTCGTCTCTCCGCCGCCCCCTTTAAAAACGGAAGTTAAGTGCACTAAACGATTTGCTTGTTTCGTGAACTAAAAATATTTCAACTGATTGACCAGCTACATTTCGCTTTAAAATTAAGAGATCTTATGCCTGTGGCATTCAACTTTGCGGAGCTTTCGAGCATTGGAAATATATTGCGTATATGCCACATGCAACGAACAACATTGAGCCACAACAACATTCTCATATTGATAAGAGTGAAATGGTGTAGCCTATGGTATAAACACTTGCCAGACATTTTTGCCTCACTTAATTTTGTGTTGCCAATTTTGTGGCAAGACTCGAAATGAAATCTGATGTTTATAAATGCCGCTGCCTTTCAAATATATCAGCAGCACGTACATAACTAGCTGAAGAGTAGCAGCAGCAGCAGCAGCAGGTTGAAAGGACTTGGCATTTTATTGCATTGTCAATTTAATGGTGTGGAAATGCTTTACTCAAGAGAAAACTAAAGGCAGACCGAGAAAATCTGCTGCCAAATCATGAAAGCACGCACACACCCACAAGCACACATTTATATATAGATACACATACGCATAAACAAGACAAGCACAGAGCTAAGCCGAGTGCTAACTAAGGCAGTTAAAAGATGTTCAATGCTGGCAATGCCCTGGCACCGCCTTGCCCCTAACCAATAGCTTTCGCTGCTGTGGCTGCCGACGCCGCTGCTGCTGCTGCTGCTGTTGCAAGTAAAATAAGCCAAACATTTAATGCCTGCACAATATTTATTGCCATGTTTCATATTCGTAGATGCTTTTTCTTTTTTTTTCTTCTTCTCTTTTTGTTCTTTTTATTTTATTTTCTACAACACAAACGACATGGCTACAAAACAGTCTCTGGCTCAGAGTCTGGCTCACAGCCTCTGTCATAGTCTTTCGTATTGTTTAGTTTTGTACTTTCACTTGTTATTGTTGCTGTTGTTGCTGTTGTTGCTACTATGTCAAGCGATTTATAAAATGCCAAGCAAAAGCAACAACAGTAACAACAGCAACATCAACGCTAACAGCAACAGCAACTCGAGAGGTTGTAAGCAGCCATAAGAACAAGAGCAACAAACGAAGACGCAAGCAGGCAGCATTTGTGGCAGAGGCGTTTGCAGCTACAAGAGATAAACGGAAATTATTAAAGTGCTGCCAGATTTATGAAAATGTATTTGTATATGCCTTAAGTCCTTAGTCCTTTAGTCCTTACTCCTCTCTATTTGTGTACGCATGTGCCTATATATGTATGCCTGTGTGTGTTTGTGTGTGTTTGAAGTGCATTTTAAATTTGCTGAAAGCCAACTGAGATCTGCATAGATTTTGCACATTTTTCACATCCGTTAAGAGACTAAAACCTGGCCATATGGCAGGCAGTTAAGGTGTAGATTTTACTTACTTTATTAATTGCTTTAACTCTATACTGGCCATTGATTACAGTTAGTAATAATGACTATCTAAGCCTAAGCGTTGCCAGCAACTTGCAAGGAAAATGAACGCATTCAGTTCTAAGCAGATTTTCACTCGTTGCGGCGTCTCAAATCAAGGAAATAATATATTAAAAATAAATATATTGATGCTTTTATCCAGAATTATATTCTTATATAGAGTTAACGCTATATTATATATATATTATATAATAAATATATATATAGTTATTCTTGTATATACGCCTTATTCAGAGTCAATTGAAATTTACTCCAGAATTTTCCATTCATCAATTTCAAGTATTGCAGCAGACTTGATTGTTACTGCGTGGCGGCAACGAGTTACTACTGTACCTAATGTATTTGTAAATATAATAATATATAGATATTTATTATTAAAGTTCTATTTATTTATATATATTCATTAACTTCATTAAAGGATATCAAAACTGAAAATAAGCTCAAACTTTACATCCGCCGTCAATTGGAAGTTGTTCAACCAAAACGCCGTCATAAATTATATATTCAATATATAAATGTATATATATAATATAAATATATATATAATTATGTAGAAACTGCTGCCTATAGTTTAATTGTTTATTGCTATAGCCACGCCCTCAATCTACTACAGCCGCCCAACTGTGTTACAGGCTACTAGCTGAAAATGGCGATTCATTATGAATTCAGACTCGTAATTTAATCGATGGCAATAAATTGGCATTTAAATGTAATAAAGACGTGGAAAATAATTACAATTGCTGAATTGGAAGCTTTATTACAAGCTGTATTATTATTATTATTATTATTAATATTTTTACTGTTATTACGCTGTGCATTGGCGCTGGCATCAGCGAATTTTTATACAATTTTTATATTATTTTATTTTTTTTTTTTTTTGGTATTATGCGCATATTTTGGACTTCATTTACTTGCGGGAAGACAGCAGCAATTGTTGTTGTTGTTGCTGTTGTTGTTGTTGACCAAGCGCATGACATTTAAGTGACATTTAACGGTTAATAAGCCTGACAGATTTACAACTGTCAGCAACGTTTAAAAATAATGAACAGCAAGGACAAAACAAGACAATATCCTTGTATACTAACAACAACAAAAAAGAAGGCAACAAACTGAATAGCCAAGCGATTTGGCCAAATTGACTGCGCAAAGTGAATTATTAATGTCATGTGGGGATGTCCTTTGGATGAAGTTCAACCAGAAGACGCAGGAGAGTATGGGGAAGGGTGAGGGAGTGTAGGCGTATAGCCTGGATAGCAACTGCCTATCGAAATGGCACTAAATGTGTGTCTATTTAGTTTCCAAGTGTTGAAAATTTACTGTGCGTATTAAATAAATGCGATTTTTCCGGCACGTGAACCGAAGGATCACAGCCAAACACAGAGACAATACATAAAGAATGAGAGAGAGAGAGAGAGAGTACAGATTGCAGGAGAGAGACAAGACAGTTGTTCTAGCTAGGCGCAGAAGAACAAATGAAAGCAAACAAAATGAAAGTAAACTAAAGGACAACGCTCATAAAACATAAATTTAATTTATGTGCAATTTTAGCAAGTCGTATAAATTCTCGCTGGCGAGAGAACAAAAACTACATACAAAATGAAAATAAAATAAAAAAAAAAGAGCAAAAATAAAAACAAAAAATACCAAAGAAAAGGAAAACAAAAACAAAACAGGAAAATAAATATGGGTATAAGAAATACCAAAACAGTGGCAGTGGCCAGCTGGACCAAAGCAGGCAAAGGACTATTGTAGCGAGTGCTTGTTGAAAGTGTCCTTGAAAATGTTATGTTTTGTATGTTGTTTCGCTTATTGTTGTTCTTGTTCTTGTTGCTGTTGGTGTTGGTGTTGGTGTTGCCTCGGCGCTTATTTATAACCAAGCTCAGCTAGCTGGGTTGAAAGGGTATAAAGGATAAGATATATGTCCTACTCTGATATCCCTATTGTTGTTCCTATTGTTGTTGGCTTATATGAGCAATTTATGCTGCATGGCCTGCTTGAATGTTAATGAATTGCTACAAATTCATTTGAGTGTCACAAAATACAAAGCGAAAAAATGCGGCAGCAACAACAGCAGCAACAGCAGCAGCAAATTGTTTGCTTTAAGACGTCTACTAAATATTGCATTGCACACGAAGTTGAGATCCTTGAAGTATTCTAGTGAGAGGATACACTCCAAGAGAGCGAAAGAGCTACAAATATTAATTAAACTAAAAGCTCAGCGCAATATAAACAAGCAACAAGCAACAAGGAGCAATAATTCGGAGGCATCAGTTTCATTTTCATTTTCATTTACTTGCATCCTGCTCAAAGTTTGTACAGGACATCACAATTTAAAGCGTCAGCGGGCTACGGGTAGCGGGTGTACCCATCTGTATATGTATGTGTGTGTGTCTTGCTGCTGTTGCTGTTGCTGTTGCTGTTGGTGTTGCTGTTGCAACTTGCTAATAAAATAAATTAAATCTTAAGTACTCCACTCGCACTTGACGCACTTGAGGCAACGTCTTCACTTTTAATAACTTAACTCATAAATACCTAACGTTAAATTTTCATATAGCCACGCCCACATTTGCAAAAAACTTTTCCCTTGTGCAATTTATTTAACATTTCATTTATAAAATTTCATATGCACAACAGCAACAGCAAGAGCAACAACGACAACAACAACAACAACAGCTAGGACAACAACAAGGACAATAAAATAATAAAACTTTGCCCAAAAATCTCAGCTGACAAAAGCCAAGCAAACTGGACAGCTTTTAATACATTCAAAAAAGAAACAGGATGTTTCGTTTTTCTGCTTGTTATTTGCTAAAAAAACATGACAAACACAAACAAATACACACACACACACACACACACATACGTAGAATATATACACATCATATAGAAGACACATACTGAAAGTCAGTTAAACAGGATTCAGACAGACAGGATATGCATAACATGCACAAGTACAGTAACCAGAGGCAATATTGTTTTATTACAATGTTTACCCATATTGTAACTGGCTTTTGTTGCATGTTGCATTGTTCTATGCAACAGAAGCAACAGCCTGCTGCTACCGACTATTGCCACACTTATGCTGCAGCAACATTTAAAGTATATATATATATATATTCATGTCATTAATTAAACTTTTTTCAAAGAATATTTTTCAGTGAGGAAATCTCATGAAAACATTTTGAGCTAATGCTCAAAAACTTGTTAAAAGGATGCGAAAGCAGGACCTAAGTTTTATCTTAAAGCAAATTAACATTTTGTTGCTAAAATACAAATTAAATTGCTACGGCTACAATGAATAGAGTAGAGCGTAGGATAACGTCAGGGAATCCATTCATATATGATGTCCTTCGGTATACACAAACTGTAAATACATGGCAGAAATTTTATGCCAGCAAGGATATGACAATTTACGCATAGTTGTTTCCTTCTTAAAAAGAAAAAGAACATTTATTAATTATTAACTTTGGTTAAAGGACACTTTTAAGACAGAGAGAGAAAGAGACAGTAAGTGTATACTTTGACTGAATCTGAGCCTTAATAAGTGCATAAAGAAAAAAGATTAAAAGCAATTTAATATATCCTTGCAGTGTGCACCTGCTGTGATCCTTCACCCTGTTGCAGACATGTTCATAATATCCTGCACTTTATTGTTAAATATTGTATATCGATTGTAAAGTCAAATGTCAACAAATGAATGAAAAGAAACGACAAAAAATAAAATGTAAAATGCAAAATGGAGGCTGAAAATTGTTAAAGGAGGCGACAACTGCTGCTTTTTTTTTTGTTAATATTATCAGGCATCAATGCATGTATATATGTGTGTGTGTGTATTGTTTTTTGTGTGTACAGCCCACAGGACTTGAACATTGTCAAATTATAACAACCTTTTAAAAATGTATGTTTAATGAAAATGTTGTGGAAAAAGCGGAATGAAAATGGCCAATGGGCAATGGCCGAGAGCATTTTGTGCGTGAATCGCATATATTGAAAATTTGTTCATTTATATCCTGCACAGCCAAAAAGGATACAACAGTATGTTTTAACTGAACAAATATATATAGATATATATATATATATATATATAGATAGGTATTATATAACTGATCTTCAGAGCAACACTCATTTTAACCTCTTAACTGAACTTCATGTGCACACATTTAAAGGATAAACATTTTTGTTAACTTATTTAATGGGTATCCTTAAGCCTGGTGTAGCCTTTTATATTTTTTTCGGTGTATATGCAACAGCTGCACATGTTAAAGGGGCATAAAATGTTGTTGACAGACTGTACAGAGATTTGTATTCAATTTTAATATCAATAAAATCAGCATGCTTAAGGATACACAGGACTATTCATGAATGAATTTATAATTCCACGCATTATCTTATTTATTATAGTATTTAGAAATCTAATTAGAAGTGTGTTTGCCTCTCTACATTAATACAAATGTGTGTGGGGTGTATGGCGGATTCTAAGGGTTTTGGGCATGCCAGAAATATCCTGCTTATCTAAGCGCCAGACCCAACCAGACCCAGACAATTCCCAGTCCTTTTTTCATACACATCCTTTGTATGTTTACCTTAGCGTCGCTTTTTGTTTGACAAGACAAACAAACAGAGACACGGAATAGGTTTTTGGAATTCTTATGCTAAAGTCACTCTGTACATAGTGCTTAAGCACTCAACGTCTTCTCGCAGCTTGTCGTCCTGACAACATTCATTTGCCAAGTCTGCAGTTAATTAACATAAATTAGAAATCAAAACCACAGTATGTCAGCCAAGATGTGGGCATCAAACATGATTTCTTCTACACACCAAGTATGTTCAGCTTTGTTCATAATTATTTGATCCTCTGGACACGTGTCCTTAGAAGTATATAATCGTTGCGTTTAGCTGCAACGCACGTTGCCAACATTAAAAACTCGTTCTGACTTTTGACCCCATTCAAATTTTTAACATCTATCACATACAAAGTCTAAGCAAGTCAAATAATGTAAACTTAATGTAATGAGAAGTCCTTCACTCAACGAAACGGAATTCAAAAGTATCCTTGTAAATCATTTGCTTATCTGCTGGAATCCGTATTAAATACAGTTGGATAGATTATATATACTTATGTTATCTAATTGTAATTTGATGAAGTTAAAAAGAAGCTTCGAATGAAACTAATATCTGCCCGTTGTAGTTCCTTCTGCTACACATTTACATACATACCAATTCTCCTCAAATCCTTTTTTTGCTCATTTCTTAACACTATCCATATACTTTCAGTCCGCTTAAAGTTAATTCTTCAACTCTTAAGTACTAAACGTATATACTAAAGCTTAACTTCATTCAATATTATTATTATCTTAACTATATTATTCCTATGGCATATATATAGGCCAAAATATAAGAGTTGAAAGCAATGAAAAAATTAAACTTTTAATGGGAACTTTATTATACAATTGTCCATATACTAAAATAAATATATATATATTCATTTTTATATACTGAGAAAGCTTTAATAAACACTTAAAACGGTATATTCCATTTTTATTTATACAAATATTTTATTTAAAGTATTTTTCACTGCACAAAAAGCGTTAATTGTCGAATGCAAAATTCACATTATTGTCTTAAAAAGTTCAAATTAAATAAAAATATTTAAATTTTTATTTGCTGCAGCTACATTTATATATATATATATAAACATTTGAGTATACTCACATTTAAATAAATACATATATATATATTTTTATATATATATATATATATATATATATAATATAAGTGAGTGGATGTTTAAATGAATCAACAGCATTAAGCACTTTATGATCTCTGACTTCTGGGCGAGTGTTTGAAGTCACACTTGATGCTGTTACTCTATAGAATTTTATAAAAAAATAAGTTAAGAACTTTTGATACGAATTAATATAATGCATTTCATATAATTATTAACTCTTTATGTTTTTAATTAAGTAACGTGACAGTGCATAAAGTAAAGGCCTTGAGGCGCTTTAAAGTCTTTTTTCCATTAAAAATATATATATATATAAAGTTGGGCAAACAGAGCTTATATCCAACAGTACACATCATATATATATTTAACAAATATATATATATTTAATTATATATATATATTTATTTATATATAGCCTTAACAATCGGAACAAACTCAACACTTCTTAGAGCAATTTGTTGACAGAGAAATTAATGAAATAAATTATGTTTAGAGCTGATTACTGATTAGTGATTAGTGACTACAGATTATAGTGTATTAAGTATGCTTTTAGCATTATTTCTTATAATAGTTTGCTGCTGCTAGTTAATGTATGCAGCACGTACACGTACTACGAATTGTCAACGTTTAATTACAGGCCAAGTCAATGAGCTGCACTACATTCTGCGGTTGAACTTAATGAAAGTTCAGTAGTCATCTGGTTGAAATCAATGGCTTAAACAATATGCAGAACGATGAAGGGAATCAGTTCAGTATTTATTGATGGAACTGTGGTCAATCTGGTGTGTATGGTTTGGTAAGTTATCTGCCTATGGATTCAATTGTTGACACCATAACCACAAAATCAACTGCTTAAATGGCCGCATCCTTCGCGTCCTTCGTGTGCTCCAATGATCGCATTGTTCATTTATGAGGCTCATTGTACATTCTTTATGGATACACTGGGTTATTTAGTACTTGGAATTAATGTACTAGACATCAATAGAGCCTATCTATACAGCTATTAGGTTATCATGTGTAAGCAGCATTCAAGATCTGATTGAACATATTTGCGGTTAAGAGTTGATGGCTTTTTGAATATGTTGGCTAAAACTTTTGCATGAGACATTCTGTAAGAGGCATTGCGGCCAATGTGTGTGTGTGTGTGTGTATTTGCCAAGTTCTCATTGCTTTTAACCATGTTTTCAACATTTTATTTGCCAAAAAGAACTACACAAAAAAACAAAAACAGAAACAGAAATAGACATGGAATCTATGCCCTGCCATTTGAGAGAATCGTAAAAATAAAACAAGAATCGCGCACTTCACATTGAAAAACAAAAAAAGAAGAAAATAAAAAAAAATTGTTGGGAAAACTGCTTAGGCAATTTTCAAGTGATGTCCTTTTCCGTTGGTTGCGATAAGTGTGCTTCACTGTATCTGTATACGTACGTGTGTGTGTGAGTGTAAGTGTGTTTTGTCGAGCATTTGTGGTCACACTCACATACACACATAGACTACAAATCGGCCACATACGCATCAGCTCAGCAGCGGGCAGTCCCTGAACTGTCGAGTGGTTCAGGCCTCGGGGACTCAACGCACCACCGACATTTGATTGTGGACTATGTGGATGGCGGACAGTTGGACTCTGGACAGCTGGATGAACCCGGCTAAGTAACTAAAAGCAACGAAAACAAAAGCAAATGCCCATAAAAATGGACAACAGCAACGCGCTGATAAGCTGCAAATAATTTGTATGTCCCTAAGATAGAGAGAGACACACACAGAGACAGAGACATACACAGAGAGAGGGAGAGAGTGTAGAGTGTAAGAGGCAATAAGAGCAGGACAGCGTATAGACAGAACATAGACAAAAGCATCATTTTCAAAGGCGCTTCAAAAACAAAACAACGTTGTGGCCAAGTGGTTCTATGCATGCTTGGATATGTACTTGTATCTGTGTGTGGGTGTGTGTGTGTGTGTGGGAGTGGTAGAATATGGGTGTGTGTGTGTGTGTGGTTGTTAAAGCTTTATGCTTTGCCATATCTGCTAGCTCATAACAGGCCAGCATCGTTTGGTATTAGATAGCCAAAGTGATGCCGACTGACAGATTGTCTGCCCCAAACTGGCTGACTGACTGACTGACTGACTGTATGACTGTAGCATGCCACATATCAGCAGCATCTGGCCTCTATACTTCATAACATTTGCCACATTTTCAACTCACTTATTGCGTTTTTCTTTTTTGTTCATTTTTTTCTGTCTATCTCTACATTTATACACCACATAAATCCTGCAAGCAAAACTAGTTCATCATAAGTGCAACATGTACAAAAATTTATATGCCCCATATGCCACATTAATCGCAAAGACATTCGTCTAATCCAATTAGCCAGAAATGTCGTCATGTGTATTAAATGCCAAATATTGCAAGACAACATCTACATTTCCATACACACTTACCACATTCAACTTCAACTTACTTATGATTGATTTAAGGCATCCAAAGAATATGTGAGCTTATCCTTAAGCAAGTTCACTAAATATATATATTCTATATAGAGGCTTAATATTTTACATATCTAATTACATTAAAAGTTAAGGTTAAAGATCTTTGAAAAAAAAAACTTTATTTGCGGTTAGAAACGTTGTGAAAAAGTTTTTACTTAAGTCCTTAAATGATTTTCCACAATTTTATTTCATAGGCTTTAGCTTTACATATCGCGGCATTTGCAACATTTTCATCTGGCCTGGTGAATGGTGAATGAAATTGTTGGCACATTGCATGCGATAAGCTGCCACAACACTCGTTGCAAAGCCGCGTCTGCAATTTCACAATTTCACAATTTCGCAATTTCGCAATTTCACAATTTCGCATCCAATAAAATTTGGGCTAATGCAAACACTCGAAAACTCCACTCGGTATATTTGCATAGAGTCCTTTTTTCGTACTCTTGCCCAAAATGCGACCAAAATGCTGAAATAAAATCGGCAAAATGCTATTGACGATTGCAGCATTGGTTGCTGCTGCATTGCTGTGGTTCATGCCACCTTCCCTTTCAGTCTCTCACCCCTCTTTCTCTATCAAGCAATAACAGCTCTCAGGCCAGTGGCAGTGCCTGATCGGTTAACAGTTTTAAGTGCAAGTTATGTGCTGCAAATTGTGTCCCATTGCTTGTACGTTCATCGTTTTCAGTTTGTTCAGGGCTTAAACTGAAAAATAAACACAAAAAAGAAAACAACAAATGAAAAATAGTAAAAAATTAAAATATTGTCAATGGACACAAGCAACACTAAAGGACAATACAAAAGGAATAAGAAGTGGCACGTGCATGGCGCTGAGTAATGCTTAATGCGACTCCAAAAGAAAAAATAGCGCCACAAATCGCGGCGACACACAAAAGCAAAAGAACTGTACATTTTTTTATAGCAAAGAATACTTAATACACTTTAATCTTATAATATATATAAAATTATTGAGCTTTTATTTACTTTAAGCAAGAAATTTACATTTAATAAATAATTTATAAAATATTTTAATTTCTACTTAATTATTATTGGAAATAAAAAATGGAGTTATAGGAAATAATTCTTCTGACAAAAAGCCATAATAAATTAAGATAAATATTAATTAAAAAAATAAGAATTAATAATTAAAAGAGGATTATTTAATTGAATTCTTAATATTTTATTTAATTATTTATAATGTGTCTCCAAATAAACTTATAGTATAAATCGATTTCTTAATTCAAATAATTTATACCTGAAATATAAACTATAATGTTAGTAAAATTTACATATTCTACCTCAAGACTAGTGTTTGATGCAGGTTGCACAGGGTTATAAATCTTAAATGATTAAATATATATATTATATATATTATTTTAGGTAAAATAAACTGTTAGTTAACAGAAGAAGAGAAGCTAGAAAAGTATCTAAGCCAATTGCTGTTTCATTTCATATACATCAAAATATCTATAATATATTCTTCTGGCATACGTAAAGTTCTTATTTATAAGTAGAAGAAACCAGATGGAAAGTCTATTCCTATAAATTTAACAATTCTCAACAAAATTCTGGTATAAATCAGTCTGATATAAACCAAAGTCAATTGATTCAACATTCTTTTTCTAGTTTATGCATATATTGTGCAAGCTGTATAAGATTATGGGAAGACCTTTGGCAAGTGTATGAAATAAGAGAGAGAGTAGTAAAGAAGAAAGAGCGAGGCAGAACACAAGGAGTCTTAGTGGGCAAGTTGAATGCTGTTTGTAAGTGGGTTAGCTGTGGTGGCTGGGTGGCTGGGTGGTGCTGGTATGGTTTCAACAGCCGCACAACGCATGACATTTATGCCCGACATAATCCGCTTACACAACAGGATAACAAGATGAGCACTCGTACATTTTTAATACGCCCGAGATACAATAATTTATATGCGTGGCACGTAAGTGGCAAGGTGGTAAGGTCCAAGAAGCGCCGCCAACAGCGTTAAACGTAAACAAAAATTGCGACTAAAGCCTGTTGAGAAGAACTGAGCTAAAAGTCTCTCTCACTCTCTTTCTCACTCACTCACTCTGTCTCTCTTACTCTGAGTTGTTGTCTGCGTAGCAGCCTTTAGCAATTGTATGTAGCATATTGGCGATGGAAATGTTGTATACATTGGGGCATGAGGGCGTTGCTTAAACAATGCTCTGAAATGCATGAAACTGTGATCCAAAAACAACAACAATAACAATAATAACAACGACAACAAAGTCACATAAATACAAATTGTTGTGGTAGACAAACATTTGGATAACCATGTGGCAGGCCTAGCTACCTCCATCAGCTGCATAATGAACTGCCACAATAATAAGTTCCAAGAAAAATGGTTTTACATGCTATATTCGATATCTACAGAATATATATTTATATATATATAAATATATATTTAAATTTTAAATAACCTTAGCAGCATAGCATAAAGTATACTAATAGAAACACTTGTAGCTTCCATGATAAAAAGCGACAAGTTTTCCGCGAAAAAGGATCAACATTTCCATTGGCATGGCATTAACGTGCAATCAACAAAGTACAAGAGAAAAATATAGAAATTGAAGTATAGACAGTCAAAGCAAAATCAGGAGCAATGCCAGAACCTAGTCACATACGCCAATTACACACACACTTGACTGTGGCTGGCCCCAAAATTAATGCGTTTTTGACTTGCTGCCGGCCTTTTATACACTTCTGTATCTGGCTATAATAAGTCTAACACAATGTTGGTAACATACCAATTGGGTTATCTATTAAGTAATAATACGGCTTAATAGTAAACAGTAACTTTTTTTCATAGTTAATTAAAGACTTTATTAAAAACAGAGTTGATTGTTGAAAGTTGTTGTAGAATTTTAAAGAATTAGACACGTTACGAATTGTTTCCAAGATTTAGAATTAATTTTAGTTTAATTGAAAACATATCTTTTCTTGAAGAATTGATCTGTTATATTTTCTATATTATACAAATATTTCTTTTAATGTGAACATTCAGTAATATTATAAGTATTATATATATATATTATTAAAACGCAATATCATAGTCATAAGAGTCAAAGGGAGTCTTTCACTTGCCAAATAGAATGAAGAGTCGCCATACAGTTACCACCAATAGAAAGAACAAAATGGAAGTTACAAAAACTAAATTCAAATGTTAGATTAATCATACTAATATAAATCTTATAAGTATTTAATAATGCAATAGTTTATTCAAATGTGTCAACTCTAGTGCAAAATATTCAGTCTTAAAACTAGTGTCAAAGTTCACTTTGATGTGTATAAGTTATAGTATAATATGCAGAGTAAAAGATAGAGTATATACTTATCTATTTGAAGACATTCGTTTCTTTTTTAATATTTGTTAACTGTTTTGTTATTGTTGTTCTTGTTGTACTTGGTATTGTTGTTGTTTGGTATTGTTTGCATTTTCCCCCGTTGTCGCATTGTCTCCGTCCACGAACGTGCGTAGAACGGTGTTAAATTTGGCACACCCACACGTGGCCGTGTCAATAGCCGAGAATGCGTGTACGAGTGTGCAAGAGCACTTTATGGCTTAAATAAGTCAACAAGACGGCAACGGCAAAGGCAATGGGAACGGCAACGCCTTGTGGGCGTCAGAGCAAATGGTTAAAATAAGTGTAAAAGAGAGAGAAATAGGTAGCTCAGTGCAAACAACTTTGACTGTCAATAGCGTTGAGCAAAAGTTGTGTTTACACTTTCGTGGCTTTTGTTTATGATGTCAAATAAAAGTGCACGACAATACCGAATAAATATTTTATTGCTATGGCGTCTAGAAAATTGTGGGAGCAACAGTCAGGCCAGAGAGAGGCGCAGCATTGTTAAAGCTACTAACAGGAGCTTGCCTACTTTTATTTGGCATATGTATTTTTGGGCCAAGTTGAACTTAAAGTCTGGCTGAGAGTTAAGATATAGAGAGAGACAGAGACAGCAAGATGGGGGGAGTGGAGAGAAAGAGATCAAGATCTCATCTTGGCAAGCACATAAACAGCTTTTGACAAATGTGTGCCTAATAGAAATAAATGCAAATATAAACTTGTCCATTGTTTAGATGACAACGGGCCCCGTCGCCTGTCAGACATGGTCCATTTGTCAGTGGCAGCAGCACCACAAGTAACACATACACACACACACACTGCCCCACCTAATGCTGCTTTAGTTTTGTGTCTCGAAGAAAGAAAAAGCAAAAGCGGCTCTGCCACATGGCGTCTGTCTTCGCTTTTATTGTCGCACTCGCACGATAAACATCTTCGACTATTGTCGACTGTATTTCAACTTGGCCCATACTGTTACTGCTACTGCTACTGCTACTTTTGATGCTGCTACTGCTACTGCTGCTGCTGCTGCCGCTACTACTGATGTTGCTGTTGCTGTTGCTGCTTATCATTAAACATTATCGCGCAACGTATTTGACATTCGTTTTTGGCGTCGTCTTCGCAGCCGTTTTTATTGTGCCCGTTAACCACAGAGGCGGCGCAGTATTCTTACGGCTTCATTGTCTTTGCTTTTATGTTGATTAAATTATAAAATATTTACTTGCTCAATGCTGCCTGATGCTGCCAACATACATACAAGGATACACTGACAAACACATACAAATATATTTGTATGTGTGTATATTCTTTGCAGCGTAAAGCTCCTTTGCTGTATATAAATTTCATGTTTATTGTGCAAGCGAATGCGGCGTATACTTAACTTTTGAGAGTACATCTTAAATTATACTTAAGATTTCAAAACAGCAACAAAAAAAGGTGCTCTAATTGCCACTCCTTATGGCCTTTCATTGCTTTTTAACAATTTACTTATCATCACACTGTTGCCAATTGATACATTTACCTTAAACTTAAATACTGCAAAACGAATTTTGACTTTAACCTTAAGTTCATTCTCCTTCTGCTTATCGTACAGCTCGCACAATCAAACATTTTTACAAGGGCTTACAATTTTGGCTAAAACAATCATGTTAAGACAACAAATCTGTAAATTTTGAGCAAATTTATCAATCCAAGTCTAAGTATAAATTTTACTGAAAAGTGGCTTAAACCGAATATGATTTTATACTTTTGGACTTATGTTAATTGAAATCCTTTAACCTATTATATTTTATATATATATGAATCTTTGATCTTCATACAATCATTTGGTATATTTGTCTTGTTTTCAAGTTGTATAAAGTTTCATATAAATATATTTTTATTTTTATTTCTTTTTTTTTATTATTTTGAATAAGGAAGACGAGAGTCTAACCATAAAGGTGTAGCTTATACATAATAATAATATTAACAAAGAAAACTTTAAATTAGCATGTAATCATCTGACTTATTACATTATGGGGTCGACGTCTGTTTCGGCGATTTAAATTGGTATTTATCTGGCAGTTAAAGTATATTTTAGCTATTTTAATAATTTATTTTATATTTCATATTAAGCAAGCTCTAAAATAATATGTGTTCAATGATAAAATTAATCAACAATTTACTAACTGAAGCTATTATTTGAAAATTAATTTAAAAAAAACTTACTTAACAAACCTATAAATAATTAATAATAATTGGTGTTTCATAAAAAAAGGAAAAGATGAAAGAACAAGTAAGAAGTCTGTAGTCGAGTGTACCCGACTACGAGAGCCCCTTTGCGTACATATACAGACTTCTTACTTGTTATACCTAATGTGGTTGTCATGTGAGTAAAGTCAACTATTCGCACAATACTTGGTAACTGGTATAGATAGATAAAATGTATATTTTATATATAAATTTATAGAATTTTATTTTGGGTTAACTTAAAGTTAGTTTAGGTAATAGTTGGTAACAACTGCAACAGCTCCAATTAATGGAAAATTAAGTTTATTTTTGATGCAGCATTTACTCTAGTGCTTTCCTTTTTATTCACAATCAATATTCATAGTATTAAGTCTGACAAATACTAAATGATCTAGCACTCTAATTTATTTTTATCATTCACTTAGTAGAGCTATAGATAGTCGAATAAAAGTAGGCTCCGCGTAGGTTATCTGCTTTACTTTTGCTTAAAAACTAATTTTTTACGATTTTTTTTGGAAAGAACTCTTTTGATAAACTTTTTTGATAAACCTTTTAGTTGAAAGTTAAAAATTTTTATAAATTTTTTGTTATGTTATAAAAGATTTCTTATTGTTTTAAATAGTTAAGGATAAATAATTAAGGATGCGTTTCAGAGGTGTATCATTTATTTGTATAGCTGTGCTGCTCTTGTGTATTTCGCAGTTGTATGTGATATCTGTTAATAGTGCTTGTTGCTCTTCGAAGACGATATCCTTTGAATTAAAGGATAAATCTGATACTTGTGCCAATTATGATGCTAAGATAACACGAAATGATCAGTGTGCAGCGGATATTTGTAATGATGGTACTATTGTTACTGGAACCTATTGCGGCCTTGGACCTTGCAACATCTTTGGATGCAACTGTGAAGGGGGCTGCCGCAAAGGCGATGCTGTAGCTAAATTTATTGAATTCTACGGCGATTATAACATAAGAAATATTCGTTTTATTTAATACATAAAATAAAGTCTACCACATGTTATCAAAAACTATATACATTAATGACTAATGAACACTTGTTCCGTTAGATTATAGCACGCACAACAAGTCTATTGACATTGCTTCAAATTAATCAATTTTCAATTAACAGAAGAAAATTATTTGACATTGTCTGATAAGAGAAAGTTCAATTGATAAGCCCAGCGACTGAAAGCGAAGTATATAAGCTCGTCAGATTTCTTCAGAAGCTACAGTAACGAGTATTTAGTTGCCTTCATCATGAAATTGTCAATGATCATACCGTTGTTTATGGCCATTTGGCTGCTGCTTTTGACGCAAACCACAAACGCTGATTGCTGCAAACCCGTTAAGATACTTTACAAGTTGTCTAACATTAACAAAAATAACACTTGCCAGACATATGGAGGAAAGTATCATGCCCATGAGACCTGCATTAAGAAAGTCTGTGGTAATGGCGATGGCGTTAAGGGTACCTGGTGTGGGCGTGGCAAATGCAATCCTAGTGGCTGCCATTGTAGAAACGGCTGCCTTCCTGGCGAGGCTACATCCAGTTTCCGTGAGAAGCACGGATATTTTAACTTCGACTATGTTGGCTATGCCTGAATACAAATTGCTTAAAAATAAATAAAGTATAAACATGTAGTAGAACTCTAAGAAAGCGCTCCTTCTCCCTCTCGCTCTCTCTCTCTACCTCACACACAACTACGTTATAGTACCAATCATTTTATTTATCAGATTACAAATTAAATGTGGTGCAATCCATAAAGTATCGCATGGTCCGAAGTCGTTCGGTAACCAAAGCTTCTACTTCTGGTGCTTCATTTGCAGGCAGTCATACATCCACTTAGGAATGGGAGTTTCTGCCGAAAACAATCCGTAAACAAAGCAAACGCCCACAATGGGTTATAAGTTCTCACTTTAAGAGCTATGTAGGTAACCCAAATACGAGCAGGCGGCTGCTCCTGGCACTACAGGGACTCCGACAAACTGCAACGGCAATAGCAGCTCACCTGGCGTATCGTCTTACAAAAAAAACTATCCGCACCCAACAGCTGCGGATGCAATAAGAGAAGCAGTAGGAAAAGTTATCATACTAGTACCAAGAAAAAGCTGAAGCTGAAGCTGAAGCTGAGGTGGAGGTGAAGCTGGAGCAAGAGCTGGAACCATGGCCAGTTTATCAATTCGTGCCACATAGCAAAAATTGATTGCAACGATTTATACTTTCTACTTCCTTTCACTTTATATTTTGCCTTGCTGTATGCGAGTACCACTACCAGTACATGTTCATCCTGCTCGTTGTTGTTGCTCGCCTTTGTCCCTTTTCATCTTGTAAATACTTTTACTATAATATCCTTTCATTGCTTGTTTTCACTGCAAGTGCCTGGCATTGTTTGCTGTACTCGAACTTGTTCTTATGTACTTGTATTATTGTTGTTGTTGGTGTGTTGTTGTTGGCGTTGTTGTTATACGTTTTTGGTTTCGATTCTTTCGCTTTCTCTGACTGAATTGGACTGGCTCCAGAGGATACCTCGGGTTGCCTCCATAGCCGTGGCGTTGCCAATCTTTTGTGTAACACAACACAATGTCCTGCGGTTGTAAAACGATTTATTTTGTTATTGATTCGCTGTAAGTGCTCCTCGTGCCGCAATCCCCCTAAGGATATGATGCAAATAATGTAATGGCAGCTCAAGGCTCTCTCCATTTACCTCTCTACCACTCACTCTCTCTTTCTCTATATATACCTCTGTCTCTGTCTTATGATTCTCCTTTGCATACCCATATATTTAATGTAATACTCCAGCACAATGCTTCTACTGGCAGCTCTCCATCTCTTTAGGTCTCCGGTTCTCGTGCTAAACATAAATAAACATTTCGCCGAGATTATTGAAGTTTTATAACTCATTTCTGTCGATTGGTGGGCGCGGCCAGCGATGTGTATAAATAAATGGGAGCACATTTGATACGCTCCAGGGGAGACTTGTTAGGGTTGGAGGGAGAGGTTCAAGGTTTGCCTCTGTGAAGTTCATGCCACTGCCACAGTCTGAGCCATACAGCATACAGTACTACAGACAGCTGTCCTTTGGGCGCCTTTCAGTTTTCGTGTTGCTGCACATTTTAATAAATCGCTTACAAGAGCAGCTAACAGAGCCGTCCTGACTCTCGTCCTGAAACAGTCGGGCAGGAAAAAGCGGTGGGAAAGAGGGCAAAGCAGCTAGCAGCACAATAAGAAAATTCATGATCATAAATATCCTGCAGGCGTTAAACGTTCACGTCGTTTTCAACCTCGTCGTCGTCGTCCTGAACGTTGTCGTTTGTCGGCATCGTCTCTGCCACTCGCCGCCTTTAATCCTTGAGTTTTTAACATTGGCTCCACTCAACTTTTGCTCTATGCAAGCTCCTCGACTCCACTTAACTTGACTCAACTCAGCCTCAGCCTCAGCCTTAGCCTTCGCCTTCGTATCAGCCTCAGCCTCAGTTTCATTTTCAGTTTCAGTTACTTTGGCCGCTTTATGCACCACTTTTGATTTAATATGCTCGTTCCCAGCCACCACACGAGGCACCACAACAAAAACAGTTCCACTGTTGCCTTTCACTACTGAGTTTTTGTGATTTGTGTCTATATTTAGATGGTTCGTCCATCTGAAGCCCCAATGTCTCATCACTGTTTCTGTTATTTTCCAGCTGCTCCTTGCTACTGTTGCTATTATTGTTATTGTTGTTGAGGTTGGCATTGTTTCCGTCTCGGCTTGAGCCGGTTTTGTTTGTTTATTTTTTCTTTTTCCATTTCCAAGCCATTAACTAAAGCGCCCCAAACACTCCAAACAAACTCTAAGAAAGAAGAGAAAATAAAGAATAACGAATAAAATAAAATAAATAGAAAAATGTTCCGCGTAATGATTTGCGACACATTTATTCGCAACATAAATTAAACAAAGCCACCAACCAACTGTCCAAGAGGCAACCACAAAAGGACATTTTGACGTTTGCCACATTTGACACTACTCTCATTCACACACACATACAGAGCACTCCTTGTTGCTATATAACTGCTACTTGCAGCAAAATTCTAATTTAAAAGTTCACTTGCAACATAACTCGAGTCTCTGTATTATATATATAAAGTTGTTTCATAGCGGACTTTAAAACTAAAGAACTCTGCGATCTTAGAGAACTTTCTTTACAATAAGAAATGAGATTGACAGATGGAAATTATGAAAAATATTTTGAGATTGATATTTAAAACGTGTTCTCCATTTTGAATAGAATTTAAACATTTATAAAGGATTCAATATTAATAGTATTTGTTTGTGCTTAATATCTTGGCTCAAAGCAATACAGATTTCGATAATTTGCCTTCTCGTTGTTTGTGTGTTGTTGAGTTGCCTCAGTAACCGTTACATTAAGGACACCAAATAGCCTATGCCAGCTCATATTTCAATCTAAGGCATGTGCTTAGCCCAAGGACAAAGTAGCTGCTGCCTTAACTTAAAGCTATATTAATAGTTTATAGCAATATATTAAGCTTATAATTACTTTACATAATTTTTAGTTAATTTATTAAGTAACAGTTTTAATATAAACAAAATACTTACTAAATATAATTTAATATAAATTTAATATGTTTTTTCGTTAACTTCTGAAATGATTCATTGCTGGCAGGGAAAACTTTAATATGGTATGTATGTTCATAGAACTTTAAGTGCTTGCAGGATATTCAAGCTCACAGGAATCAGTCAAGCAGCATAAATAGAACCTTAGAGTAAAACCTTTACCAAATTGGCAGTTGCTTATGGCCTCATCGCTTATGCCATCTTTATGATTAGCGAAGAGACCCAAAGCCAATATTTAGATTAAACAGCATGCCACATGTTTGCGACCCACACACACACACAAACACACACTACATATGTATATATAGAAAGAGTAGCATAAATAAATGGATTTGTGCATGTCTTGGTTACTTTGTGTGTGTGTGTGTATGAGTGTGGGTGTGTGTATGTGTATGGCTAGCAACTATTTCTCGTACATTGTCGAATAATTTATGCCAAAAGCGTAATTAAATTAATTAGGATTAACTTTAGCGGCACACGCATTAAACTAGCTTTGATTAGCTTATGTTTTGTACACACATACATACACATGCACACACATACATACACACAGCACAGATATTATCTGCAATTAGGCTGGGATAGCGGCGCCGCTACTAATTGTTATTAATTGCTCTACCAAAAAATGTGCAGCCAACTGAGCAAAGTGAAAAATGTCTAGTTAAAGTTCAAGAAAAATGTTAGATAGAAAATATGGAATAGTTGAGAATCAGAGAATATAGGGCAAAAGACAGAGTACAGGCAAGTAAGTATTTCATTTGAATGAATTGACAAATATGAAATCAACGAAAGTTTTCTATCTACTTTAGGTAAGATATATTTTATTGAAATATTGTACCTGACACTCATGAGATGCGCTCCCTAAAGGAGCAAGTCCTTATACTCGCACTCTCTCTTAAGTTCTTGCCCTATTCCTGGTCGAAGTCAGAGGCAAAACCAAAATACAGAATGGAAAAAAAATAACAAGAGTTCACATTGCGATGCTCTGCACGTGCAAGAAATTGTCGAGATGGCAAATAGTTTTCCAACAGCTAAAGCAACAACGATGCCAAATGGAAAACTGAAAATGTACCACTGACTGACTCGAAGTGGGTGACGGTTGGCAACAGATAAAAAAGTGACACAACTACACACCTATATGCCATACCCATACCCATAGCCATACCTATAACCTTATACTTATACCCTTACCCTTGAGTGCCTCTTGACCAGTTACAGCTCGCTCGTCCGAAATAAACTCGAAAATTATTGTTTTTGTTTTCGTTACACTTGAGTTTTCTTATTCGTCGGAAAACTTTTATTAGGTGTCTGCACTTTCTGCCAATACTTTTATACTTTCTTCTACTTTTTCTTTTTTTTTGATAAAATTACTTCAGGGAGCAACAGCCTAGCGATCGAAAGATGACAGATGAAAGATTTTAATTAAAATATTGCCCCAACCAAGGATTCAATCCAAAAATGAATAAATCAACACTGCACTCAGCACTTACCACTCAGCGCACTTTCAACAGGTTTTATCAAGTGCCAGGCAATATACCTACATTTATACATATATATATATATCTTTATGTATATCTGGAACTTAGCTACCTACCCACCTACACAGCCAAGGCAGAACGTAACTACCAAACGATGCCTGGACACGCTAGGGGCATGGCAGTATAAAAGGACCATTTACGGCGCCGCCAGAAGACACATAATTTATAAACGTTGATAAAATGTGAAGGAGCCATGCAAAGCTTTCACCTAGTGCACCACATAAATTACTTTGGAATGGTTTGGCAATGAAACACATGAGCGCATTCAAACGGATCAGGCTGTTAACTTAACAGTGCGTTAACATTTAAGAGCATGCAGCGCAGAAGTGCGCAGCTGCGTTGCTGTTAGAGCTTAAACTGACTGCAAATCATCTGTTAAATCACAGAAACGGAGCAAAGCACAAAAAGTAGTATTATTAATAAATTAGATCAAATGCATTAACAATAAAATAGATTATATATTACTCTGTCATACTTTTTAAATTGTTGCATTAATTTTAAATCAAAATTAATAACTAAACTATTATTTAAGATACATTTAAAGAAATCATAAAGAATCTTTACATATGAATGATATGTGTTTCAAATTGATGCCATATAAAATAGTAACAGTTTCTCAGAGTTGCAGTTAAGTAAGCCACAAGAGTTAATTTATCTTTAATTTAAATGAAATTCTATTCGAAATAATCAAGAGAATTTGACTGCTGGACTGTTATCGTTTACAATTTAGGTAAGTTCTAATTATAAACTGATGTTAAGCTTAAAAATTTCAAGATTACTATAAAATCCCTAAGTACTTCTGCTACTAACCTAGAAACAACAATAAGTTGCTGTTTCTGTTCCTCCTGCTTACATAATGGTAAGCAAAGACAAAGTCAAGTAACCACAGACTGCATTCAACTACATGAGGTGCAGTCGACTTGAGGTAGCTTCACTGTGCTCAACTAGTTCGGTTATGCGGTCGCCTTAAGTGCTTCGTGGGTTACAGTTTACCTCTCGCTCTCTCTGTCCCACTCTTTCGTATACAAACTGTGTAACCTGAATTTGGCAAAGGAGTAGAGGAGTAAAGGATAAAAGCGGACGTAGCCGCGGCCATAGAGTCTGGTCGCCAACTAACAGACATTCGTGGCTTTACGTTTAATTTCAACATCAGAACTAAGGATATGGGTTTGGGTACAGTTAAGGAAACTGCTATGTCTGAGCAAATGTGAATACATATTTTGGTCTTGGTTGCTGGCTAAGACAAACAGCAATGGCAAGTAGTTGTTGTTGTTGTGGCAAGCAAGTCTAGTTTACACAAAACCCGAAGGTGCATGCGTCCCATTAGCAATGCTTTATGCATTTACCAACCAACACAATTTAAACAGCTTTAGAAAGTTTATTGAAAGCAAAAGGGAAAAAAATTACCTCTCTTGACGCACTTTAAGATTATGATGCACTCAATAAACGTAGTTGCAACACCCACCCCCGCCTACAGCAAGCGCACTTCTTGTGGTTGCTACCCTCTTTTATCCGCTACAGGATGACCATGGCCATTAAGCTCCCTTACAGCTTATGAATAATGCGCACGATTTGCAGACGCCATAAATAATACGCAAATCGAAAACGCGCAGCGTCTAATTGAAAATGCTGAGGCATTACTTGCCAGGGGAGGACCAACAACTGTGGGGGCAGTGACAGAGGCAACGGCAGTGACTGAGGCAACGGTCAGTGGATGGATTCATTCGCTTTGCCAGAGATTCATTCGCCTTGCCAATTAGACAGCATAGACACGTGCCGTATGCCCTATACCCTATGCCCTATGTCCTACGCGTATATCCGCAACGCGGAGCTATCATTTATTGGGGGAGAAATCGAAGGGACATGGAGATAGAGAAGAAGCAGCGAACGATTGAGGATATCCGTCAGCTTACAAGCCTTAGCCGTTAACCGATAACCGTTAACCAAGGGGTAGCTGCAAGCTCAGGGACTTATATGAACTGTTTCCATTGTTCTTGTTGTTGTTATTCGTCCTTATACTGTAAGTGGGCAAGTGCGCACTTCAACTACACACGTTAGCATAGCTCTTAACAGCATTTAATGGCCCGAATAGCACAAAGTTAGCCAATGTCCGCGCCCTGTTGAATTGCCAATGAAATTTTAGTGGCTTACATTGTGGCTGACAGACACTTAAACTTTTTAACACCAATTTAATCAACTCAATAACAGCAATCACAAGGAGTAAAAACAATCTCTAGACATCTGTCTGCTGCATGTCCTTTAACAAGTGTTCAATCTTCAATTTTCTTGTGAATGTTGGAGACATAAAAGTGACAAAAAATATCAATTTTACATAAGAATTCATTTACAAATTGTTAAACTTAATTAAATTTAATTTCTATACAGATTTGTTATCAACTTTAATTGTTGTTACATTAATTAAAATAACTATGCAATTTTGCATCAACAATTGCTAAATGACATGATGCACATTAATTCTCAGTTTCCAAATAGAATTATTTCAATTGGAAATCGAATATTTTGTCTAACATCTCAAAGCTATTCCCAGTTGCAATTTCATTGGCATTTCGATTAAGTTGTTGCTGTAAAATAGTTGTGAAACACTTTCACTACCTCAGCTTTAATTATTTATACTCGTAAATAGCTGTCCAAGAACTATATATATATTCACATATATTTCACATGCATCTACAGATACGAAAGCCACATCCATATCCACATCCACATCCACATCCACATCCGTATCCGTAAGTGTATCCGTAAACGTCGAATATAAAGCTTAATGATTTAACTAGCGTTGCGTCCGTTGCGCCATGTGGGTAAAAAGTTTTCCTATTCCTCGTATACTTCACCTGGAAATTGCATAAAAATAAAACCGCTTAACTATTTAATTTCTTGAACGTGACTTGTCCAACGGTATAAGAGCGCTTGTCATCTGGCATCAGGGGTATACTCAGTGTTTCAGGGCTTAAGCTCAGCCACG
Source organism: Zygothrica quintamaculata (assembly GCA_037044455.1). Classification (NCBI taxonomy): domain Eukaryota; kingdom Metazoa; phylum Arthropoda; class Insecta; order Diptera; family Drosophilidae; genus Zygothrica; species Zygothrica quintamaculata. Next base: position 180,996 of record JBAMBS010000456.1, read on the forward strand.
TGGAGCAGTGCAGTCAGTTTTATGGTTGCTTCACTTTTTTGTTTTGTTCTTTACCTTTTTTATTGTGGCTTTTGGGCAGATGCAACTTTGTTGCTGCAACTTTATGACAACAGGCGAGCGTTCAAGTCATAGACGTACAACGTACATGACAACGGTACAGACAGTTGGCAACACTAGGAAATTAACTGGCAACGAACACTAATTGTCTATCCAACTATCCAACTATGTAACGTGTTGACTTTTGGCCATTTCGACATGTGTCAGCCGCAAATACATATGGCTGATAGAGCAGGCTTCCTTGAGGCTAGCTACTTAGATAACGTTTAAAAGCCAATGGCAGCAACTTAAGTCATAACACTTTAAATAATGTTAACTGACACAGTAACTCCTACTACTACTACTACTAAAATTTACCTACTTACTCTATCTCTTACTCTCTCTCTCTCTCTCTCTCTCTCTCCCTCTGTCTCTTACCAACAGCCGCTGGGTAAAGTGACGTGCGACTACTGCCAAAAAACGAGAACGACGCTTCATTGCAGCAATTTGCATTTTAAGTTGCTAATGACAAAAGTTATAATTGCATAACGCTCAACATGGAGGACCCAGTGGAAGTACGAGGCGTTGAGTAGAAGAACGACAACGATGTCGACACAGCCAGAGAGGACACATGAGTTGTTTCTGCTATATGTTGTCGCTGTAAATGTTGCAGTCGTTGCCGTTGCTCTTGCTGTTGCTGTTCTTGTTGCTGTTGCTGTGAAGTAAGTTGCCTCCATGAAGGTGTCATGCGTTTGCCTAAGGTACGAGCTGCAAGGAGATGGCACTGGCAAGCAGCGTGGGGGTATAGTGGGAGGGGGGAACGGCACTTGGCAGCCGGAAATGAAAAGTAAATCAAATGAGTCGCTGCCAGTGCGTACTTGATGAACGCTGTCCGTTCCCTTTAGTTGCAACTTACAACATCACTGAAAATTGCCGTCGTTTCGTTGTCAGCGTGTGTGTCTGCAACTGGGGCAACACAGCACTTGCAGCATATACATACACATACATATATATAAATATATGTATATATAGTGCCAATAAATGATTTACAGACCCATAGGCTACGCATTATACAGTCTGACAGTACATTTCATTTCAATCATTCATTCATTCATTCATTCAATCAACCAACTGATATTCCTTTGACTACTTCCAACGGAACACCTTTGTGCTCAATTTAATAAAAAAAATCTGCATATTAAATATCTGAAATATTTTCCATAAACTGTTTTACTCAAATTATACTTAATTAAATTTTTCTTAATAATTAGAAGCAGCTTTATTTATTTTTGTAGAGTTGTCAAATGCAAGTCAACTTTGGGGCTCATTAAACCAACCAAAAGAGCAGATAAACTAATGCATTCTTATGCAATTGCTGTCTCTAGTTAACTATCTCTCTCTCTCTCTCTCTCTCTTTCTATTTCTCTTACTCCCTTTTATTCCCTCCTACATACATGCACCTATGTACTTGCATATATAAACTATTTGAGCTAAGCTATTTAGTAAAAGTGGAAACATAGAAAACATACACTTGCATTTAATACCCTATAAAATGTTCCAAATTGAGTTGCATAAGCACACAAAATTAGCGAAAAATATTCAAAATTTGTTTACTATAAATCATATTTATCAAATAGTTTACTATCAGGCTTAAGATAATCATTATCTATATTGATTTCTGAACAGTTTTGGTTGCACTTTAAGAACAAAATTTTAAAAATGATAATCGAACACTTATATGAGGTAAAAGGATATTAAAATAAAATAAACAAAATTAAATAGTTAAATAGTTATATGAATATTTATTAAATTTATAGTATAACGTTTTCTATAAGGTCGAAATAAATAGTATCTTTAATAATTTTAAATATTATATTTATTTAAGTAATAAAATACTTTTGTATATTACCCCGGCGCTCCAAAAGTTTCTCTTTAATAGAGAATGCTTATTAGTTGGGACTTTTTAGGTGGGTATTTTATAGTCAAGCATATACTTTAATGTAAGAAGTTGTTGTTATTGTTGTTGCGGTTGTTGCTGTTGTCACTGTGTGTCGCTGCTTTGAGGTCACTTTGACAACTGTTACCGCAACTTGCAGCCCCACTTAACGGTAGACAAGCTTGTGCAGCTTGTCAGACATACAGACAGACAGAGAGACAGTTAGAGAAGACCAGAAGCAACTGAACAAGCAACCAAACGACGAAACGACCAAACGACGAAACGACCAAACGACCAACCAACACCGAAAGACAGACAAACAAATGCCACTTGTGTTGAGTATCATTTGAGAAAAATGTTAAATACACTGAGCGAAAACGAAAATGAAAACAAAATGTGAGTAGGTTAAGAGTCAAAAGCGTATGAGCTGTAAAATAAAACCAACAAAATGTTAGGTATACAAAAATGCTATACCAAGGGAAAGTGGAAGTAGAAGGTGAAATGGAAGTGGAAGAGTGTATATAGTATAGTAAAAAGAGTGAGAAGAAAATTAGAAAAACATGGACATGATGTACAGAAGGATGCGAAGTATGCGGATATACACTGAGTGAAGATACTGCAATGCAGCTTACCAGCAAAATGCTGTTTGTATCAGCTAAAAGCATATACACACACATACATATATATCTGTGTGAGTGTCTCTGTGTGTGTGTACATATACACATTCTTAATTTTTTTCTTCTCTTCATTGTTGTTGCTGTTGTTATTATAGTTGCTTGTTGCTGTTGCTTTTGTGGTTTTGTTTTTAATATTAAGCGCTTTAGTTGACGCTGACGCTGCTTGTTTTCTGCTACTTTTTGGCAGAAACCCACGCAAAAAAAGTATGAAAATGTAAGGGAAAAAAATATATAAAATAATAAAAAACAAAAACAACAAAAACTTATGCACATAATAACAAGCCATATGTGTGATTAGATGTGTTTGTCTGTGTGTGTTTGAGTTGAGTTTTATGTAAGCTAAGCACATTGCAAAATGCGAAAGTGTTTAGACAGCAAAGCAGCCCCGCTTCCTTGCCTACCCTTTTATTACCTCTTTGTAACCACCCATGCCAGCAATAAATAAAAAATGCAAAAACTAAATCCCCTGAAAAGCAGGGGCATGCCCATGCAGCAGCATGCGGCATCAGAGATGTGGCATGGGCTGCGAGCGCCACCTGAAATAAAATATAAATAAATGTGCTCGCAAGAGCAAATCAAAGGACGCACATTATGCATATTGTATGCCCCTTGCCACAAGCCCGTCTACCTGGCACAGTGCCACACACACACATCCACCCACACATTAAATTTGCTTGCCCCCAATCTTTGTGTATGCAACAGCAGCCACAGCTGAAACGTGCACATAAATTAGTAATTTGCCACTCACTCCTTCAAATTTGAATATATTTCCCCCCCCCACTTGAAATTGTCTCTACACTATCCACTTTACCTTGACTTGACTACTGGATAATATTATATTTATTTGTTTTAATACATATATATATATATATAACTGTTTGATATACACAAATAATACAACTGACCTCTGTTAATGTTTTAGAAGATTTAACAATTGACTTTAACAGTGAAAGGCAATTAAGAGTTGTTCTTTCACTTTATTTAAACTTAAAATAAAACATGGAACATATTCAACAAAGCACTTAAGTCTTTCACATAATTAAACAGATATGTATATATATAAATATACCGCAAAATACATATTTGCAATAACTCTAATGTATTTTTATTAAATATAAAGTAATCATAAGGTAACATTTAATTTATAGACATTTAAATATACGTATCCTGGTAGATAACCAATCAATCCTTACCCCAAAAACAACATTGAGATTTATATTCTATATCTGATAGCATTCCTTTCTTAAGGCAGGCGCGCTCTCTCTCTGCTGCTATTAATAGCGGTGCATGCCTAAGCTATAGTAATTTGGTGTGTGTATCGGCTAGCATGCACATTCGCTAACTAAAGCTTACTCTGTGATCGCTGCGTTTAGATATTTTCGACCAATGAAAGTGAAGTACGTCTGATGCTTGTGCATTTCATTGGTCTATTGATATACTAGTATTAGTGAGTACATGTGCGTAGCTGAACTCAATTCTAATGCTTAGAGCGAGGCTTCTGATCATATTGATTCAGTTGAGCAAATTGCGGTCTGCCTTCTGTGCGGAATCTGATTGTAATTTAACATTTTTATTCTATTTATAGTAATTTATAATTTTATATAATTTTTATTTAAAAGCTTATTTCAAGCATATTCCACCAACAAAATTCAAGTTTTTATCTTTATAACCAAAACAACATGGAATCTAATGTTGAGTAGCTATTAGGAAAATATATATAAAAGGATATAAATCTGATTGTACTAATTGTTCATTTCCAAACAGAAGTTTTGCACTGTTTAAGAGTTCTCTTTATGTGGTTAGACTGCTTTCAACTCTCTGCAACATGATGTAATTTTCCTTAGGGCTTAACTTAAACTGCATTGTTCTTCATAATGAACACATACCTACTTACACATACAAAACATATACATACATATAGTTTGGTAGAAAGAAAGTTTTTTCTTGGTCCTTTGATGGGCACAATTGCCGTTTAGCGTCAGCGGCTTTTCTGCTGTATTCTGACCTGGCCAAGCTTATTTGAACAACACATGTCGTGGCACTGCAGTGCTGTATATGAGATAATCATATTTCATTCCCCCTTCCCCTCTGCTACTCCACATTTAGCTCTTATCCTTCGTTTACTACTCATATTTTTTGTAGTTTTACAAGAACAGTTTTGGGATCTAAATAATATAAAATATGTACAAACCAAGCTGGCAAATTACGAGTTGGCTTCCCCCAACCCCCCGCAACCCCCCAAACTTTATCATCAACCTTATTCTCATACAATGCTGTTGGCAGCTTCAGTACTTGCCAGCTGGCAATGCAGTTTTCCAACAACAGCAGCAGTAACAACTAAAAGCAACAACAAAAACAACAACAATGAAATGAGCAAAGTGAACCGCAGCAAACTAAAAAGAAAAGTCCAGAAGTAGCTGCCAACCAAAAGGACAACATCAACAACATTAACAACAGCAACAACAACAAAAACAATAACAACTATAAGAAAGTCAAATTAAATTTCGCATAATTTTGTCATTTCTGTTGTTGTTTTTCTTTCTATTGTTGTTGCTGTTGTTTTTTGTTGCCCGAAGCTGCACTTTCGTTTACTTTTTCAAAAAGTTTTTTGTTTTTGCGGCTTGGCGCAACTTTTTTGCCAGCCACATGTCGCATTTGCTTGCATTTGTTGTTTTGGCGCAGTTTTCTTCATTTGATGAAAAATTGCAAGCCGAACTTGAACCAAATATAAAATGCACACATTCCTCCTCTCCTACCCTACTTCATTGCACCACCATCATACAGTTAAACATTCATTTAAACCTTGGTAGAAAACCTTCTGGCAGCTGGTAACTGAAACAGCTGTAAGATAAAAATGTTTTTGGGCCAAAAGTTTTGGCCAACTGCTTGGCACACAAACACAAATCAAAAGTGGCCAAATGAGGCGCACGAATCTAATTAGTTTGCTTGCTTCCACAACCCACCACCTTCATACACAACCACACACAATACTCCCAGTGCAACATTGTAGCATACAAAGCGGGAAACGGAAGTTTGCCTTGTGCCCAGTGGGAGACGCCATTGTTGTGTGCGAGTCAAGCAATTAGCCAAACAGTGGCAATGTCCATGTCCCATGTAAGTAGCCAGTGTCCCATTCAAAGCCTAAATGTCACCAACCCACCTGGCCAACAGTAAAGCCCACCCACTCAACTACGTAGCTGTCCACCAGTCCACCAACCCAGCAACCCACCCACCTATCCAGCTACGGCACAATAGCCAGCAAAAGCACAAACAAAAGGACCAAGCGCTAATCTCTAGTAAATTGTTGTTTATTTTTTGGATTTAAACGCTGTGTTTAGTCCTGTCCATTGCCAGAAGGGAGCACTACAAGTACTAGCCATGTCGCTAATTTCGCGTGGCAATCGCCCATTGAGCGAGAACACTAATTAGCCAACGCTTTTGTCCACTGCTACAACAGGTAGCAACCCCTACCCACATCCCACTACCCACTACCAACTACCGTTGTTACCCAAACTGCGATGCCGCATAAAAAATTAATATGTGAAATCCTTAGCTCAAAAGCGAAACGCAAATGCATATTTATGAGCTACTCAAAATGTTGCAAGTCTGCTACCACCCCTTCCCCACTGCCCCAACCCCTACTACTTCTCTACTCACCCCATTTTATTATTAACTTCACTCGTTCCCATTGTTGTTGTCGTTCTCGTTGTCGTTGTCGTTGCTATACTAAAGCAACACTATCATTATTATATATAAAGTCGGCTGGTTGTGCATGGAATTAAGCAAAATTCCATACAATATTCATATTACATGCCAAAACTTCTTAAGTCTATAATATTCAACTTCAAAATTACTCCATTAGAAAGGATGATATGGCAGAATGTGAAATGAGAGTTGATTGAACATAGTTAATATCCCTTAATTCAATTAATAGAACATATATACATATAAATACATATATGATGATATAATAGCTCTTAAAGTTAACTTTAAAAAATTGCGAAATGAAATATTTTCTTGAATATTTTATTCGCTTTTCTTGCTGCTGCTGCCAACTCACATAGAGGAAAAGTTTATAGAAATTGTTTGAATATGGAAAATTTATTAATTATTTCTAGTTAATATGGAAAATCGATTAAAAGCAAAGTGACACAGCGCTTTTTATGGGTCAAAGAAATATGATAAAAAGAAAAGATATATTGAAATATTGAAACATTATTGATGAACAAAGAAAAACTTCTTAAAGAACAATGCAATCCATTAACAGCGATTGATTATTCTTCAAAATTCTATAGGTTTATCCAAGTGACGATGAATTTTGATAAAATCAGAAGATTAATTAAAGGATTGTAGCATTTTTTAAAGGATATAAGTACTTATAGCTGAGATAACTAATAGTTCATAAAAGAACACTAAGAGATATGTAAAGATATATAGAAGATGTTGCTTTAAAGGATTTTTGCGTATGTTAAAGACAAATAGAAAGTATAAGCAAGAACTGGATAATATTTTTGAAGTAAATCTCTGTGAGTAGACTTTGACAAGTAAAGGATCTGAAATGATAAACCTTGTATGGTTTTTGGTAGAAGAAACATGATGAGAACAAGAAAAGCAAAGCCATGTTTTGCAATGATTCCATTCATTTGTCATCCAATTTTTGCACTTTGTCATCCACAAAAGGTAAAAGCAAAAGGAAACTAACGGCAAATATCCCAAATGAGACAAAGCTGGAAAATGTGCTATGCCTGCAGTACACCTGCATTTGGAAAATGGGGAAAATGTGACTTGTGGACATCGGAGGATTGTAGTAAGTGGAGAGCAGTTGCAATGTCAGTTTCTATTAACGCTTTTGACTTTTGGGTTGAAGCAGGTCGACGGCTTCAACGCAGACTCAAAGGATACTCGCAGTATTTCACTTTGTTCAAATTCCTTGCGAAATGTTGCAATGCATACTTTCAGGCGACAAGCGACTAGCTCTATAGTTGGCCGGGTGTTGGCAGTGTGAAGTGTGTGCAGTTGTTGTTGGAAGCTGGAGAAACAGCCACAAAGTTGCCTTCAACAGGGCATAAAACGTAATTAGTTGTAATTGATTTAAGCACAAGTAATGTTGATTAAACGGGGAGAAAAGACGCGTGCTTGTGACTGTTGATATGACAACGACAGCGAGCGAGCCTGCAACATTGTGGTAAGCCTGACTGCCACAGTTGCGTACCATGTAGCGAGTAGACACTTATGCTCGTATAGCAGCAGCAGTAGTAGTAGTGGTAGTTGTATGCTCATACCGTATGGGGTAGAGAGGACCCTTTGCTCATATTTTAGGAGCTGGTTGTCATATGACGATATGAACAAGGTTTCTTACAGCTTTGGTGACAGCTCAACAAAAGTCCTGACACTGTGACAACAACAGTGCCAAACAAAGTACAAAGTGCAATTGTTGCAGTTGCACCACAGCAGAGCAGAGCACAGCACAGTCCCCTAACTCCACAACAACATAGCCCCATAACCCCATTACCCTTTGGAAGTTCATTTGGCAGTCGCCGTAGCAACACGCACAGCAGGCAACTACCTTAACTCACAAAGACATAACATACAAGATACAAGATACAAGACACAAGACACAAGATTTTCAAATGTGCAACTGACAACAAAGTTGCATTGATGCAGGGCTACTTATGTGCTAGTAGCTGCTCAGAAGCCAATTGCATGTGGTGTGTGGTGCAAGTTAAAGGATACTAAGGAGTAGCTGGATAATAGATAATAGAAAGCCCAGACGCATACCACACTCTCTTTGGGTATATCACGTTGCCATATTTGCACATCAGTCGAGGTGGTAGCAGCTGGCGTCATGGCAATTGTTTGACTATCTTTTAGTTATTTGTACTCGATGTGCGCTAATTTGATTGTGTTCGTGCGATAAACAGAGAACGGCCTTACGGACACATGGACTCATCTGGTTCTGGGCAGAACAAGCGATTAAATGAGCCAGGCCCATGGCAAATGGAGGCACATGACGCCTCCATGCATACATCCGGCGGCAAATAATGTTGCTCCTCTGATAGGATTTTGCGATTTATTTGCGAAGTGTAAAAGACAAAGAGCCAAAGCAACCAAACCAACCAACCAACCAACCAGCGAACCAACCAAACAAACAACCAAACCACCAACAAGTCAGCCTTGAAGTGTAGGCCAAAATGCAGATAAGACAGCAAGCGAAAGCAATTGGGCCGAGCCAAAGGAACAACTATGTAAAGTAATCAAGGAAACGTAAACGGAAAGAGTCTAGGCACAAAAACACGATATCTTAATGAAGTATCGATTGCGTCATTGCCACTGCCACCAAAAGGCAGACTGCTTCAATTGCCTCTCTCTTTTCTGTTGTTGTTCCAATTCTCCTTTTACTTGGCTCTGTTGGGGATTTTGGTAGGTAGAAGAGCACTGCGTGTGCATGGACCAGATTGAAAGGCATTTTTAAAAGACATTTGCAAAAATTCTACAGTGGGACAAAACACACACAAAACTAATATGCCATGGATTACATCAATTGGTGAGATTTCCCTTCAATAAAAATATCTACAAAGGTTTTTTTAAAGGATTTCAATTGTTGCATTTATTAAATTAAATAGAATTAAAACAGCTGTAACAAATTTTTTTTAATTTGCTTAGACTAAAGATATATCTACTATATAATAGGGTTTAAATTAATTTAAAATATATATTAACATTTAAAACATTTGTATACTTTTAATTTAACTATCAATCAGGATAGGTTTAATTTATTATTTTCTTTTGGATGAAAAACTGAACGAAATTTTCAAATGAAAAACAAAACTTAGTTGCATCAATTGATACTTTCAGCATTGCAATTACCTGGTAAATCAGGGCTCAAAAATCTGTTACTATTTATACAAAATCGTTTGCTGAATGCATCCTATCTGTATTACAATAGATAAAAAATTGAATTAAATTAATTTTTTTTAACACTTTTTAAAATAATTCAACACATGTTGAATGGTTATCAATACTTTGTGAAATGCATATGTATTTTCTATTATTTTTTTATTTTATTTATAGGTAGCAATGTACTAGATATGATAGTAGTAAAAAAATATACTGTGGAATAAAAAATGAGGCAAAGTATATAGTTCCATATACAATTATCAGTATGGAATAAATACAACTATAATCTGATAGACTGTATTCAATCAATGCACAACTAGCGACAGCTTACCACTGTAGAGTTTGGGTTTAACTGGGTGTGAGCCAAGAGCACACTTTGAATTTCATTTGCTTGTTTAGCTCTTATCGGATATTTGGCTACGTCTACCCTGGGGCAGTTGGCTTGCTGTCAGTCATCGTTGACGTTGGCCTATCAATGCCAGAAGATTACGTGTACTCCATTTGCCTCACATTTGAATTGGGTGGGGCGTATTAACTGCAATCCGCTCACCATGTATGCCAGTCTTAGCTCTGTTTAATTATTTAAAGTGCCAAAAGTTTGGTTTTTTTCCTCCCTCTCTCTCACTCTATCTCTCTTTTCTCTCTTATTCAGATTTTCTTAGTTCCCCCTTTGGTTTCGAAAAAACACGCATACAAAATCCCAAATGAGTTCATTTAAAAAACAGACCCCCACCACGCCTACACATTCAGTTAGTCCTGCCCCAACTCTTCCCCACTCACCTCATGCAGTCAGGTAGACACGCTGCTTGCTAAATATTCAATAAGCGGCAATTTTTGTAGCATACAAATGGGCGCATTAGGGTGTAATTTACAAACGGCGCGCCGTTGCGCCATAGAAATCAAAATTGCGCACACACACACCCACAAAACTCGAACTAACACAAAACGTAGTTTTAGTTAGCTTCCTTATGTATGTAGGTATGCATGTGTGTGGCTGTGTGTCTGGATAAGTGTGTTTGTGTAGGCAATACGGTATTCAGTAAACTTAACTCTGTGTGTGTGTGTGTGTGTGTGCATAACCAAATGAGTCAAAAGGGAAACATTAGTCATACCAAAAATATGACTGGTACAGAGGAAATGGCAAGAGCATAGAGTAGCTTATTATGGTCCGAATTCGATGGGTTCAATATAAAGTTGGTTGTTAGAAGAAGTGAAAGAGATCCAATGATCGGATTAAAGCACTTTTAGTAGCTTGTGAAATTGTAAAATGCTATCAACACACTTTTAATTAGTGCAGAAATAGGGCGAAATTTTCGGAAAATTCATTAAAGCTTTCAACGTAACGTTACACAGATACTATGGACAGAGTCCGGGTAACCGGAAAAAAGAGACTGGGACCAGCATCTGTTGAAATCGTAATAGAAATAGAAATGCCAGAGGATGCCAAGGCAAATGTCTGGCGGTGCAGAAGCATTTTCCACCTGCTGACTGCTTGGGCCTCGTCTAACTTTGGCGCTTGTTAGTAGGAAACAATGTCAAACTCATTAGTGCTCCCAAAAGGTTTTCTTTTACAGTGTCGCCAAGTAGCATACCCACATATACATATATACACATACATATACAGATGCTTGTGCATCCGTAGATGTGCTTCTCTGTGTGTGTGTGTATGTGCGCTGCTGTGCAGCAAGGAGCTGCTTTGAACTTTTTCTTCGCATTTACTTAATGGATTAATGAGATTTTTTATTTGCCAAAGCCAACAACATCTTGGAAAGGAGCCTAGGCAAATGCAGAGTAGGATGAAGGTAACTCAAGTTTTATGTTTTTGTTCTTGTTTTCGTTTTCGTTTTTGTTGTTTTTCTTTTCCTTTCTTTTCTTTTCTTTTGCCTCCCCCTTTTAGGTAAACACTTTTTACGTACAAAGGTGCAAAATGCAAAAGTAAAGACTCTTTTTAGGTTACAAGTGTAGGAACACTAGCAAAGTCTTAATACTTTCTAACTGAGCTTTAACTAAACTGCTTAAAATATATAATTTAAATTTAACAGTAGTTAATCTAAATAAATCAAATTGATTTTCAGTTGTTTAACTATTAATTATTATATAAAATGCAATTTGCATGGCAAATTTTTTATAAATAATTTAATGTACATAAAATATTCCCATTAGACTTCATTTTCATCAATTGGTATATATCTTTATATATTTAATCTAAAATCTGAAAATAGTTATTTGTTTAATCAAAAGTGAATACTTATTAAAACTAAAGTGTGAGCTATGAATAAACAAAATACAAATCACATAATTCCCATAGGAATCTTTCTATGTTTTTCTCTGTAATTATTTATTTATATTAAATAACAGGCAATTCAATTCAATTCAATTTAATTGACATGAATATCGTTAACTAACTAACAATTAATTTAAATAAAAATATTAATTAGAAAACAAATTTAAGTACTTCTGTCTATCTACTCAATTCTACAGTACAACTGTCAATCCATCAATAGAAATCTATTATATGCATTGACTTTAAGAGCTAAAGGCATTGAAATAATAATGCATCTAGCTGCCAATCCGGCCAATACATATCATATTTGTTTATAGCTCAAAGTTAAGCAATGAGCCAATTATAATTGGCCAAATGAATATTGAACGCCAGTGCAAATCACTCAGATTACATTGACTACAACGTGAATGTATTCATTATTTTGTTTAAGTAACAAAATATATTTTTTACGTGAGTGTATCTCATAGTCGATCTACATTTCAACTATTTTTTACATATTTTTTTGTAACTTTAACATCAAAGTAATGCAAAAATGATGATTACTTTGAATGCCTGGAATTGAAATTCAATAAAAAAGTATTTAAATATCAATGCGCATGTTTGTATTAATAATAATTTGTATATATATAAAAGATTTAACAGAAATTTACATGTACATGAGTCCAAAACATTGCCGATTTTATACTATTTACCATATTAAAGAAAATTAGCTGCAGCAACTGTCAGCAGTTGCGGCTAGTACTGTACCTTAACCCTTACTTTGGGCATTGCCTAAAACCAACCAATCCTCATGTACTCACATTATTTGTCATAGCCAACTAACGTTTGAAAATCCCCTAATCTTTCCATGAAAAACATTCAGGCTCTTTGTAACAACTGCGCAAAGTGCTGCAAAAAATGAAGCCCCTTTCACTTGCATTCACTGCTACTAAATACTCTGTAAGCCAGCTATCAATACTTCAACTGAAGTGGAAAGAAACTATCAACTAAGTAAGTAATATAAGGTTTTGTTTAACTGAAACTTTACCTAAACTTGATTTAAAGTTTGGTATTGAGAAATGGTAATAAAACTACCCCATTGCACTCAGTTTAGAGGGTATTTCGGAGACTTAGTTCTTGTGCTGTCACACAGCAAGCAAATGCGTAAAGCGTTGTTGACACCTTTACTGCCAGTACAGGAGCAAAGCCAAACAGAGCGTCCCTCTTTAGTGTCATAATCACCTACATAGCAAAAGGATCTGACACCTCCTTCTATTTTTATTTTTTAACACTTGACATGACCAGGCGGAGCAGCTGCTTGGCCCAAGTCACGCAAATGACTTTGAATTATTTGTTTACCTTGGTCCGCTAAGAGCAGCTACTAGCTACTGGCCAGATACTGCGTTTACTCCTAGATGCTGCTTACTGTTGACTGGTGACTGTTAGGTGTTCAGTGTACAGTGTTGAGTGTTGACTGTTGACGGGTAACTGGTAACTGGTAACTGGTAACTGGTTAAAGTTGTTCTTGCTGGTGTTGTTGTTGTTGTTGACGATGCTTTTGTGGCTAGGCATGCACAATGGTGCGTAACAAATCGCCGTCATAAACTGGTAAAAGCGAACCATTGCTGCCTACTTAGAGTAGCAGTAATGGTGGCAATGGAGGAGACCCTCTGCACGCTTACTACCATAATAATTCACAGTTAAGTGTCAGGCAGGAGGTGAACAAAGTAGAAAAAAAGGCAAAAACAAATGCCAACAAAGTGTTGTGCACAATTGTGGTTTACTAAGCGGCGCATTAAATCAAACGAGCGCCCAAAAAAACACACACACACAAATAAAAAGGGATAAAGCTATGACTTAACTGACGTGCCACGTTGCGTATGCGCAATAACCGTGACCAGGTGCAGCTGCTGCGCTCCACAATCTCACAATCTCACAATCTCAGGCACAATTACATGATTATGTATTTGCGTAAGCCATTTAAATGTCATACCCAGCCAGCAATCAACTGGGTAGCATGCACATTGCAAGTGGCAAGTGGCAAGCTCATGTTGCACAGCTACAAGCGAACAGGCACGTTAGTCAGTCAGTAGTTGTATATTGTTACAGGCATTTATTTGGCTGGCCGTTTGACGCCTTCAGCCATTCCATGGGCGCCACTTCAAATGTCACCACAGACATCAAATACGTTGGTAAACAACAACAGTAGGCAGTAGGTAGCAAGAAGCAGGCAGCAAGAAGCAGGCAGCAAGGAGCAAGGAGCAGGCAGAAGGCAGCAGGCAGAAGGCAGCAGGCAGGCAACTGGCCATAGTTGGAGTACACATGACAACTGAAAGGCAAGGATGTCTTTCCACGAAGTGCACATATACATAACAGTATGTTGACTTAAGCATCAAGGATTGTTGTCTGCATTCTTGCTTTCTTTACCCATTTACAATGTCTGTGCGTGTGTGCGAGTGTACGTGTGTGTGTGTGGGTGTGTGTCTGTATATTGTTATTGTCTCTGGCTTGCAGTTGTTTGTCATAGTTTTGTGTTGTAAGCACGAAAAGTTATGTTTAGTCAACATGACAAGCTACCAAACTGGAGATTACTCAAAATATTGTGAAGACTCGTTAGATAATCGACTCTCTCTCTTATGTGATTAATTTCAAGTCTATTCTTCATATAGACAATCTATTGGAGATAGATCGTATTCTCTGAGGAAAGTCTCATACATTTATCAAATAAAAGTAACTAAAGAAAAAGTCAAGTTTAACCCACTGGAAACAGCTCTTCAAGAAATCTTTGCAAACATGAGGAGAATATAAAAGAGCGTTGCCAGATCGATTTGTTTATTGATGCAGGAGAAGAATAAGTAGAATTCATAGCATAGCTTTTAATTTCCTTTGACAAGTTAAAAACACTTGAATAATTTCACTAGATTCCCTTTCTTTTACCTTTTTGGAGTAATGGAACTAGAACTATGAAAGGTTTTCACTCAAGGTTGAGCTACTTACCATATTTGAGCAGAATTGTATAGAATCTTCGGAGTTGTCTTTTAATGACTATTGTTTTCTACATAACTCTTTGTAGAATATTTTACAAAGTTTCTTTCCCATATGCGGATGTTAAGTTGAAATACTACTACTATATATACTACTATAGATAGTAGTAGTAGCTAAAAGTCTAGTCAATAGAAAGTTTGTTCTACGCAAACAGCAAAGAAAAGTCCGTAAAGGAAAAGTTTTATGCAAAGCTTCTATTGTTTTCTACTCGTATTGCACAAACAATGCAAGTCAAACAAGTTTCCCATAATTTATTATGAAATTTTCTATACGATGAAAATTCACTTTGGCCAAGTAATTTACAGGCAGCAAACGTATCAATGCTTGCATCATGGTTCAAAGAAGAGTGTGTGGTGGGCAGCATAGGGTTTTCTAGGGGAAAATGGGGAAATGAAGAGCTCAGGTGCTTGGCAAATAAATGTGCCATAAAATTGATTGAAATTGCATTGTGCTCGTTTGTGCAACAGTTTGTGTAAAACAAATAAGTTTGGCAGGCGCTTTGTTTGTCCGGCGACCAAAAGTGTTTCAACCGGAAGCGGAAATCAGTGTCAGTGTATGACAGAGATAGATATTGATATTGGGTGAAAGAGATGGCATGCATAGTTTTGTGGCTTGCTGACAAATTTTGCTGACTTGCTGTAAGCTGAAAACTCACGCCAAAAGGAAGAAAAAACTTAATAAAAGAGAAATGTACACAGACAAACAGTTAGAGATAGAGATAGGGAAAGAGAGAGAGAGAAAAAGATTTGGTAAAAAATGTTCATACTAGAGTCCAAAATCCTGGGACTGCAACTTGCTAGTTTCAAACATTTTCATTAGCGTTAATTAAATCGAAATATGCATTTTTTTCTCGACTGCGCACGCAAATTACGCGGCAGGCAAACAGCAGGAGAGCATGGATGCAGGGGGGGCAGTGAGTAGCGGGATGGACAGAGAGATTGTGGATAAGTTGAGACCTCTTTTGGTGGATCTAAAACTCAAAGCGCATTTACGCCAGCATCAGCAAAAATGGACCACAGCGTTGAGGCACCGACCCGCCTCGTGTCCCATGGCTCATCTGGCAAAGCTATGTAGTGAAGCGAGTGCCCAGATGAGCAGCCATTTGTGTTAGTAGGGGAACTAGTGGTGGGATGTACTATATATGTATAACGGTATACCGTATACGGTATACAGTATACGGTATACAGTATACGGGAATGTGGGATAATGCGGGAAAGTTGGGCAGGCAGAGAAAATCTGGCCGCAGTTTTTAATTACGCGAAAAGCGGCTGAGCCGCGCAGTTTTGGCTTTGAGAGCAGACTTTGGTAGAACCTTTAACGTTGTCGTTGCGGCTGCAACAACCTGGCTAACGGCCTGGCAAAAGAGTCCACCACCACCGAAGTCAAAGTCATGGCCAGAGCACCAGCGAGTTGTAAAGATGTAGCCGCAAGCAAGCACATTTAATAAGGAAAGGCGAGAGTTTGCGTTGACTATGAGGTTTCCATTGGCGAAGTTGCAGCAAAGACAGCCAAAAGAGTGAGTAACTGTTCTAGCAGAGACCTGGACTGCTTTGGTCAACTGTGTGCAAGATTAAATTCCGTGGCTGCTGCTGCATGTGTTTTCTAGGTAATATCAAAGTAGTTGCAAGTTGCTCTAAAGTGAGTAGAAAGTAGTAGAAAGCCGGCAACTGCTTTAGGCTATGCATTGAAATTCAGCCAAGATTATAACCATTATCAACACTCGAGTCCAAATTGATTAACCAACTTTTGCAGCACTTGAAGCTCCTTTTTTTTCTTTATAGCCAAAAGTAGTGTAACAGAGTGTGCAACTCCTTGTTGAACCATCAACCACCTGACCATCTTCTCCAGGTAGAATTCTAGCCATAGGCCATTGAACTTTGTACGCTATACAAGCGCTCTGTGAATATTATTAACTACTTCAAAAATATAAAATTACAGTGTACTGATTGCACAGTGGGTGGCTACGCAGCAGGTAACCACAACAACGCACCTAACCACCAAAACCAACGAAACCACCCAATCATGCCACCACACAATGAACCAGTAAAAGAGCTTTAGCGACCGGAAGTAAATTACTGCAATGCTGCCAGTAGAAGAATTTGTTATGATTTTTTGCGTGATTTACTTTAATAATTCAAGTGGCAGCAACACCAACTGCTGCACCCGCACCAGCAACACTACCAGCAGTAGTAACAGCAGCAGCTTAATTAGGGCTAAAAGATAGCGGAATTTTGTGTATGAAATGGGGCGTGGTAATCTGACATATACACAATGTGAACTTTAACTAATGCACTTTGACCACAGTGGAACGGTTTGTGGCTGCTTCACACCACAACTAAATTATGCTGATAAAAATGAACGCTATGAAAAGTCACGTTGGTTTTGACTATGCTGGGCGGGGGTTGGGGGAGGTAGCCGAGGTTAAAGAATGGGGCATGAGATATGCACGAATTCCGCCTTGCATCCGGTCAAAGTACGTGAGCCTACATGACAGGACTATAGCATGGCTTTAACTTATACATACGATATATAATAGTGATAGTAGTTGTAGTAATAGTAGTAGTAGTAGTAGTAGTAGTAGTATATCCTCAACAGATTCTAGAGTTGAATTCGATTTAGTTGATTTAACTAAATGGTGACAAGTTTAACTAGTGTCAGAGATGAGATTCTAAGCATGGCAAGAGCCACGTACACAGATTGGGCCCAGACAATGGGACAGTTAGATGAGTTGGACAGACGGTGCGAGTGAAGGACAGATTGGCCACTTGAGTGGCCTCTCGTTGAGGGGTCCAACATGCCAGTTGCCATCTGCTCTCTAAGCTCTCGCCTAAACAAACATCAACTCACACCAGTACACACTTCAAACACAAGCATACACATACACACACGCACACATATGCATACGCTTATTATACAATATATATATATATATATATATGTATGTACAATGGGCAAAGTTTTGAATGGCAAAACGCCCACATATTGAAATAAACGTTTTCATATGTGGCAAGCTAACAAATTTATAGTTTGGCATCGAATTAGTAGCACCACTAGCATAACAGTGAGGGTCAGGATAGTGGGGTAAATGTGGTCAAGTCGGAGTGGGAAAGTGGGGTAGCCTACTCGTAAAATTTCCGCCAATAAGGCCATATAAACATTCGACAAGCAAGGACAATTTTGGTTAGAGCAAATTGCTACCCCAAAAGCATATGTAACCCAATCGAATCAGTTTGTGTATGTGTGTGTGAGTGTGTAAGTACAGCTAAAGTTGTATTGAATTGTAAGTTTTTTTGTTCTTAGTATTATGCTTAAAACTTTAAGCTGCTTTAGGGATACGTAAATATTTGAATCCTTGTTAGCCAACACAAGCAAAAGCGTTTATAAAGCGCAAAGAACAATTTCTGGCATGCTCTTTGATTTGCTTTAGAAAATGTGAATTGTGAATGTTGCTTGTAAATCCTTTGTAGATAGATAGATAGATAGATAGATAGATAGATGAATGGAGGGATGGATAGATATTTGAATTGAAGTTATATTTCAATTTCAATTACATACACAACTGTAATTTCGTTTGCTTTTGGTTCTTTATCATAAAGATTGGGACATCATGGCGTATGCGTAATGACGCATTAACAAGCCAATTTGTTTATTTCATAATGACCAAGTAAATTGTGCGTCATTTGTGCAATGCGCTGCTTATTTCTGCCTTTTAATTTATTTCATTACACAAAATTAGCTCGCTTATCGTCAGCTAAAATCTTAACCCGACAACAAGGACTACACTTAGGCAAATTAATGCCAAGGATACAAAATAATCGGTACGCAGCTAACGCACAGACAAACAAACAAATAAACAAACAAACCAAACACAAGCACAAGCTGAAGTGAATGATGTACCAAAATTAGAATCAAAAACAGAGTTCAAAATGTCGCCGAACAGGCTGGGGAATAACCACGCCCCCAACATTCATCATGGCAATCCAGATAAGGCGAAAGGACATTGCGAACGTGTAGATTCTCTAGCTCGCACACTTTTAAATCGGACAAAATGGTATGAGTATGAGGTTTAAAACCAATGTTTCTATGTAGCTGTGTATGTTTGTGTGTGTGTGTGTGTGTGTGTGTGTGTGTGTGTGTGTGGCTGCGAGATGTAAAGGATTGACACGTGGGCAGGAGTAGGTAGTTGAGGTCGATGCGGCTGAACCAGCCAAATAGTCGCTGCCACAATTTTAGCGTCTCTCTTTCTTTCGCTGCCCCCTCGCTGTCTTTAGATTTGTCACTTTTTTATTTTTTCCTTACGTTTTTTCATTTTCCTGTTGCCTTTGCTTTCATACAGATTTTCGTTTGGTTTCGATTTTTCTTATTTTTTATTTTAGCCAAAGGATTATTTGCCTGGTTTATTCCTTTGACTCTGTTTCTGTGTGTTTTGTCTTTGGTTTGTTTTGCAGGCGCCTAAACATTTCGTTAGTTTCCCTTTG
The DNA here is from genome assembly GCA_037044455.1 of Zygothrica quintamaculata. Lineage (NCBI taxonomy): Eukaryota > Metazoa > Arthropoda > Insecta > Diptera > Drosophilidae > Zygothrica > Zygothrica quintamaculata. Next base: position 200,328 of record JBAMBS010000456.1, read on the forward strand.
CGGTTGGCCCTTCGAGTTTATCAGCGCGCGATTCTCAAAGCACGACCTTGGATTTCTATCTTTCCCTTTATCCGTGTGACTGTATATGTGTGTGTGTGTGTGTGTGTGTTTGTGTTTGTGTTTGTGCTGATAAAGTATATATCGTTGTTTATTTAGGTCGCATTTTGGACCAACACTAAGAGAGCTCGAACCACCCTGTATCGAGCGTATGGCGCCAAAAGCAGCTCAGTAAGTTTGGTTTATGGCTTAGCATCTGTTTTTGGTTTATTAATTTCGCATTAGAGTGTGCAACATTTTTCACAATACGGATTATGCATACCCCTTTACAATGAACCTGGCTTTGTTGTGTAGGTGTCCAAAGAGGATGTTTAAGGGTATTTACAATATACAAGGAAAATATGTCTGAGTATAAAGGGAGTAGACAGTTTCATCGTTAAATTAACATTAAAAATCTGATCTGAATTCAGATTTACAATCTTTATATGCACATTAAATCTTAGCAGACTCGCATACGTATCCAATGTCAATCTCACTTGGCCAATACTTAAGTGTCTACAGAGCTCATTAAATGGCTCAATTTCAACGCGGCCTTAATAAAAATGCAAATAGTAAGCGAAAATGCGTAAAAGCCACTTCCTGTCATTTAACAAACAAAAAAAAAAGTATAAGAAAAATAATAAAAGAGAGGAGAAAAATCTAAAAGTCTTGGTACGAATATTACATGAGAATTATGACCTCTATGAGTCTATCAGTGGGTTACAGACTTGGTCTGAGGATTGGCAGTGGGATTGCGAGTAAGATTGAGATTGGGTGTAGTGGTGTGGGGTGTGTGTAAGTGGCTTGGCGGTGATTTTTAGCTTTTGCTGCCCTCAGCGCTTTTATGCCATAGATTTATGAGCTGAGACATGAAATGATGACCCACGTTTTGCGCTATTCTGTTCCGATCTTTTCTTTTAGCCATTTTGCTGGCTCGGTACTTTTTATGGTCCAGCACCTGCGGTCAACTGAAAAGGGCTAATAAACTTGAATACAGTTTGCCAACTGATTTACATAAAATGCTGCCAAATGCTGCCATTTCCTAACCGTTTTCATCAAAAAGTAATTGGATTTCGGTTCAAAGTAGGCGACGACAGCGCGACGCCAACAATCATTTGATTAAAATTTACTCCACACAAAACCAAAACAGAACCGCGAACAAAAACAATAATGTTAATAAAATAAAACACCAAAAAAAGCAATAGATGTAAATGTATATATATGTATGTGTGTGTGTGTGTGTATGTATATATAGAAACACATGTGCGGTTTTTTATACTCTATAAAGCCATAAAGCTACTTAAAACATTTGAACGCAACTTGCAGGCGGTTAATGTCATCTTTTGTCTCTTTCAACATTGTTTTATGTCCTTTTCTAAAACACTGTGCAATCCGCTTTAATCCATGTCTACAATAATGACATTGCACCCTACCCTATATACCCTACATAAGATTACAATAACTAATCCTTGCATCATATTATTTAAAGCTTAATTGTGAAATTTTAGACTTTCTGCCGCTTTTTAGTACAAAGTTTAACTTGCCATAAAAACAGTTAATTTTACAGTTACAGTTACTACTGGGTATATTTTAGTCGCATATTATAATTACATAAATCTAAAAGACAAAAAAAAGGAGTTAAAAGCAGCAGGAGACAATAACAAACAAAACAAAAAACGAAGAGCGTAGACTGAATACACGGAATTGGTGGCAATTGCTGGCAGTTGTGGCACGCGAGTGCCACGCCCAACTGAGCTGAGCAGCCCACCCACACCTGGTTAATGCACCGTTAGCCCCAAAATGGCTGCCGGCTGTTGGTCAGTGTGGCCAGGTTGGCGTCACCAAGCTTTTCATTTTTGTTTTTCTTTTTTTTTGTATACTTTTTTTTTCGTTTTTTAACTTGTTTTTATATATTTTGTTGTTTGTGATTTGTTGTTGTTTCTGTTGTTGTTGTTGTTGTTGTTTTACTTGTATTTTGCGGCTGCTTTGTTTTGGCTCGTGTCCCTTTTTGCGCTTACGCCATTCTCGTTTATTTATTAGCAATTTTATTAGCTATGAATTTGTTTGTTTTTATCGTAAAACCCACCACAGAGCAGCCGCAGAATACAAACAAAAACAACAGAAACGACCCTGCCCGACCGCCTACGCCTTTACCGTTACCATTAACATTCATTCACCTTCATCTCGTACTCCATCTTTAGATTTACCTCCATCACAGCTCCAACTCCTTTTGGCCAATTTAACTTGCATCTCCTAAAGGGTAGTACTTTACTCTCTCTATCCCTCTCTCTCTCTCTCCCTCTTTATATTGTTGTTGCTTCTGTTGGTGCTGCTGTTGTTGTTTGTTGTTTGTTGTTTCGCAACCAAATGAATGTGATTTATATTTTCAATAATGAAAGTGACTACCACCGCACTCGGTTCCGGTTTCCGTCTGTTTAAAACATTTAAATTTAAATATTTTTCAATGCCGTGATTTATTGCTTTGGCCTGCAAATGGTTTTTTATGCCTTCGCAAACCCAAGAGTGATGGGTTATCCCTATATCCCTGCCAACCTACCATGATGCTGTGGGCGTGCCAGCGCTCGTTTCACGCCCGAGCACACAAAAGATGTGACTGGATCCGATTTCATTTCTCCTGGCTTGTCAGCCAAGGTGATTAAAACTTTGGTTTGCCCAAGGATATGCCAGAACTTTGGGCCAATCTAATGCGACAGTTACCACTTTTATGCTAGACACAATGCCTATTCAAATAGGATAACTCAGAATTGTAGAGTTATGAGCCTGCCACTTGATAGGACCTCAAAACTCCATCAAAGTATTTGAAATCTTTTCAAAAGGATAATACTTAGCTACCAGAACAACTACTTACCTTAAGTACCATTAAACTGGCCTCAACTAAATACCATAATTAAAATATTAATAAAAAAAAAACTTAATAAGTTTTAATTTATGTTTTCGTCCTCGAAAAATGCATTTCCTCTACTCTACCCCCTGGTCCTCTGGCTCAGTTCTTGATGTGGGCGAGCCACTTAGAGGCCCAAACTCTTTCTGGCTACAACCCATTGGCAATTCATGGAGCGCGCAAGTCGCGTATTTGTTTTTCTTGTTTTTCTTGTTTTTCTTTACATTTTTGATTTTTTTTTTCTCTGTATTTTATTTTCATTTATTTATTTTTTATTAAAACATGCGCTAAATGTTCCCCTTGCGGCAATTTAATAAAAATAAAAGCCAAGCAGCAACTTCCGAGTGCCCTGTGCCTCTTTCATACTAACATATACAATCATACACACAATCATACACACAATCACACACACACACACACACACACACTCAAGCAAACACCGCAGAGCCATTTCAGGTGAATGCGCGCACTGCGTGCATTAAATTTTCACTATTCACAGAAAAGGGAAAGAAAATAAAGAGAGAAAAAATGAAAATATTCAAGCAAAGTGAGAAATAAAGGAAAGGAAACCTGGCGCCGGGGCCAGATATACCGTTGAATGGTAGGCGCAACGCCAAAAGTGTTGGCCATAAGTCAGCAAACATGAATAACAAATCAATTCAGTTTTAACGGCAGTGCAAATTCTTAAGCCCCCAACCACACACACACCCCCCCCCTCCCCCTCCCCATCACCACAACACCTAGCAACATCGACATTCACAGTCAAACCTATTCGCATATACACAGACACTGCGATACATACAGACACGCACACATACTCCAACAAGACAGGACTCGTTTGAAAGGTGTGAAAACGAGCTGTTGAAAGGCGACCAAAGCAAAGGAAAGCTACCAAACACACACACATAAAAACACACACAAACACACATACAAAGGTTGCTGCTTAAGAGGCCGCCAAACAAATGTATATACATAAGTATGTTATATGAGTATGTGTGTGTGTGTGTGTAGCGCATAGTTCGGTGTTAATGGCTGGCAGCCCTTGTCCGCTGGGCGTCGGACATTTTGAATTTTTAATGCATGCCACCCGCCTGCTTAGGTTGCTGCCCTGCCCCAAACTGCTCTTCCATATTCCCTTACCCTTCCCCTACCCCTTTACCACTTCCAGGCATCACAGTGCTCCAAATTTTTATTTTTTTTTATTTTTAGGCATGTTTGCATACACACCCAGTAAACTATGCATATGCATATGAATGGTTGTGTCTGTGTGTCAGTGTAGGTGTATGGGTGTATTTTTCGAAGGGGTCTACTCTCTGCCCCACCCCGCGTGTCCTTCTTTTTTATGCCATGGCAAAATTGTCCGGTAATAAATTTTCAGCGTTTCCTGCCGACAAAGCGCCGCACTTTACAACACTTTTGGCATAAACAAACAGCGCACACACACATATAGACACACACACACACACACATGCATGCAGCTGGCCATGCGTGTGAATGGACTATGAATATGTGTGCGCTCACGTATATGTTTGTTCGTAATAGTGAGTGTATGTTGAATATAAGTGTGGCAGGGCGTCCATGTAACGGAAGTTAAGTACACACTAAGTTGAGCTCGTGCGCTTGTAACGTTGCTTCCTTCATATGTTTTTTGATACTTGGTACACACACACACACACACACACACAAAAACATAGGCACATATACTTAAACACATCCCCTACCATCACCTCAGGTAGTGTGCTCTTGGCCTGAAGGTGAAAATGTTTGAGTTTTTTATTGTGTATACAAAGTGCTGTCCAAAGGCTTAAAACAAAACTTTTGCGCTATGGCATCAAAATTAATGTCGACATCTTTGCCGCTGCTCCTGCGCATTAAACCTTCTGATGAGCTCCTGCCAATGTTAGTTGTGCTTGTGTGTGTGTGTGTGTGTGTTTACTTTTTTTTTGCATGCAGCATTTTGCATATTTTTGTATACTTATGTTTATGATGTATATATATTATCTTTGAAGTGTTTCACGTTAACAAACTACAATGGGTAGAAAATCATAAAAGTGTTAAATAATAAAGAACTCGTTAAAGCATAACAAACCCAAGAATAGATGTACACATTTAATAGCATTAGCAAAGACTAAGTAGTAGTATATGCATAAAGAAAGTACACAAAACTTTAACTCAAAGAATCATAAACTAGTTAGATCCAAGCAAAGCCATAGACTCATACACAGAGTACTTTCATTATACGATTATATTTGTAGGCAACATTTACCTTTATACCTTTGTATTCTTATTATTATACATCTCTCTCTCTCTCTCTCTATATATATATATATATATTATATACTCTAAACAATATGCCATTGTATGAGCTTTCATTATGCTGCCTTTGCTTATGTTCAGTCAAACGGTAAGAATTGAGCACAAGTGCTTGTAGGCGTCCTGGTTGTTGCTTGAGCTAATAAAACACTTTACAACACTGACACTTCAAGCTAATTATGCAGCGTTGTGTAATGGTTGGTGGGTGGTGCTTGGGTTGTGTACATATCTAGGTGTAGTGTTGTCATTATCTGTCGTTACACAAATTTCATAAACAAATGTGCATGTGCATGTTCATGTACATATATATATATATGTATATGTTTATGTATATGTATACGTTTAGTAGTTATATTTAAGTGCGTATGCGTATGTAACAAAAAGTTTTGCTTAGTTGAGCCTGAACTATTGTTTGTCTTTGGGAAAGTTTTTAAATTGTGTTAAATATTCCATTAAACAAAAAGCTTTTTTGTTTGAAACAATGTGCAACTGCAACAGTCACTCGCACCGATGGCTGAACAGATAAATTGAATGGTTAAAAGAAGCTTTTCAACCCGTCACATGGGGCTGAGGCTACGGCACGCTCGCCACAAGCCTGTTCACTATAAGCCGGCAATTTTTATTATAATTTTATGCTCAAATGCACTACATTTTATGTGTATGCATATCTCACACACACACACACACACACACACACACACACATTCATAGACATACACATATATAAAGGTTTTCTGCTACTGTTGACTGTATACAGTAGTTTGCAATAGATGTGTATTAATTAAGCTGGGCAAGCTTTTAAAATAATTGCCGTCGTATGAGTTTCATTTTTAATGCTTTTAAATAGTCACTCTCTGAATACACACACTTTAGAAATCGATTGATCAAGCGGTATAATATACAAATTAATATACATCAAAGAACTTCTTTATGTTTTTAGGGATGTATAGTACATTAATGTAAACAGTCAATACCATTTAGTAAGGGTTGTCTGTACAGTCAAATGCATTGATTTGATTAACTTTCATGCTAATGTGATAGCATTTCATTTTAACAACAGTATATTTGCAATTTTAATTTTTGAATTTTGACACAAAACTGTAATTAATGCACCACATTTCCCTTTTCCTATATGTTCTACCAACTTATTAATTCAGTTGTAATTTCGAATAATCGATTTAATTGAGATCAAATCAGGATAACTTAAAGCCTTTGCCCTTGCATATATTTATAAAACATATTTTTTATTTCAATATACATATTTAAATATATATAATTTTTTTAATATATTTATTATATATTATTTATTATTATTATATATATTTATTATTATTATTATTAAAAACTAATTTTACTTTTAGATTATATTTATTTATTTTTGTCATATAATTAAAATAAAATTAACATTTTTGAATCTTAAATAAAATATTTAAATTCAAATAGTTTGGCTCACTTTTCCAGTTGTGATGTCATCAATATGGCGATCATGCGCATTGCTCAGCCCTCATCATGCACACAGCAAATAAATTTTTTGGTATTTTTTAGCCGCAAACTGATTTAGGGTTGCTCCCGAGCTATAACGAAACAAATAAGCAAAACAGCAAGCAGTAGGCGCAGTGAGAATGTATAATTTAATTTAACTTAATTACAATTAGTTGGCTGTGCTAGATTTTATTTGTTCGTTTTTTCCAGAGCGACCAGCAGTACGCATTAATCGTTGAAAAGCTACGCAAGCAGTCAGAAAGCGAAAAATCAAGCGCTTCAACGTTATCCATAGCCACACTGCGGGACGGACGTGAGAAGTGGTTGAAAGGCAAAACCACAAGCAAAAAATGCAGCGAAAAATTAGCCGGAGCCGCGTAACGCTGGCGTTGCTGATGGCGTGCTGTCTTTTGGCTGGCACAAATGCCGGCTCTGAAGCAGAGAGTGACGATTTCGATGGTCTTGTTGAAGATGTACAGGTGAGTGTGTTCTAGAAAGATACATCATACATATTAAATATGTGTACGTACATGAATTGATTGACGGACGGTTACCACCGGCGCACAAAAAGTACACGTCACTAGCAACATCTGTTATTGTAGGGGTGGTACGGCGTATTCTTGGTTGGGAAGGGGGTAATATATCTGACTAAAGTTTACAGATGAATTTGACCTAAGTTTTTTATTACTGATTTTTACTTTTACAACAATTTTAAGTACAGTGAAATTTCCATAAAACCAATTTTCTTTTTCATATACCATCGCTATATATTTTAATTTCATTTAAAAAAATAAACTTAGAATTGAGAAATATTTTATATTTTTCATAATAATTTTATGAGCTTTTGTTAATGGCACCGTTAACGTTTATTATAGGTATGTTTCACTGTACGTTAGGCATACAGACACGCATGTGTGTTAACTAAGTCAACTTACGCAAGCCCCCTCACTTTACTATCTTAGCCCCTCACCTTGTTACTCGAAAATTGTGTCAGCCTCGTGGTTTTGTTTTTTTTTCATTATTATCTTTTATGGCGCATGTCTAAAATGGTTAAAATTGAAATGTATCTTTTAGGAGGAAGCTGTCAACTCAGATTCAGAGGAAATGGTGTACGAGAGTCCTGCGATTGACCACACTAAATTCAACTTTGCCGATCACTTTGATAATATTGAAGTATCAAGTAAAAAGTGGGTCAAATCTCAGGCGAAGAAAGACGATACTGCCGATGAGATAGCCAAATACGATGGCATTTGGAACTGGGAATCTCCACAGCGCATCGTTTGGGCTAAGGATAAGGGTCTCGTGTTGAAGTCCAAGGCAAAACATGCTGCCATTTCAGCACGTCTCACCAAACAGTTCGATTTCAAAGGCGAGAAACCATTGGTGGTGCAGTATGAGGTCACAATGCAGGTGGGTTTCCACAAACAGTCTTTAGAAAATGACTAAATGGTGATACAGATTGCATCAGCTAGTACCAATGATTGGCTAATCCAATTAATAGTAACTGTCACTAATCAGCCCAATTTCATTTCTTTCTTGGTTCTTTTCTACGCTTGTTTTTGCAGGAGGGTCAAGAATGTGGTGGGTCATACATCAAGCTACTTTCGGCAGGCAAGGAAACCGAAGATCTTACCACGGTATGTTAACCTCCTTAAATTTCAACTATTTGTTCCAATTTTGTTTATGTTTGCATTTTTGTTTGTCTCTGTAGTTCAATGACAAGACACCCTATACAATTATGTTTGGACCCGACAAATGCGGCAACGATGTGAAAATGCACTTCATATTCCGACATGTAAATCCAATTAACGGCACTATAACCGAGAAACACTGTAACAAACCGAAGTAAGTAAATAGCCCCCATTGGTTTGCCCCGACTACTTGTGTGTTTACAACCATTCAACCACTATACGCCTCTGTTTTATTTGTTGTGTTCATTAGTTGACATGTGTAGATAAGCCGGCACATCTATGGACATATATATTTACCCCATACGCAACAGATGATGTGCTGGGCTGTGCTGTACTATGGTTGAGGTGGTTGAGGTTGATTGAACCGGTCATTCACTTGTATGTTAACATTTCCACTTCTGTTTTGTCTTGTATTGTTTTTTAGGAATCGCTTGGAGGAGCCTTTCAAGGATAAGCTGCCGCATTTATATCAGTTGGTGGTCCGACCAGACAACAGTTTTGAGATACGAGTGGATCATAAGATTGTCAATGAAGGTTCGCTTTTGACTGATTTCAAGCCAGCGGTTAATCCACCAGCAGAAATCGATGATCCTACTGATCAGAAACCAGTTGAATGGGACGAACGCGAGAAGATACCTGATCCAACCTCACAGAAACCTGATGATTGGAATGATGATGCCCCTCCACAAATACCCGATGCCAATGCAGTCATGCCTGATGGATGGCTTGATGTTGAATCCGACATGATTGCCGATCCCACAGCCGTGAAACCAGAAGACTGGGATAATGAAATCGATGGCGAGTGGGAGCCTCCCCTGGTGGATAACCCTGTATGTGAAAAGGCACCTGGCTGCGGTGTATGGAAAGCACCACTTATTGCCAATCCAGAGTACAAGGGCATTTGGCGTGCACCAATGATTGAAAATCCGAACTACCAGGGTAAATGGGCTCCACGCAGAATACCCAATCCTGACTTCTTCGAAGACCTTAAGCCATTCAAGATGACTCCAATTGTAAGTACTCCAAAGTAACTTAGAAAAGACTATCTTTACTATATGTATCATATTTTCCATAACACTATAGAGCGCTGTGGGCCTGGAGCTGTGGTCAATGTCAAATGATATTCTTTTCGACAATCTAATTATTACGGATGATGTGGAAGTGGCACGTGACTTTGCCGCCAACAGCTTTGATGTTAAACGTCGTTATATTGACCGCGAGTCGGTAAGTTTGGTGCCAAGCCCCATAAGTATAATACAGTGAACACAATGTAAAACGATAAGCTAACCATTTAAAATACTCTCCATATGAAAGAAAACTCTGTGGCATCGTCTGATGCGTCACATGAACTATAAGCCCGGCTGGTGGGCCCTCTATTTCCTCTATTTACTAATACCAGCAAGCTGTTACGTCTTCTACTTGTATCGCCGCGCTAAAGAGGTTGGGCCTGAGCCCCTTTTCACTTTGTTAAACCTCTTTATATATATGTTGTCGTATTGCTATCGTATTGCACACTGAACCACTGAAATCACTTGATACTCATTGCTTGCACAATGCACCTTTATTGCTATTTGCTATCTCATTTTGTAGGACTCATTTGTCAACAAAATGCTCGAGCTTGCCAAGGCCTATCCCACGGTTTGGGCCATTGGCTTGGTGGCCTTTATTTCGTTGACTGTCCTTGCCATATACTGTAAATTTGGTAAAGCTAAGAAACAGGTAAAGTTGCTAGTTTTTGTAACGTAGTTGAAGATATTTTATAAAAGTTGAATTGTTTTTAATATTACTTTTGTACTTTAGGATGCTGCACAGAATGTAGATGCAGCAACAGCCACAGCAGATGCCAAAAAAACAGATGCACCACAGCCAGATGATGAACCTGAACCTGTTGCTGAAGAGGATGAAAGCGAGGAAGATTCATCAGCAACGCAATCTGTTGGTGATGCCGGAAAGGCAGACAGCCCAAAGTCTGCCAGTCCCAAGAGTACTAAAAAGTCTGATTTAGAAATTAACGAGCTAGAGGAAACAGGCGAAGAGCCCACACAGACTGAGGTAGTTTCATAATATACATGCACACACTCCAATAGTAATGCATTTATCCTTTATATTCCTATAGGAATCCACTACGAAAACCGCTCGCAAACGTGCGGTGCGCAAAGATTAAAAAGGTGGAAAGAAGCCACGCAGTTCTCGGATACTTCAAATACAACCCAATTCCAGATTGCAATTATAACTAAACCGGCAAAAACAAAAACAAAAACAAAAAAACAGCAATAGCAAAAACCAAGTCAGTCAACAACAAAAAACAAAAACGAGTCAGTTAAAAATAACAACAATTGAAAAAGGAGCTAGAAGAAATGAAAAAGTAAAAGAAATTTACGACGGAGGAGGAAAAGTATGAGGTGGAATGTTTGTCATATACCAAAACTGTTGTTGGTAGATCCAAAGCTGTCCCATCACATGTATCTGCTATTCTGAACTATTTTATATCTGGTCTGCTTTGGTCTTTTACGTTATATCTTTTCTGTATTATCATTTGTGTTTAATGTTCTCAATAGTCTACATTCTATTTGCTATCCTATTTAAAATTATCAATGTCTGTTATTCGATTATCACAATTTCAATTTGTTTTCAATTCAAACAAGTTAATAACTAGGCAAATAAGCAAAAACAAGAAACGAAGAATTAAATCTGTATGCGGTATACATAGCACGCAAGTAACTCCACTATTAAAGAGAAAGGGAATCATCTAGTATAATATTATTGTAATTTAAACAAAATTTATGAATACGCTAGTTATACTCAGAGTTAAAGAAAAAAAAAACCAAGAAAATTACAAAACAATGGAAAAGAAATTTCATTTTTTTTCATTTGTAACAATGAAAATTTACAGCGAAAAATAAAACTGAATGTCAAAATAAAACAAATCATTTATTTAATTCATACCCAGCTCCATATACCGCAGCATATAACAACCGTCATCAAGCAGCAACCCGGAAGGACTAACCCATCGAATCCACTGAATGCCCGTCAATTCATGCAACAGTCCACCCACCACCAATATGTTCACGTGAATCTCGTGCAATGTGTTAATTTAAATGTCAAACCCTTGTAAATTTCGGATTGTGATTGAAATTTGCGAGGGAGACGCCAAACATCAGACTATATCAGATGCGAATAGGATTTATGCTTCATGGTGCATATAGCGTCAGTTACCGCAAAGCAGACGACACACAAAATGTTTGTGGCTTTTAACACATTTTACATAAAATATTTGAATTTATTTTAAAAATGTTTTTTAGCCAATTTTGATAACGATTATTTATAACAAAAATAGAAAAACATAAAAGATATAAATTCCCTATCCAAGTAAATAGCTTAAACTTTTTTCAGCTTTAAATGCGATGCGAACTGTCAAATATATATAAAAAAATTTACAAAAATTCTTAAACAAATTTAAATATCATACCATTTGACGCGTTTACCAATTTAATTCAATTTCCTAAACTCATAAATATCCCGGCCCAGACAGTTCTTGGCCATAAAGGCACAGGGCAATTGTTAATGAAATTGTTATGACAGCCCAAAGCGAATTTATACTCATGCTCATACTCATATGAGTTTGGGATTGGGATTGCGATTGGGATTGGAAAATACTTTCCATTCAAATTAGATTTATGCATGTGTTGTGACTCAAATCTCGTCTATGCTTGAAGCATAAGCAACCCGGAGACCTTTTTCAGTATAAAAGATTAAATGGTTCGCGTGGGGTTCGCTGATGTCTGGGCCGATATCGTTTTGTATTGACGCACTTAAAAGGATTAACATTTTTGCTGTTTGTGCTGACTGCGGCTAGAAATGTCGTTGCATATTAAAATAACATGCTGAAACCCATTCTCTACCATATTTCAAACACACACAGACAAAAAGCATTGAGGGTGTTCACAAGCGCCAGTTAAACTTCACCCACATCCCTGCTATGTTCGTATGTGGTGCGGCTGCAATTACGCCGGCTGGTGGCCAGTGTCACCCACACCATTGGATTTCCATGCGTAAGCATTATAATTTTAATAAAAATGCTATTTTTTTTTGTGCATTTATATTTGGTTTTGTTTTGCTTCAAAGGCGGCAAGCAACTTTGAACCCTTCAAGCAGACAATTTTATATGCGGGCACAAGTCCAGACTCAGTAGACGACCAGCTCCAGTGCTGGTGTAACGCCCCAAAAACTCCATAAGCGGTGGGCTTCCGAGTGAGCGCTTTAAGTAGAATTAGTTTAACATTTGGGCGGGGGTCACCAGTGGCACTTTGGAGACTTTCTGTGGCAGTGGAACCAGACAAACTCGGGGATCGAGTTGTTGGGTCTTGGCTTTTTTGAAGTTACTTGCGCCATCGATGCGTAAGCAAAAGTGCGAGTACTACACCATTTATAATGTTATTGCAAATTGCCCCAGCTCTCCCCAAACCGATACGACCAGTTGGGGTTGCTCCCGGGGGTTGTTGCCGCTTTGACTGCATTACTTTTATGTGGTGACGCTCCCGGTTCACTGCTGCTAGCGTCCGAAACTCATACCAATATTTTTGGCAAGTTCCGTGCAATTAAATCCCACAATATCTGATCAAATTGCATTGTGAACTACCAGAAGGCACGACAATACTTGCCAGAAATTAATTGCAGAGTATTGCAAGCTCGATTTCATCATAAAGATTGTATATCATAGATAAAAAAAATAAAAATCATAAAATAAATTGCTTTTTCAATATAAACTTCTATAACCCCAATCCCATTGGTGGCACTAATAATACTTTTATAAGATTTATTTGGTTCCGATATTATATTCATTGATTTCAGCCAACGATAATCCTCTTATGCTCCTTGTAATAACCATTTTTCACTTCAATGAGTTGAGCAACAGTTTGAGGGGGATTGCTTATATTATTTCTTGATTCTATAGCCACCACTGTATTTGATTTCAAATGCCTTAAATATTCCAACTTAGCATATTTTATCCCTTCTAATGAATGTCCATTGAGTTAAACTCAATTAACTCAACAATTTTGGTAAATGAGTCAAATAATAAATAAAATACGTAAATCACCTTCCATTGTTATCCCAAGCTATTAAAAAGTTAACAATATTTTATGATTTTCAATTTTAATCCAATTCTCTGCCTAAAAGGGGGTGTTTATAATAATTAAAAAATGAGTAAAAACATTTTTAAATTCCTGAAAAAACAAGTTTATTTAAATGCAAATTGTACAAATATTTGTGGTTGACATTTTAAGCAACTTCTTAAACTTTTCATCTTTTAACCAAATTTAAAGCTTTTTAAAACGGAAATCCTTAATTTATATTTAAAGAGCTGAAACTTAAAAAGACTTTATTTTTTTCTGGTCATGATTACATAGTGTGTAAGTGTGAGAAAGATAGAAAATATATTTATGATAGCTCCTAAAGATCACGTTCAAATTAGTTCAAGTTATATAAGTATAATGCTCAAATCGGATACAACTATTATTCTAACCAATTTGATTCTCTTTCAAATGTCAAATATTATATATTTGGATAAACGTAATGAAACTGAAGTTTAAAGTTTATTATTTAAATGTTTTTAATACATCTACTTAGAACTTTTATAAAATTAAATCACATTTAATCAAAAAAAGCTCCATTTAAAAGAAGAATTGCTTTTTAGTGTATTTCTACCATATACACAATGCTTTAGCTCAAATCAAATTCAAAATTACATATATATGTATATAATAAAATAATGTATATAAGAATATAATGTATATAATAACATTTTAAAATTAAAATGTCGATACGTATGTATCGCTTTGGTTTGGGGTTCTTTGTATATTAAGCTATACACAGACAAAAGCTAACTGATACATATTAGTATCTATTACTTAACGAAAATGTATGACTTAACGAAACATCTGTCTACTTAGAGAAATAAAAACTTAACTAAGTTTTAAACCATTTTATGATTCTATGCAATGCACAGTGCATCGTAAACTGTACACAGAAGTCACGCATGCCGTGAACTACTAAGTCATTGCATTTTTCAACTAAAGAAGTTAAAAAAAGATAAGCGTGAAATAATTTAAGATTTTCACTTGTATTAGCCTAGTATAATTACTATTATATCAAATTTAGCAAACTATAATCCTTCGCATTAAGTCAACAGCTCGTAACCCGCATGCAGATCGCCTTTAAAGTTCTAGCTAAGGATATATATATGGACAATATGTTTAAGTGATGTTGGTGGTTAGTGGTCAGGCAATCATTAATATCCTTGGTCAGTTGTGTGTTCCCTTAGAAGCAAACGCAAAGTGGTGGCATAAAAATCATAAGATTTTTATTGTAAATCGTTTATCTTCATTACGCGAACACCGTCAAAACTCTGTCCATAACCGCAATAACAAAGAGCTGCAAACCGGTTATATTGCTGTCATAAATGCGCCGTTGACCGTTTCGATGTTTGCATATTTTAGGCAAAGAACGAAAGGCGAAGTTCAAGTGCCGACCCCAACTAACCAACCCGATAGCTAAAGATACAATAATACCATAATACCCCGATATAGAATGCAACCCCTACAACCCTTTGGTATCAGGCAATATTTTGAATGCTACTGCAAACTGACCCTTTGGCTGGCCTAATTAAATTTCTTTTGTGCAAAAATGTTTTAGTTCGTCTTTTGATTGCCTTGTTCTTAGGATTAAGCTTTTGTTTTTCCATTTAACGCTTAATTTCAACATTTTGATGGCCTAACACGATCTGCATGCTATCCCCTCAACTGACCCCTTGTTATCTAACTACCGAAGATCGGTTACACTTACAGCAAAACCAGATCGCATACCTTTGACCAAAGGCAACTGACCGCGACTAAACAAACACTTGGTCTGACCGGATTCTTACTCCGCGTTTGATTCGCGTTTGACTTATGTCCGTGCGTCGAAAATACATAAATGTATGTAATGAAAAAGAAAAAAACCAACTATAATTGCATTAGAATCAGGAATCGAGTTCATTCAGCAAAAGGCTGGAATGGGCTGACCATTGTCCAATGTTGTTTATTTTATGAGATATGAGACCTGAACGCTTAACCTTTTGAATATTTAGAAGCACTTGAGCCGCAGGCATTGTTCCTAGCCAAAAGTGCTCCTTTAGTGCTCTTTTTAATGCACTTTCCGGTTAAAGCTGAGCGAATTGCTTACATTGCCAGCAGTTAATCAAATTCCTTTGTGTAATGCTTAAGCAGATCAGTTTTCAATTTCGGCATTAACTAAGTATTTCTACGGACTGCGGAGTTTGCTTTGTGTATAAGTGTGTGTGTGTGTGTGTGTGTGTGTGTGTGTAACCACAAGCCACAAAGATTTGTTATGCTCGAATAACTGATTTGCATTTGAGCATTAAGATTTCCCTTTTTCGTTTATTTTTCGTTTATTTTTCGGCAATTTTCAACACACAAATTACTTCTTTTGCTTTTATACGTGCGTTGCAAGCTTGGGTGGCTTAAACAAAAATTGATTATATGTATATAGAGTTATATAGAGTTATATATATAATAGTTATGTATTCTTATACACGTGCATTGTGTAAAGATTTGGGTTCGGCATATAACTTAAGCTCAGACTGGGCGAAATGTTGCGTGACTTTACGTAGGCTGCAAAAGTATACCTAAAAATTGACTTTGATCCGACCATCATTAGTTCAAGTACTCAAATTGCAAAATACAAGCAGAAACCCAGCAAATTGCTCAATAAGCAGTTGGCGTGTTGCCAGCCCTTAGCCAACTAGGAGCGCCCAGGCTTCAATACATCAAACTCCTTGCCGCATGTAGGCGAAGTTTGCACTCAAACTGGGCGTTGCATTGTCTGTGGGATTGTTCCGACAGATAACTTTATCGCTGTGCAAACATCAAACAGGAAATGTTTATATATATATATATATATATGTATATGATACTTTATAACTGACAAAAGGCGTAGTAGAAACTATATTAAATTAATAAACTTGAAAGAACATTGATTACAGAATCTTCTTTTAACCGTGTGGGCAGCACTTTCTCTTCTCTGGTGTGCTTGGTATATTTTCTGGAGAAGATAATATTTATCCGCGAAGACATCGATATAGACTATACATATCAACATATCTAAATTAATCTTTATAAATTAGAAGAACTTTTCTTTGAGTTCCCTTGTGGAAACTTTTTCTTTGGGTATTTCATTGTACCAAAATTGTATCATATTTTGCTATATCATATTTACTATATTTCTACTAAGATTATATTATATATTTGTATATATTTTAAACAATTTCTTCATTTAGTTATTAACTTAATATTGTTTGTTTTTAAAAACAGTTTTTATTTATATATTTGAAATGGCAACTTCTTGTGCAACTTGAATAATTTTTAGGGGGCTTCTGTCACACACCTGTCACATTTGTTGGACAACCTGTACAGAAACATTGAAGCAAATCAAATTTGCAACTTACTAGTCGCAAGTTGCAAAACGTTAAAGACCCCTTTTTGAACCTTATATAAAAAAAATCGTCATGATACGGTTCAAGTGCCAAATGGCTTAAAAGCCGCGCGCTTTTCTGCAACCCACATGCAGGCAGGCCAAAGAGCTAATATATGTTGTGTACTGTGTGTCTGTGTGTGTGTAAGTGTTGTGTGTTATACGGTTCGACGATTCTTAACGCTCATAGTTCCCCTTTGAACCCCAGACTAGAAGAAAGCCACATAAACAAAATGTAAGAAAATAAAAGAACACCTGATCAAAATTTCAAATTATTACGACGAAATGGGCTAAGCATAAGGACAAAACTGGCATAGCTCGTGCGCGAGTTGTTATCACACACATACACACACATACTCACTCGCACACAAGCACACATTCGTTTGCACTCAAGATACAACTATGTGGCATGAAAATGCTTTGGTCTAATGAGCACCAAACTGATGTGGAACTAGGCCCAAATACACACAGTGAAAAACTTCCAACTTGGTCGCTGTAATTACGCGCAGGGCAACAGCAAAAGAGCTAAGAAAATTCATGTCTTCGGTTGTTGTTTGGAGTTGGGGTTGGGGTCACCCAACCGCTCGGGTCATTCCCAATGTAAAATTCATGCACCTGACACCGCCGACTCATTACTTTGGGTGCAGCAATAGTAGCAGCAATGGCAGCAGCAGCAGAAGCAGCGGACTATCCCAAGCTGAGGAAGTTGTAGGAAATGAGGAAGTGGCGCGCAGTGCTCTCTGCTCTTTGCTCTTTGGTCTTCTCTCTACGTACTTTACTCTTCACTCTTTGAGCAGTTGAGCGCGTGCTGTTTGCCCATCGAAGCTGTAGTTGAAGTCGAATTTGAAGTCGAAGTCTAAGTTGAAGGTGAATGCAGCCAAGCGCTGCGTCAACTAAAAGGAACGGCATAATTTTGGTCGCGGTTCGCTGCAGGAGCGGCAGCAGTGCTTGTGTTGGTGGTGTTGGTGGTAGCGGTGGCAGAACTAACAGTTTTCCCTAGCGACAATGATAGAGCTATGAACAACCCTTAGAGCATGAGTTTTCCAACGTTTGCATTAAGAATTGGGCGCCAAAATGTAAGCAGCAGTCAATGACACTGTAAAGGAGCTGCAGGACCTTAAGCGACATATGCGCCGGCGTAACCATTGGCTCGTGCCAACATCAGCATAACAATTAAACATAAATATCACTAGGCTAACAACAACGCCAACAACTTAAAGCAGCAAAAGGTGGTTTTATATGGCTCATGTGGGCGCGTCGATTGCCTTCAAACATTTTAAATTAGAACAGGGTGGCTTTTTAGGGTTGTTAACAACTACAACGACTAAATATTGCCGGCTGCCGTTTAGGGGTTAGCTTTCAAGGACCAACTGACGCGCGCGCCCACAACTCTATATTATCACTATAACAACTGATAATATTCTATTCATATAGCACACCAGAGCAACGCTGAGTCATAGTTGTAACAACAACCGCCCGACGTAGTTACAGTTTATAACGGTCAGAGTTGCACGCAAAGCAACTGTAAGGATCACATGCCTCATATGGTTCATATGGTTTGCATGTGTCCTGCATTCTGTTTGTTTGCATTGCGCATGCGCCGCTGCTAGCGCCCATTTTTAAGGCTTCAAGCTTCACGCCGCGCTGCCCTTTTGTAGGCCTACCCAAGCCGGTAATTACTTCAAAAGTGACCAACTGACTTTCGACTCTTAACTCTGCCCTATGTTTAGGCCCAAATATGCTCGGCATATGTGCGTCTGTTGCCCATGCTGATTCCAT
The DNA here is from genome assembly GCA_037044455.1 of Zygothrica quintamaculata. Lineage (NCBI taxonomy): Eukaryota > Metazoa > Arthropoda > Insecta > Diptera > Drosophilidae > Zygothrica > Zygothrica quintamaculata. The sequence continues at coordinate 219,060 of JBAMBS010000456.1, forward strand.
GCTATAAACTCTCTCCTGCAGTTTCACTTAGCGCGAAATTTTGCAATTATTAATTCGAATAACAGGCGTCTATTTAGCTTGGGTGGTACGTGTCTGGTACAAGTATGCTAGAGTTGGGTATTATATATGGTATTGTATGGTGTTTATGCTTCTAACTCTGCCATGTGCTGTGCACTTCAAGTGGTTGCCTCTGGCACTGCTCTCTGACTTTCTGTGCTGTTTTTATTTCTATTTGTGGGAATTCTCACTTAGTTTTAACCCATGTCCTGGCAATTTGTTTGCAGTGTTCCGAAATTTAGGGTGCTCGTAAAGTTCAAAGCTGAGCAGCTGTTCACCGAATTCAATTTTAAATTTTAAACAAACTTCAAATAAGATTTGTTATATACAAACTGTAAGAGGTATTTTCAATAACCTCAAAACTGTATGCTAAGTTTTGAGTAGATGAACAAATCATAAAACTGTCTCAAGCATTCAAGTTGTAATTAAATTACAGACATTATACCCAGAACTTCGATCTATATATATATATATATCATACATATAAACATTATAATAACTGACTCATTCAGCTACATTACAATATATATATAGTATATAAAGAACCTTAAGATTCAGCACAATATTCCCACATTAAATGCACTTTGCTGCCGTTGGTAGAGCAGGAAGCTCACATCAATGAGCACTTGGAAGGATTCGGTTTGTGAGCACGTAGCAGCCACAAAGAAACAATATACGACTATGTACACTAAAGTGCAACATGTGCATATTAAAAGTTGCCAAAGCTATCGAATTACGCGCCACACAATAAAGCAGTTGCTGCAGGAGGAGGGGAGTGTATGCTTACTTCCATATATATATAAATATATATATATATAGGTCGATGGTTCGTCTTTTGGTGTGACGATAATAAAAACTTCAAGGAGGCCATGTTGAGCGTTGGATCCTAGGGTCATGGCACTGCAATTGGAATTGGAGTTAAAATTGAAGTTGAAGTTGCCTTTGTGTGTGGCTTCCCATGTTGTTGTCATAGAGCCAAAAACCGTTGAGCATTTAACAGGACGAGCGCTAAAAATATTGATCAGTAATAAAAACGAAGGAGGCAGCAACAAGTGCACATAAAATCAAATTAATAGTCCTTGTCGGAGGCTGTCAGGCTGGCACTTTGTTTTGGTGCAAGCAGTGGGAAACCGGCAAACGGCGTGTCCTGTGCACAAAAGGTAACTAAAGGCAATAAATTTCGAGTTGCCTAACAAAGGGACAATGCAATGCCAAAAAAAATAAAATCAGTTTGTCTTATCGCTCAAATGCAATCTCTCACCTTTCAGTTTGTCAATTAGTTCAAGTGCACATGGGTATAAACTACCTGATCCTGATCCTTGCTCCTATCCTACACAACGAAATGTTAACTGTAATTGCAAGTTGCTGTCCTTTATTATTGTTGTTATTATTGTTGTTGTTGGTATCCTGTTTTGCAGTTTATAGACCGAAAATCAATAAAATATTTATTGTCTATTACGCAGCGCCTACTTCGATGTGAATGTGGGCGAGGGCGGTAAGACAGGGAGCACTTTGTCTAGCACATGTTAGGCCAGTGCAAAGATGGATGTTAAGGACTTGGATATGTACTTAGATTTGGATTTGGGTTTGGGTTTGGGCACACCATGTGCTGGATATCCAGCGTGGTCAAGTGTATCTTTCGCTGTGCCATTTAAGCAGGGAGAAAATGTTGCGATTAGATTTGCTGCAAAGGAGTGAAAAATGGGAAAATGGCACAGCGGATGTCACCATGTCCTGTATAGTGTCCTGCGCGCGCGTAAGCTGAACAAAGCGCTGCAGTTAATTGCAAAGCCACCAACTGAAAGGCAGACACTCAACGGGATAGGCGCCAGCCAGGACAACGCTTAATGAGCTCAATGTCTAGCACAGCACAACTGCGGGGAGCTGCTGCGGCACGCTGCATGGGATAGGCGCAGGTCAGGTACTATCTTACCGCCTACTGTCCTGACCGTGCGAAATCGTGCCTGAATCGAGTATTAAGGATGGAGGATGGAGGAACAAGGAACAAGGATCACATGCTGACAATTTGACACTTTATACGCTGTGCATTTAACTCATCCAACTTTGCATATATTCCACGTCCATATACCTCATACAACGTACAGGATATGACCTCGACTTGTGTGGTGGCAAATCATAATCGTTTGTTAACTCCTTCACGCCGCAGAATCACTTGAGTTAAGCCTCGAAGGTCTCGCCTTGCCAGCTCGAAATGCATTATATAAATAAATAATACTAATAATAATAATAATATCCATAAAGGAAACCCTGGCATTGTATTGTATTGAAGAGAGTATCCTCGGCTCTGAACTGCACTCAGTTGCTGTCTTTGGATTTTATTTGATTACTTTTGTTATTTCTCATAATATTTTTGCTCAATCCTGCCGCCAACTCGTTTGTATTTAGCTTCCAAGAATTTACTTTGCTTGCCTCGCGGCAGACAACGACCACACCACAGCACACACACACACACACACACACACACACACACACACAGCAATAACAACACAGAACAAACCATATAAGGGGCGGCAAAACCTCAAACACAACCTTTTGCATCAACATCAACCTGTGTACATTTATGATATAGTATTTTGTATTATATTTTGGTCTCTTGCCACCGCCGAATGACGCAGTAGTTTTGGATTCATTGCATATATTGGTAGCCTTAAGATGCAGACGAATACCGCAAGGACCTTGCTTAATGTTTGTGTCCCTATAAATTTGTGGCTGTGGTCATCTATTGTCTTTTCCACGGCACTCGAGTCGCAATTGTTTGCAATTGAACGTATTGATATCCCGGGAGGTCTCAGTCTCAGTCTCTGTCCCAGTCTCAGTCTCTGTATCCCTTAACATAGTTCTATCTATCCGATCTGGTTATGTTTTAACATTAATACTAGGAGTACCTTTTGCAATTTCATGGTTGTCGGAGCTGCCAAACGGCGGCATTCGCTTTTTTTCGCGTGTCATATGTTTTTACGATCTTATTCCTGCTAATGATCTTTTCAAATCTGCACAAATGTCGAGGAGTTAGCCAAAAAACCTTAATGGATATTGTTTGTGGCTAACATTAGCTAATGCTGGCGTGGTAAGTACTCATAAAAAATGTTTAAGCCATGAAATTCCATGAATTGTTATCGAATTATTGCTTTTTATGAATCCACCACAAGGATTTGCAACATAGGTGGTCAATCTAAGAGACGTTTACTACTTTCTCTGGATTCCAGGGATCATATGAAACATATCAAAGAGGATCTATGATATTCTTAAATGTCCTGAATAAATTTACATATAAAGAAAAGACATTCATATACTCCATTCATTTTCCTATCATGCGTTTCTCCTGGCTTTCCTCATAGGTTTTCCTGGCTGATCCCATATTTAAGAGATCCTGAAGGTCCTCATTTTGCGCACTCTACCCAATATAATCAAACTTTAATTTTACTAATATGAACCGTTAAATAGTAACAAGTTTTATAGTTAGTTGAGCTCAAAATGTATCAAATTTCAGAGTTAAAATCTGTAAAGGAATCTCTTTAAGCAGCAAAGATTAATATCATATTTTCATTGGAAGCACATTGTTTACCTGGAAATTTTAGTTAAAAAGTTAAATACCGTTAATGGTCAATTAAGTAACCTTGATAGCAAAGATATAGCAGCTGTTGTGATCAAAATATATATATATATATATTTATATATATATGTGTCGTAGTTAACGAACTTCAGGCGAATTGATGCCATCATTAATTAGAATGCACTCAAGCAAATCGGCCATGAAATTGGAGCAACCTTGCTGACAGCTTCTCAAATCAGTGTATGCTAGAGTGTGTGTGTGTGTGTGTGTGTGTGTGTGTGTGTGTGTATTGGTGTGGCGTGTACACTTAAATTACTCAATCAATACCACATGCAAAGCATGTTCTGGTTGAGTTTTAGTCTCAGATTCAGATTCAAACCAGAATATAAGCATAAATCACTAACGACATATGGCCATTGATGAGCCCTGACGGGTTGACCACTTCACAGTTTGCCGCAATGCAGTCAGTTCGCCAGTTGAACACTTGAGGGTGACTCGAGTTACACGACTCGACAATTTATCCATCATTTGGAGTACTAAGCTAGCCAGCGCCTAATAAACACATAGTCATAAACAGAGCAGTCGGCAGCGCCAAAGGATCTAATGGAAACCGAATATAAACGAATCGTAGCTACCGCTCCAGTTGATGTCCAGGCTGTCGTTTTGTTTTGATAAAATCTCAAATAACCCAGGAAAGATTCAGGCATAGGCAGGATCAGTATCAATATTCCAGCCAGCCACTGCTCATTAGCAAAACGCATATTTTGTTATTGTTTGGGTCCAGTCGCGTCTTGAAAGGATCAGGGATATTTTTTATATATATGTATATATTTTTTGCTGTAGTTTACATTGGGATTGAGTTTTAGGATTTGTTTATGACGCCGTCTAATTGATGTATAATATAATCCAAGTCAAACTGCAATGCTTGCAACATGTGTTAACATATTTACATTATAAATTTTGAAAAGAAGAAGAAAAACATTTTCCATTTTCTGTTTTACACTTTTGGTTAGAGTTAGCTCCATGTATGAGATTCTTTGTCTAAACCAATCTCAATAAACGAAATGGGGATTTGATTTTTCCCAGGCCATAAACTCTTTCAAATGGAGCCACATTACACATTCTGTTGTTGGGCTCCTTTGTTTGGGCTAGTCCTGCACACACCCAAAGAAGAATGGTATATAATTTGGTAATCTGTGAAGAAGCCAAACCCCCATTAAACCACAGGCACTCTTAACTCGTTTTTCTTTCCACAGAATACAGAATAGGCATACAAAACTCGTTACAGCGCCTTTGACGTATCCAAGTGTGCATAGACATCAAAAGACATCAAAAGACATGAAAACACATGAATACGACATGAAAAGGCTTCATCATCACAAGCCGATCCTCATCAGGCTTCATCCACGTGCAGGCCGCGCTTCAGCTTAAGGCTACTGCGCGATAAGCCCAGTTCTCCCCCCACACTCTCTCTCGCTCGGGCAACGCTTCTGATTCCGACTTCAAATCCCCCTACTCCTGTTCCTATGTATCTATATGTACCTGTCCTCAACCTGTTTTCAAGCTATTTATCAATTTCCATTTCTTGTGTGCTCTATTCCTGTCTCTTGTTTTGGTCTCTGCCTCTGCCTCTGTCTCTGCTTATGCCTCTGCCACTGCCTCCGCCTCCGCCTTCACCTTCATCTTCTTATTCTTTATTTTTATGTTTCGTGCGTTTGTTTGTTTTCCATTTCTTTGTAGGAAATCTCAGCAGTTCTTATGGGCCTAGCTGCGCCTTTGACTTCCAGTTGGACTTTCCCCTGCAAACAGGTTCTATTGTTCTCTACCCCATTGCTGCCTATGTACCTGTACGATTAGGTATTGGATTTTCCTCTATGCACTGATATTCGTTACCTGTTCGTTTCGCCCTCTCCCTCTACTTCACTCTATCTCATTCTATTTCTATTTCTTCTACTCTCCTGCTCAACAGGAGAAAATTATATGTTTTGATTTTTAACGGAAAATTGCTGAGCCAGCAAGCCATAACGAACTCTTCAGAGGATCTCCGTGAAGTAACTTCACTCTATACCAAGAGCTATACAAACAGTCCATTTTAATGACACACTAAAAGCAATCATCTAATTTTTATGTAACCTCTTCAGAACTGAACTAATGAAGGGTTCAACTCAACATTCAAAATTTCTCACGGCCGCCCAGTCAACTGCTCTGAGGTCATTCAACCAAATATCCAACGATAGAAAAGAATCAAAGGATACTCTTACTAATGCTCTATCTCAATATAAAGGATAATGATGATGATGATGATGATTACCTTAAGTAAATTGCTTTTTCATAACTATTGGATTTATGCGTTAGATTCCAACAAATTTCACGGCTTGTTGTACCCTTCTCCATCTCCTTCTGATTCTCCTTCTCCTACTCCTTTCCCGTACCTTTTCCATTTAACTCAGACCGAACACGAAACAAGGCGTGTGCATAAAATATTTGATTTTTATCTACAGATTGGTAATAAGCGATGCTGCTTGCTGCCAAATCAATTGGTTACCGTTATGCCTATGGTATGTGTCCTGCAGGACGCTTTCCATTACCGATAATAATATGATCATTCCAATGCACGTGTTCGGTATCCTTTTAACTCTATTGGACTATTACCTACACTGGCTACTGCCAAAGAAAGGGTAATTAATGACTTCTACTTGCATTTTGCATACTTATAGAAATCTGGAAACCGCAATAAATGGATTGCATGGTAACACCCAAAGGACTCAACTGCTATATACTTGCCGCACTTTGCCACAAAACTCCCTACTTTTTGCTCATTTACAACTCATTTTTTGTAGACTCTGCAAAAGGCAATTAACATGCATAGATGAGGTTGCAATATTGCATTGACAGACATTGGGTAGGCATCGTTTGAAGTGCTGTTTTTAGGTCCTGGTCAGATCCAACAATTTCCTCAAATATGCCGATTTTCTTTGTCTGCTCTCTTTTGTATTGTGGCTACAAACGTTTCAAAGGGGGGAGAGACTCTTTGAAGGAAATAGCTAAGATCTAGAAGAAACTATTTAAGTTATTAAACTTTGTTAAAGTTTGTCAAAGAGAATCTTTATTCGATAGAAAATGAAGCAGTAATAGTTGAAAATTAAAGGATATTTTCGTAGTACAATCAATATTCCAATGGTTAGTGGTTGCCATAGAAGTAGCTTGAGAATAATCCTTTACCTTTAAAAAAAAGTGTTAAGTATTCATCTACACCATATTTCTAGGGTATTTTCTCAGTCATATATCAATAATTCCTCAGCTACAGCCACACACACACTCACAAAAGAGAGTTGAAAACCCCCAATGAATTCCGTTTAAGAGCACCTCCAACGTAACATAAAAGAAACATAAGACAAAAGATCCTTTGGGCAACTAACACTCTATGTAAATAAGTTGAGGAGTAAAACAAAAAAGATATATAAGACAGAGAGAAATAAATTACATTTAAGTCAGAAGATTTTCGATTCTCCCTTTGCATTTTAGCGGCAGAGTGTGAAAAACCATTAGCCAACTTTACGAGTACAGAAAAGCCGCGTTGTATCTATAGAGCAATAGACATAAGGAATTAGGCATTCAGTATTAGCCCTGAACAAGTACCAAAAACAATAAAAATAGAAATCAAAAACCTCTAATACAAACATTACGTAAGTCAGCTACTGTTACTCATTGAACTAAGGCGGCATTTCCACGGAAAAACATAAAAACTTCCGGGCAATCTGTAACAAACGCTACAAAACACTTGTGCAAAATAACAAAATAAAAAGAAAAAGAAACTTGTCATCTATATAGACACAGAGATATATATATATAGATAGATATATGTGTGAAGATGTAGATAGGAAAGACTCTGGACATGATTTCGTTCCAGGAAATTGAACAATTTGTGCATAATTTGCATATGGATTGACCAAGAGTAGAGACTTAGAGCGGTAACTGTTTGACGACAGATTGCTCAATGAAATGGATCAGTATATGATTTGTATAGAAATGGGAATGGAATTGGAAATAGAAATAGGAATATGAACCGAGATACAAATAAAAGAAGAATGAAGAATGGGTGCACATGCTGTAGTTATACTAGAATATAGCTAAAAACATCTACTCTTTCCTCAAGCACAACAAAAACCAGATGATCTCATATGTGTACAAAAGCATTTCGCACATTTAGGCTTCCAAATGAATGGACATGGTTGAAGCGTCTAAGGATGCTTGTGTGGTCAAGCACTGACCCAGGTTATAGTTACCTAGATATAATATGCATATAACCAATATATATATATTCACACAGCTGCCAATCTTTGCCTGCTAACTGAACAGCAAAAGTTGCAGTTTTCTTAATCAATTTACAATAGTTCCTTTGGGTGAACTCGGCAAGGATTCGGGCTAGGGATAAGCCTACTTTAACTTGAAAATATTGCTAGCTCATATAGTTTTAGGGCTTTTTGTTTTTAGTGCCTAAGCGAAATTGTTTTGAGGAATAACTAACTTGCATATTGTTTTGTTGTGTTTCTTAATGAATATAAAGCAAGTATTGTTCTAAATGTGTATGTGTGTGCGTGCGTGAGTGTGTGGGGTGTAGCTGTGTATAATATTGTTTCAGCAGCAAATACATCCACATGCCAAAAGCAATTCTAGAAACAAATATCTTAAGCCGACCTTTGACCAGCGTTCCTGATGTGAGTTTAAGATACCAACTACGAAATGCGCACTGCACACACACACAGACCCACACACACACATACACATATACACCTACTCACTTAGACTGTTAGAGTTATTGGCTTTGACTAAGGCAAGCAAAATGAACAGTTTGTTATCCAAATCCTTTTTCCAAAGGCAGCTCAAAAATCCTTTCACAGTAAAATTGCCGGAGTTCTTTGACTAAAAATAAGAAAAAATGTAACCAAAAGAAAGGAAAAAAAACTGGAAAAAGAGCGCCAAAAATAGTTCCCTTTTTTTTGAGTCCTTTACTACTACCTAATACAATCCTAGATAGTTACGGTTGGGTTTTAAAAACAAATTCGAGTAGATGCTATCATTTGCTTGGCTGCACCTCAAGTGGGAGATGCATAGCGGCACATAGACACACACATACACACACACAGAGATACAGATACAAATGTAACTGAAGCAGTCAGCTGACTGATGCCGGTTCAAGCATCCAGACCGTTAGACAAACCTTGTGGAAATCCTTACAGGTTCCGTTTCTTTGTTGACAGTCCTGTGCACTGAAGCATTTATCAATAGCCAGAGATATGAGACTTCAGATAGCCAACGTCACAATTCTGCACTTGCTCATCCCAATGGTACAGCGGGGCAGGGGGTAAGGCACAAAAAACATCTTCCTCCTTCCAAGTATACCATTCATATATAGATTTATATGTATGTTTAGCGTTGCTATCCATTCGGGCGCAACTAATCTGCGTTCGCAATAATTATTATTTGTACGAACCAATGAAGATATCTCTTATATCCTAGACCTTCTTCCGATAATGATGATGCACATATATATGCTGCCTTATCAAGATATATCCACATACATTTACTCCTATGCATCTCTATGCCTGCAACCTGTGTCCTTTTCTCCTTATTACATTGTAATGTATATGGATTTGTGTGCTGATTTTTGGCCACCGTCGTTGGCCAGATTAAAATCAATTAGCCATTAAATGAAACAACTTCTTTTTATATTTTCTCCTTCTTCTTCTTATTTTTGTGTGTGGGCGAGACACTTGAGTTTTTAATTTGGGTTACCTACTTGTAGCCTAAAGATATAGTTAGTTGATCTTTGACAGCAGCATTTATGATATTTTAATTGCTTATTAAGTTAGATATTAGATAAAAGGAATGCCAATATTTCATAAGGATAATAGGAATGATGTTTGATGTATGCTTATATACAGTATTTCATCAATCAAAGTTATAGCCAGTAAGTCTTATGACTTCTCTACATAGCTATATCAAAATAGTTATAGACACTTCCCTTTGTTTGATAAGCTTGCATTACACTTCGGGGAAGTTTTTCTCCCTAAATGACCCACAGGAAAAAGGGTCAAATGGAATCACTTCCAATAAATAAAGAAGTATAATCTGAATCTAAGAATATTAGACTATAAAATATAAGAAACTTCTTCCATTTCTATTATTTTTTGGAATTCCAAGTTAAAGTTTTTTCTCACCAACTGATCTAGAGGAAAAAGGAAGCTTCATAACTTAGGGCTAATATTGCTGCTTCGATTAGCATATTAAAAGAGATGATTACACACATTTTATATGTATTGGACAGTAGCTGTAATAACTTACCAATTAAGCCTTATTTCCTAAACTGATTTTTTATTGACTTGGCCAATTCTGCTTATTATTATTTTGAACGCATCATCGTTTGTTGTTTTGTTACTTCCTTCCGTCTAAAGGCCTGTGACAGCAAATCGGCTTATGAAATGTTTTTCCATTTCCATTTTCTTTTACTTTATTTCTTATTTTTATTTCATTTTCTACTTTTTATTTGATACGTTCTCTGTTTTATTATTGTTCCTTGGTAGATGAAAGTAAATAAAAGTGTGGCGAGGTAAATAAACTTGGATGTGGCTACGTGCATTTGTAGGAGCCAAGGAAGGGGCTTGATCAACGACAGATACGACGACGAGTAGGAAAACAGCATTCTAAGAAATAGATGCACATCATGGGGCAAGGGCAATAAAATGAGGAGATACTTGTACTATATATACTAGACAAACCAGTTGGTGTTGTAGCAAGCCACAACAAAGATACACAACAAACACAAACACACACACACACACACACGGGGAATGAGCCCCTTTCGATGGACATGGAGAAAAATCAGGAAAAACAAAATCGAGGACTGTACTTTTACTGGATAAGAGACCAAAAGCAACGGATGCCAGTACCAGTTTGGAGCCACAAACCCAAACAAATAAGCGTGCAGCTAGCCCATAGGAGTTTTAGCTTGGTGCTGGGTACACAGACTGCGACTGCGGCTGCGACTGCGACTGCAACTGCAACTGCAACAGAGACTGCAACTGCAACTGAAGCTAGGCTTAAGCGTGATTACAGAGTAAAATAGTTATACTATGAAGGAAGGGAACGGATACGATGTACAACAAACGGTGGAGCGCGACATGCCTGGCATAATAAAGGGGTACAAGCCAATGGCCAGCCACAACAACAGCAAAGTAAATGTTTACCATATATATATATATTTATATATATACCTGTACATATATAAGTTTCTATGATATACGCACCTAGGCAGACCAAAAAGGTGACTGATCTTTACAATTCGACACTTTGACTCTACAACAACAGCAACGGCAACAGCAACAATAACAACAAACAGCAACAGTAACAACAACAAACAACAACAACAGACAACGGACAACGCAATCAAAACAAAATTCATCGAACGTTGAAAACAAAGTTGTATAAAAATCGAAAGGTGAGCCGAGGGCAACAGCAACACCAACAGCAACACGAACAGCAACAACAACAGAAAAAGAAGAAGACATAAAACAAGTATCCAACATAAAGGATACACGATTTGATAGAGACAGACAACTTGTATGTATGCATGCTATGCTTGTGTATGTGTATATGTGTGAGTATGTGGAGGCAGGGTCAAGGTAAACAGAGATTTAACTTTATGATGTATATTGCTTGGCTAAGCATGTTAATGGATGTGCTCTCTCGCTCTCTCTCTCTTTCTCACTCTCTCTGACTGTGCAAGGCTCAGTAAATGCTCTAAGACAGTGAAAATTTAAAAGCAATCAAAAAATCAAGCATGAAGCAAACCAAAGCTGCATTTGGGAAATGGAAAATGTTAGTTGGAAAATGTATGGTCTCTAAGTACAATAAATGTAAATGGAGATGCTTAGGGTTAGTTTAAGCTGAAACCAGTTTCAAAATGGAAATTATATTTTATATATATGTATATGTATATGTATATATATATATGCATATATTGTATATCCCTGCAACACATTGCACTAAAAACATTGCTCTGTGGCAAATGTAAAAACTTGTTGTACCACCAGTAGATAGACAGCTGCTGGTGCTGCTTGCTAAAACTCAACTAGACTCCAGTTCTGTCTAGCAATTGGGTGTACACTCTGGCAGAGTAAACCTTAGCTTTAAGCATAGCATAAACCCAAAGTGTATAGAGAAAAGCTGCTGGGAGGATCAACCCTTTGACATTCGGGGCTGGGCAGCTTGTCAGTTTAAGTTGCAAATGAAATGTTGGCTGAGCAAGCATTTTTATGATGGAATTATTACATCATTCATCTTCATCAACAGGCAGCAGCCAACAGCCGACAAGCAACAGCCAACAACAACCAACACAATGACACACAGACTCTCAGTTTCATATTCTAATATATATATGGATATATATGTATATGTATAGTGTATAACGTGCTCATCAACTCTATAATTTACATACTTATATGCATTAGGATTTACTGACCAGTTGGAAAGTCTTTATGCGGGCTTTGGGGTTGTTGCTGGGAAAAACTCTCTCTGGACTCTAAGCAAGTAATCAAAATGTGTGATATGTTATCAAATTAAATTTGTTGTCAAACAAAATGCAGTTACTTTCATTGTTTGTTTTATAAATAACTTGATGTCACGATATTCTGCAGACATTTTTATTTTAAATTTGCTACAAAATTTCTACAAACTTTTCCTATACTTTTCCCTTTCAATTAGATACAAATCTTTCCCACAGTTACACTGACTTTCTACTGCACTCTCTGTAAAACAAATATCTAGTTAGGTTTCCTTTTATATAACACAAAATTGAATCGTTAAATTGAATCCCTAAATTTGGCATCAGACTCAAAAAATCAGTGTCTCATTTGGGCCGCACACAGTGCAATTGTATTGAATTGTAGGAAATATGAAACGGAAGCCACAGCCAGGACAACAGCAGCAGCGCCACTTTACACAACAAGCCATAAGGATAAGCTGAATAGAAATTCCTGAGATAATCAACAGCATTATCTTCTGATTATGTGTACTGAATTCTATGAATATTGCACATAAAGAAACAACGTTTTGACGCTTGCGAAAATGAGTGAGAGGGGGAGAGAGTAAAAAAGGAAAAGATTTATATATAATATAGTATAAAAAAAGAAAAAAAAAATCATATTGAACTATATCCGGATGATCATCAGATGATGATGTTGTTGATGCTGTGGAACACCCGAGTGGCAACGCATCCGTTTCTCCTTTTGCAAATTTGAGCTCATCATCAAACCCTCGGTCACTTGAGGTTTAAGCCGGCCTTAGCCAACATTAAAAAACCAACGAGAAATGCCGCAAATGAATAATAATAATAATAAAAAAAAAACTGCACCCAAACACACACAAAATAGAGAAAGCGAGATAGCGAAATTGAAAACAGAGATAACATGCTAAACGTGAGAATTTTTCTGTGCACGAATGTCCTTTAAATTTGCTTGGGCAACGCAAAGCGTTATAACTGCCGCTCCAGCATTGTTCCTTGAAGTACTTGTATAGATTTGCTAGTTGTGTCCTTATTATGATGCTGCCTCGGACGCATTGTTGGCGCACAATGCCAGGATATTGTAGAAGATTCTTTCCTCATTTTTTACAGCGAGCGATTCCAATGAATTCCGTGCACTGAATAAGATCATTTTCATGAATGAAATACACAATTTTTGCCATTAAAGCAGAAATTGCCGCGAAGGAGCTGCTGCAGGACAGGCGTGAGAAGGAATTTTAGGTTATTCCAACAACTTTATCAGAACAAGTGTAGTTACATAACCTGGGTGGCAATTGTTAGCACAAACACACACACGAACGTTTACACACACGTGACATGCCGACAGGAAGAATCCGCCCAGGATGCATGATACTTCTAGAAGGCCGCACAGGAAGTGCAACTCGGCTTTGGCATTGATTTTTTGCGCGCCAAAAGTGTTATGTAAATATTTGTGGCACGATTAGCCTTTATGCGGCACATCCTGTTACCACTTGCCTTGACCCTTTCCATCCCAATTGCTTTCTGACATGTGTGAAAATTGTTGGAAATGAGTTAAGTCGATCTATGTGTATGCAAATGTTAAATTTTAGTAGAAATCGCACATTATGCAATGCGATGGGAAACGAAGGTCACCGGGGAGCTAATCGGAGTGTCTATATGGCCTAAGGCAATTAGAAGTAGTGGCCCAATGGCCACGTTGCAACATTTTATGTAGGTGCGAAATGACACATTTTGGCCGGGTCAGAAAACCTGCCGCGTCATTCACGTCTTTGCGTCTACTACTGCTGCTGCCAATACGTGCCTGGCCAAAAGGAAGCGCAACGGGTAGAAGGCATTCATATCTGAAGGTAAGCAAAGTGCAACCTGTTAACCAAGCCTTGCAACTTGTCACCTGAGGTGACATTCAAACGCAACATGCCAGCTGAGTCTTGTGTTTAAGCCATTTAAGCATTTAAGCATTTAACCATTTGAGCCATGTCACCTTATATCCATTGAGCAAAATATTTTGCCCGTTACTAAACAGATTTCATTCAAGAATTCATATTCCATTGGGGAAATGGGTTTGATTTTCCTTCTTGATTTCAAGGCTGATATTGCAACAATGTTAAATATTTATAAATTCTGGCGAAAATATTTGTGTTTTTGTTGCCAAATCATTTCCTATGCGAAATTTTTCAATTTTCCCAGCAAAAAATGAATTTATGCAATGGATTTTTGACTTTTCAATTTTGGAGTTGAAGTACAACTCTCCCCCTTGTCTGGAGCAAATATTTCCAGTATTTTCCGGTTAATTGTGTACGTGCCCAGTTCTAAATCTTTGTCAATCGATGTGTCCTGTGTGTATCCTTTTGAAATCAAATTCTCAGCTATGGTATGGCTTCCTGGAAATATCAAACCCTAAAACCAAATATCAATGGAAAAGTTAATTCTGAATTCAAAACACTTTCACACTATTCCATTCATTAGCCTAACTATACATACTATATAATGTATGTATATATATATATATATATATATATATATAAAGGGGCACTTCAATTGCAGCAACCTGTCAACATAATTAATCCCCTCTAGCCGCGCTATACTATCCCTATCCCTATCTCTATCCCTATGCTTTACAAATCAGCTGATCTGACTGACTGCGTCGGCTTACCTTTGAGCGCATTGCCCCTAAATTCTGTCCTCTGGTTTTGGTCTCCACGAATAGCGATGAAGAGCAAACCAGATAAAATTATGAACAATTCATAAAAAAACAAAAAATATATGTAGTAGGTTTTGTGTTCTTGTGCTCGACATTCCCAAGGATATGCCCCTCTAAATTGTTGTTGTGTTAATTGTCGACGACATGGAC
Organism: Zygothrica quintamaculata; assembly: GCA_037044455.1. Classification (NCBI taxonomy): domain Eukaryota; kingdom Metazoa; phylum Arthropoda; class Insecta; order Diptera; family Drosophilidae; genus Zygothrica; species Zygothrica quintamaculata. The sequence goes on from JBAMBS010000456.1 coordinate 234,105, forward strand.
AAGAATGAGGACGAGGCCAAGATTGCGCCATTAATGACAACCACGTCGCTCCCACGGCCTGTCGCCTTACCCAATTTTGTCTTGGCTTGAATCGACTCGGCTCAGAGCGGTTTTTTATGCCATTTAAAGAGAAATCTTGCAACAAATCACGCGCTCCTTTGTGGGCTCCGTCCTTAGTTGAGCTGCATTTTTACCACTAATTTTTTATTTTTTGTATTTTCTACCAGTTACGATCTACTTTTATATATATATATATATATATATATATATATATAGCTTGATGTGTCTGTCTGTGTTTTGACCTTTATTTGTTTGATGTTAAAAATAATGTTACAATCGCCCCCACATACACACACGTACACATACTTCCAGACTACAGCATAATAGAAGAGAATCTAATGGATAAGTGCATTGGTTTTGATTCAGCGAGCAAAGGATCTGGGCTCTAGGATCACGGATCTTGAGCATGGATGGTGGAACCTGTGACGACGCAATTCTTTGCCATTATCAGCTGAGTAACCTGTCCTTTGCACTGCACTACTTTTAGCTGCTGTATTGCTTCTATATATATATATATATATATATATAGGATGTTTTTTATTAGGATGCCAGTCCTAATTGCGGTGAGATCTCGAACGGCATTGAAGTTAATCATTTTGTACCTGCGGCTTAGGCAGTCAAACAGTCAGAGGACTTGGCCAGTGCAAACATCAACAACATCAACAACATCAACAACATCAACAACAACAACATCAACAACAACAAGGACACAACGAGTTCATCCAGTATAAAGTATAAGTATATAGTTAGAGGCCTACAAATGGATATTTTATATTTTTTTTCACAACCCAATTGCCGCCTTTTGTTACCATTTACCATTTACCATTTACCATTTACCTTTTCCTTTTGGATACTTTACTTGTTGTAGTGCATCATCTTTGGATCGTTATCGGGCACTCTTTGTGCTTTACACATTTTATGGCAATGCTATTTCAAACTTCCTGTGAGAAAATCCTCTAGTTGATGATGACCCATCAACAACGACTACAACTACAACTACAACTACAACTACTATTATTAAGTAGAGAACATGAAAACCTATTTGTGATTTTGTTCTTTTTTTTGGGGGGTATCACCCAATGACACTTACCCAACATCAAATCTACATAATGATGAGGAAACTAGTTCAGCTTGCAAATTACGAACCGGTATCAGTATTTATACATAATAATATTATAGTATAGCAATTCCCATACAGGACATTAAGGCGCGCATACTTATGCTTATGCATATCCACATGAACATCCACATGCACATCCTTGGCAGCGCGGGATAGCACTAAGGTTGAGGTAAGGTCATGCCAAGCCAAGCCTTGCAGCAAAAACAACTTTGCATAAAATATTTGAAAATGTTTTCATTATGGTAAATAGATACAAAAGCCGATCGCTGCCTTGGCAACATCAACTGCTGCCACGTCTTTGGGATCTATGCGCGTCCTGGCAACAGGGCGGTGGTTTCTCATACAGCCAAAAAGGGTTGTCATTGCCCCGTCCCGGCCACGTCCCTAAAAAAAACAGAACTTGCGCTATATTGGTGATAAATTAGTTTAATGTTTGGGCAAATGAAAAACGAAAAAAAAAAGAAAGAAAAAGAAAACGAAGTAGAAAAAGAAAAAGGCAGTCAACCGCAGTCGTGGCAAAGCTTCCTCTTCCGTTCATATATAGCAGGATATCGTTTCACTCCTTTCGCCCAAAGGCAACGCATCGGAATCAAGTTTTGGCGGCAAAACGTAGCCATGTTTTACCTTGGCTAACCAAAGAACAACATCTACGTGTCTCACAAATGCGCTTCCCTGCCAAACAATAGCCGAAATTCAACAAAATACAAACCTAACTACACACGATTACCCATAATGAACTGCCCAAACAATGCGCCAACTTTTCAGTTAAAATAAAAAACACACAAAAAAAAGACAGAAAAGAGTCCAAAAATTTGTTATACGACAAGAGAATCACGTTCTAGAATATTTTCACATCGCTGATTTCGAGCAACAGTGGACACTGGACAGTGTACAGTGCAATTGGACAAGAGTGTGGACAACAGGACCTCAGGACATTTGTATATATATATATATTATATGCTACATACAAGTAGATGCAAGTACATGGGACAATTGCATTTTGCGGCACAATTGTTTGACTCACGCACGTGCACCCAGGAGTCGAGAACTGCTGTTGTTGTTGCAACGCCCATTTGTTACATTTACCGATAAGATTATATACATATATATATATATAGTATGTAGTATATAGTTCTCTGTGTATGTGACACTTTAAATGAGTCTGTAAGCTACGAGTTATTTTGAATACGAGTGTATTCATTGTGTATTCACAACAATTCAGAGCAAGTGCCTGCCATGAACAATGAATCTTTTTATCTTTTTTGTTGCTGTCTCATTATTGTTCCTCTTCTCATTATTGTTGTTGCTGTTATTGTTGTTTTTGTTGTCTTCTATAAAAGAATTGCTATTGCCGCTTTAAGAGGGCGTCGTGTTGTTGCAATCTTAACGCAATTTTATTGTTATTAATTGTTTAGAATTGCTTTTTAAATGTCCTTTTGCATTGTTTCTAAATGCAGGTGAATTGCGTACGCACTGAATGAAATTCTATATGCTATGAAATCACTTAAAGACAATGCCAAGGATAACTATTTTATACCAATAAATTGGTTGAATGTCGAAGAACATATATATATCATGTTATATCATGTTATTATTGTTCTTAATTATCCTTAGAGTGCCTAGAAATATCCTTTATTATCGATAGTACAAATGAGTATTTCGTGTCTATTGATTTCTAAACAGTACCAGAAGTACAATGGAATAGATATGATTCTTATTTGAACTATAAGAATCACATTACTAAAATGTCCTATAAAATTATATTAAAGTTTTCTAAGGACAACAAATTTGTACTTGTTATTTTGTATGCTCTGTCATATGCAGCAAGTGTTACAAGGATAAGTGTATAAAATGGAAGGCCATTCTTTGTTTCGAGACTAAATAGCAGTAGTTTTCATTGAAAGGATCTGTATTATATAGTATGGCAGCTTCCTATGAAGCTCCTTGGTAGTCTTTGTATGCTTAGATTATTGCAAATCCTTTTATTTGTAAGAATAAACAGAGAGGTTTTGGCTTAGAGAATTTCTGCACAGTGGCAGCTCGAGCTGCCGTTTGTTTAACACCTCCTTAAAAAAAGTTGATTTTTTTAGAGTAGTGCAACAAAAAGAAGGTCAACAGCAACAAAGTCGTGTAACCTGTTAAAATATTCTATGGATATTGAAGCGCTTACATAAGAGAAATGCGTGCAGGGCGCGGCAGGTAACTCTTCAGAATTCCAGGGACATTGACAGTATATATGTGTGTGTGTGTGTGGCACAGCGGAGGCAACACCATAAGCCTCCATAGCTTGTAATTCATATTTTCCAAACACAATTTCTCTACGCAATTTTAACACTTTTGTTAAACACTTTTGAACATAATTTCCTTGGGTTACCATAACCATTGTTATATTGGAATAATAAAAACTCTCTGGAGTGCTGCTGCCCAGTTTGAAGTGGCCGCGATGAACAGCGCTCTGTGGGCAACAGATCCGCGTTTAGTTGACAGTGCAAGGTAAGTGCCCTATGACTTCTAGGAATGTAAGCAGCCATTCAATAAATTCTTTTTTAAGGCCAATCCATATGAATGGAAAAGGAGTGCCCATAACTGTTGTTAAACCAAAAGGCACAAATCAGAGTAAAAACCATTCAGAGATACGAACGGGTCTAGCCTGATAAAAAGGTATGCCGGAATGTGCTCTAAGTGTATATAGATCGCCGACAAACAAATTTCTAAGAATTTCTATATGTGCATTTTGTTTTTATCATTTAAGTAAATGATCGCAGCTGTATGATATGAAAATATGCAAAAACATCACTAAGAAAATATGAATACAACATATTTATGTAAGTCAATGTACGGTCAGCAAATAGAACTTACTTAAAGAGTGAACATTTCATACATATTTGCACCCTACACAAATTTGCATAGGCAACTGAGTGCATTGTACAAACCTTTGATAAAATGATAAGAATAATCTTGCAGAAAAAACTTTAAATTAAAATATAGATTAAGATTAGACTATTTGTAAATAAACATAAAATACATTTAGATATAATCATATAATATATTAAAAAAGAAATAATATAATACTCTTATATATACTTCCTCACAGAATTTTATTACAATTATTAAACAATAGATACTCTACTTTTTTAGTGAGTTTATTGTAAACAGTTCATTTAGCTCTCATACCTCATAGCTCTGTATGCAGCCATGTAGGGTATAGATATCGGATAACACAATGAGTACACTATATGCAATTTTCATATATATATACATACATAAATATATATATATATATATATATATATATAGTATTTTTCGTATAAGCATTTATTTCTTTCATTGAAAATCCAAGCACGCGCCTTGCTTAGTAAATATTGAAAAAAATAAAATAAAATCAAATAAATTTATATATAAATATATACATGTATATATTTGTATGCATAAGCTTAAAGCTGTATGTATGTATGTCTATTTGTGTGAGTGTATTCATTGTGGTATGAGTGAATGACTGAAATTGTAGCGAATCCGCAGACTTTTTTTGCAGTGTTCTTTAAAGCACGTCGTGAGCATTTCCGCAGTAGAATAAAATATGATTTTGTGTCAAATACACAAACATAACACACATGACACAAACACATATGTATGCATATAACTATACTTCTTATATAAAGATACATATATGCATTTAGCACTCAAGGTCAACCGCAACATTGATTACTGAACTTTTTTTTCAAAGGGAGTATGGCAGCATGCCGCTAACGTTCAGTTTGCAAGCGAAATGTTTAAAATATTCAATGATAAGCAGCAGCAACAGCTAAAGCAATCATAATCAACAACAACTACAGCAACAATAACAGCAGCAATAAAAGCAGTTAAAGCTTCTCAAAATGCCCATTAAATACACAAAAGGCAATAAAAAAAATCTTTTTCATTCATAAAACGCGCCTTATCAATGCAGCTTACGAGCATGTATATGTGACTGTGTTTATCCGCATATGTATGAGTAAGTGTGTGTGTGAATTCAGGGGGCGTATACGCGACAACAACAACAACAAGACGAGCAACAGCAACAGCAACTGCGATAACTTTGTGACGTCACAAAATTGCAACTGGCGCTAATAATCCACAGCGACTTCCGGCCGAATTTAATGCTTTTTACCTTGCAGCTCCCCACTACCTATCGCTGCTCCTTCCGTCTTTCTCTTGCTCTTTCTCTTACTTTGGCTCCTTCTGCTACTCTTTGCAGTTATTCTTATTGACTTTCGGCAAACAGATAAGTGACATTTATCGACTTTTTACACGCTTTTAAATAAGTTGAAATATGTTTGCACACTTCTGCCAGCAAACACAACCTCTGTATCTGCACCTAATATATATACATATATATCTGTATATATGTCTGTATCTGTTAGTATATGCATTGGGTATCTACGCCCGCTGTTTGTTTGTCAAACAAATGCCTTTTGGCATTTACATTCTGCTTAATATTATTTCTTTTATCAGCGAGCCTAACGCTGATTTCAGTTTGAAAAATGCACAAAACAAAAACAAAAATGAAAATGAAATTAAATGTATACTAAATGCTGTAAATTGTTTAGAAAATTGTTTTGTTGCTGCCTCCCGTTTTTATCTGTTGTATGATATGAGTGTGATGCCCTATCGATCCCATTGACCCGCACACAGTTGTTTCTTACAGTGTTACCCGCTTATCAAGAACCAAATAAGCCACAAAAAAATAAAAATTTTAAAAATTTATCTTTGTTCAAATAGCAGTGCAACAAACTCTGAACTGTTTATTCAGTCTTAACAACAATGTTGCATGTCCAAATCCCTTACCAAATCCATTCATGCAATACTCATGTTTGTCATTGATCTTTTTCTCTTATATATGTATATATATGTATATCTTAAAAGTATTGCCACAATTTGCGATTACTGAAGTCCATTTCATTAATGATTTATGATCTGAACAATTTACATTCATTTTATGTCGCTGAACTTGCCATTGGTTTAACAAAGTCGGTGTTAATGGCTCCAAATGTCCTCGTGGATTGTAAATTATGCACTCTAATCTCAAAGATAGCTATACAACAGGTTATATCCGAAATGTGTTATAAATAGGACGTGTCTATCATAGTATTCTAGCCAGTAAACAATATTTTCAAGCAACGGAAACATTTTCAAGCTTATCTGAAGAGTACTCGGGATCAGTTCTGGAAGAGTTTTGAGATTTGAATTGGTTAAACACTGGCTCGGAGAAACGAATGACAAGGAGTAAATTCTTTATAGTTACCTTAGATAATCTGTCTCATTTACTCCAACTTTTTCTGTTCATCGTTCTCTGTCTTCTTTTGTTACTGAAGCGATTCGCAAAACTCATCATATATAATTATTACCCAAAACAAGACCCACAATTTGCCCAATTTGTTGTACAATAAAAGTGACACCTTTTTTTGCTGCAATCGTGAGAAACTTGTTGATCACCTTCTGCCTTTGATAATATACAATATTATTTATTGCATCATGCCCACGTTTGGCCCTAGCAAAATTATATGACTCCCACGCAAGCCAACTGCAGCTGCATTGACTTCGTTCCCATAGAATGTTTGATCCTGAAGTGGGTTACTCTTTCACTTTTGTGCAGGACCTTTCTCTGACTCAAGTGTTCCATGTCGCGCACACAAATTAGACTGGTAAGGAACAAAGACAATGGTTCCCAGTGCTGACCACTTGAACATTTATATATACATTTATATATTGGGTTGAACTGTTGAAGATTTTAGAAGCATGGTTAACGCGTACTATACTACTACTACGCGTGCACTTTCTTTTGAGGCACAGTGGATAGTAGAGATGTGGTGTAGGGAAAAAATTGTGCGAGTATACAAAAAACATCAGAAAAAATTTGGAAACATTTTGTGAAAGAAAACACAGACAATATAACAAAAGTCTTGGCGACACTTGAACCGTTGACAATGTCCATAGACGGACACATACAATTCCACAATACCCATTCCCACGATACTCCCTTTCGGCCAGCCAGACTCGGCTATCTCTAATGGTCCTACAATGCCAGCAATTTTAACTGCAAGTGCAGAAACTGGAGATCTTTCGCATGCGTCTGTTCCACAAAGACCAAAGACAAACATATATACATATATATATATATATATATACTTATAACTTATGCTCTTCACGATCCAAACCTGTGTCGTCTGTCGTTTTGTATGGTATGTATGGGTGTGTGTGTAGCATGTGTACACTTGATATCCTGGCGTGTTTACTTTTACAAATACTCTTTCTTCGCCTCTACTATGTATCTTATTATTATTCTTATTATTATTATTATTTTCTTTGGGTACCCAGTTTTTTTGCTGCCTTTCTTCGTTCTCGGTTTGCCATTGAGGTGACTTTGGGAAAAATCTTTACAAACTCACCGGGTAGCCTTATACCCTTACAAGTGTATGTATGTATCTCTCTCTCTCTCTCTCTCTCTGTGTGTGTGTGTGTGTTATTGTATGTGGATTGGACAAGTGACAGCATCGTTTATAGGCAATGCCAGCAGGTAATTTTTCAACTTGACTTCATCCTTCAATACGAATTAACGAATTATTCGCACGTGCATCAGATTTAGATTGGAAATTGATGGGTTTGTCTATGACAATATTCTGAGAACTAATCAAAACCTAATGTTGTGCATCATAATGAAAACAATAAAGTGTAAATTGTTGTATAATTATGCAACAATTGGTAATTGTTCAATATGTAACTATTTTGACTAAAGCTATTCAAATTTTTGCACTGATTTTGCGCAAAAAATTGTTGCATACTTTTAAGCAGCTGCCATTCGTTTGAATAACCTTCAAATATAACTATATATATCAGTAGTAGTAGTAGCGTTTGTTATGCTCTAAATTGGTTGGGCATATAAAAGAAGCACTTCTATACAATCCATCTACGAAATCCATCTACAACAATTAAGAGGAAAGTATAAGCACAATGGAGCATGATTCCAAGAATACATCAGACAAAACTCCACTTCCTTTTGCTTATTTTCAATGCAAACCCCCTAAACAGGCAGCCTCAACTCCACTGCTAACTAATCTCCATGTTTGAGATCTGTCTCGTATGTTGAGCAGACCCCCATTAGCAACAGCATCACACCCCAACTCTTTTGGCACAACATAAACCATATGACGACTTCCTCATTTCCGTTGCCTTTTTTTTCTCTTTATTTTTTGGGGGAGGAGGAGTTAAAATATATTTTCAATTTTGCCATCACATTAATCATAAGAGTCTTTCGTTTTACCCCCATTGCGGCTACGAGGCAGTCATCCAGTCAGTCACTCAGTCAGTCAGAGACCAGACCCCTTTCATATGCGTACGAATACGAGTACGCATCTAATCTTAAAGATATTTTTGTTTTTCAATTATTTGGTTTTTATTGCCTCAACTTCGAGACTAAAAGTTGACACTCTATGGTAGGGGCATGGGGCAAATACAGGGGCCACATACCCGTGTGGCAAGCCGGGGAATCTTGTGTCATTGTGTCTGTGCCACACCGACAGCAAAAATACGTTATGCTCGTTTATGTTGTGCCTTATTCGCCTCTGTCGCTGCCACAGACGCTGCTGCTGCTGGCGACGGGTTGAGCAGCGTCGAGTGCTCAATGTTGCGCTCGCGCACCAACTCACGTACTATAATTTACCACTCGCTTACACTTTAACAGTCTATCTCTTTCCTTTCTCTTTCTTTCTCTCTCTCTCGCTCATTCTCTGGCTTAGTCTCTTTTACTCAGTGTGGCGCATTGCACCAGCCAAAGGCACTAGGCAGGGGGGTTTATTGAGCACAAGAATAGGAATGAGAATGGAAATGAGAATGGAAATGGGAATGAGAATGGGTATGAGAATGTGCCCATATCGCATTTTATCAAATATAAACACAGACACACACAAACACACACAATACACTCACACACATGCACACACTCACACACAATTATGAGCCGTTGCGCGCCAGATTCTGTAACGGACAAAATTTTCTTATGCATCAAGCGTCGACAGCGGCGTCGCAGCACTGTTAGCAGCAACTGCCTCATGCTGAAATTTGTTGAGCCGTTTGTTGTTGGCTTCACCCTCTTTGCCTCCTGCTCTATGTACGCTATTTGCATAATGTTTCGCTTATTGAGCGGGTGTTCCGGCTAAATAAACACATAGACGACTCTAAGAATTGACTAATGATATATGTTAGCGTGGCTTGACTGTAGACTCTGAACTATTGACTGATGGTGGTCCTATGAAACGTAGGTGGAGCTGTTTCCCAGGACAATAATTCTGCAATTGTAGCACCCAAAGAGGGATACAAACAATACAAAACGGCGTTATTACGGTCTATAAGGGGATATGTCTATCAACCTGTAAAAAAAAAACACCTACAAATACGTCGATAACCTTTGACTTTATTGTTTGCCAAGCGTGAGATCAGCACACGGCAGGTACGCGTCCCTCTACCTCGGTCACTGCCCACTCGCCACACTCGTGCAACTGATAAATGATGTTGCAATCCAGATTTTACTTTGCTTTAGATTCCCATCATAGTCATCATCATCATCGACGGCAGCACTTGATGATTTGCTGTGCCTTTGTTAGCCCTGTTGCATAGGACAAAAGGAGCTCAGATCAGTACTAAAGACTAACACTAACACCAGCATCATTACCAATACAGCAACATAAACACTAACACTAATACCAACACCAGCACCAACAACAACATCAACAGCCAAAGTAAAAGGAAGAGCAAAAGCAGCAACAAGTCACTTGCTTGTTTGCTGGGTATTAACGACCCACCAATACAGCCAGAATCAACAGAACAACAAAAGTCAAACAGGTTTAGCTACTCCTCAGACACTGTCTATGCCAGCTCAGGACTGTGGATAGTCAATCCGCTACTAAAATCCAGCAAACTAAGGTAGGATCCCAATTCCCAATTTTCCCATAACATTGTCGCCAACAACAAAATTTTGTTTTATGAACAGCTGATTGAACAGAAATTTTCCCAGCGCTACTCAGCTGATGGTAGCAGGAATGGAAGAAAACACGATTTGGTCTTAAGGTTTTGGGTTCACTTGTTGTTTGCTTAACAGGACGACACCACAGGACGTGGCGGCTGTAGATTGTCCACAAATGTCAAACTGTCTGTCCAACAAGGGATATCTATAACTAGCCGTAAAAAAAAGTATCTTTTTGCCGTTGTTGCACTTTATTTGGAGTGTCAACTGCAGCAAAGTGCACAACAGGATATTTGTCGTATATACAGTATCCTTTTGGACAGCTCAAATCAGCTCTGTCCCACTCTTTCTCTTTCTCTGTGTCTATTAGTACCTCCCTGCTTTTACTGCTCCGGCTCATTAATTGACCAACGCATAGAACATTGGCAATCATGAGAAAATTGTAGATTCAAGTGTCCATTCAAGTGGTACGCTTAGATTTATGCACAGATAGGAAGGGTCATTCAGATCCTCGTCTAAGTAGGACCACTTTCCCTTAGGTATCGCATGTCAATGCGGCTATCTCTTAAACTGTCACCAGACTAAATTTCGCCAAAAGACAAACGATGGAGGCGCTTAGCTAAGCACTTTACGTTGATTCCTTTCCAGGAATCTAAATCTTACGGTTTTTACGCAACAAGCGGCAACTCTATTAACGGCTAGTCACACGCTCACTCACCCACACACACACAGAGGGACTCAGGTGCCACGCACTCTGTTGCAACCTTAGAGATAGTAGTAGTTCCCGCTAAAACAACACTCAAGCGTATAAGAAGTTCGCAATCCCCTGGACTTAACTGTCCCTCGTTACGCCCTTTTGACATCAACTGTGAATGTCGATTATGTAACGTAAGCCGAAGACGTTGACAAGTCCTCGACCATTCGCAGTCCCTTCAAGAGTATCGTGTTTCCCACTATGTCACTTCAGCTCTACTTTTCGGTTTTTTTTTTGGTTTTGTGGTCAATCTGCATGGCACTAAACTTTGCTTAACGGCTCTGAATCTGAGCCCTGGAGACACTTTTCCATTTTTTATTGGAGTAAGTTGTCATCAGGATGTGGTTGGTAAGCCACATATAAATATATATTTATTTAGGATCAGTAGTTTTTGTTTTTACTAGTGCAGTTAGACACTTTCCTGGAAGTAAGTATACTTCCTTGCTGGACTATCGTGGCCAGTTAAGGGAAACGGAAGTGCTCGGACAGTTCCTGAACAGGTGAAGGGAAACCGCAAAGTTGCCATAGAAGAAATACTCATGAAGTTTCTTGTTTACCATAAACCAAACACTTAAATTGCTTAATTTCATATACGAAAAGAACATCTCCCACACATATGTAATCAAGCACCCACACGCACACGGGGACCTAAATATAATCACTGAAAAGCGTGCTCAATGGCACACACCAAAAGCCCAAAAGAGACGCCAAGTTTCGCGCCAAAATTGCGTCACACACTAAGCTTGATACGATGCTTGGCTCTGCACTTTGGCGGTCTTTACACACACGCAAGCACACACACATACACACATACATATATACACATATATATATAAGTTTAACGAGACAGGGAACCACACATAACGATCGTGGCAAAGCACGATAACAAATATGTATAAACTTCCCATTCTTATGCGATGTGAAGTGGGAAACGTAAACGCTGGCTGGAGAAGATTGAGATTGGAGACGTAGGATGATGGAGGCGAAGCCAAAGGCAAACCAAAGGCAAAGGCAAAGGCAAAGGCAAAGGCGAAGGCGTCATTGAAAAGCCAAAAACCGAATATCGAAATCTCGCACAAACCAAACCGAAAAAACAGCGCTCAATTTAACTCTCTAATCACGCAGAGTTTGCACTGCGAATTCTTTGGTCTGGCACTCCGTCTGGGACTTAAAACTGGAACTGGAACTGGGAATGGGTAAGGGAATGGGCAAAGTTCTTAGCTTTCGCTTATACTTATGGGTACTGTATACCCTGTACCCAGTATCTTGTACCGTGTACCGTGTACACTGTCCAACCAAATGTCCGATATGTCTCTCTCATGTCCGATCCTTCGTCGGTCAGCACTTTGTGTTGTGGCTGTTAAAAAACATTTTGCCGAAAATGTGTCTGGCACGTTAAATGGGCTTTGGCCAGGTAACTTGCAGTTCTAACCAGACAGTCCAACAACAACAAGAACAACAACAATATTAAGCAGAATATGCAAGAAAGTATATGTTCTTTGTAAAACTGCACAACGTTGACTTACTCTGTATCCTGACATCAAATATCATCAACAAATATTTCCCCAAGAAGAAATTGCATTAACCAATATTTTAGACCATTAGAAAGAGGTAACACTGTATATGGAGTATTCTCAATTTTTATAGCTCGTTAGACGGGAAATTGCTCCATATCTTTCGTTCCTTATCCATAGAGATAGGCGTATTTAGTGCATGAGAGTTCAAGGAGATCCATAGAGCAACGACTTAAAGGGATGTCGCAATGTGGAAAGGAAGTGAAGGGAATTTATGTGGCGAAAAGGAAGACACAGCCTAATCATCGTTTCATCATGCTATGCCAAAACATATCCTTTCTAATATATATAGTAGATACCATTATTATTAGTAACTTAAGCCTTATCTACTGTAATCCTTCTCCAAATGCCAGTTGCATGCAATTATGTGCATGTATCCTTAAATTGCATTCGTTCTATTGGTTACAGGGTATAACCACAAATACCATTGATCAATGGTTTAGGTCTTTGATACCTCCGCAATGGCGGTGGCGTGTACATTGCGAGCTTTGCTTTGGTCTTTGGTTTGGTGGATGTCCCATGGAATGCTGTGCCACCAGTTCTTGATATGCTTCAATAAGGAGTCTCAGCGCAGGCGCAGGCACAGGCGCAGCTACAAAAACAATCACAAAAGCAACAAACAACAAAACAACAAAAACGTTCCTGGGAAAAAATGTTGCACAACTCTACTACCTGCCATTGGCCAGTAACAACGACGACGACGACGACGACGACGACGACAACGATCACGTCCAAAGCTCCACAAAGTCTGCCTCCTGCCGCGCACTCCGCTTAGATTCATTAAGTGAAAACTTAAAAGTCTCAAATTTTTCGTTCATTCTTCTCAGTGATTTTTATGGGCCGAGGCTAAGTTCTGCCTTGTAGCTCAATGGGCTCTCTACAACCTAAAGAAAAAAAAATATTTCCAAACACACAAAAAAAATATATATATATCCAAAAAAAAAAAGACACATTAGTCCTCAAGCTTTATTACAAATTATGCGTCGCCTTTGCGGCCAGCAACATCCTATCCTTAAAAATTCTTCGAGGTTTTATTTCTTTCATTTTTGTTCCAACTTTTTTAGAATTCAAACTCATAAACTTGTGTGTGCACAAGTGTCTATGTGTGCGCCTCTATATGAGTTAGTTTTGTGTGTGTGTGTGTGTGTGTGTGTGTGTGTGTGTGTACATAGGCGCGCTATAAATGTAGATGTAGAGCGTAGTCTGACTATCTGACTATACGACTGACTGGCTCGCTGGCTGACTGTTTGGCAGTCACTTTGACGGCGCCGATAAGCAACTCTTGCACAATCACACACGTACACATACAGGCACGCACACATACAAAGAGCAGGCGCAAAAAAGGCGCACAGATTTGAGGGGCAAATATGCAACGCAACTGGTTTATCAACTTGCATTTTGGCGCCAAAATTTCTGCAAATCTTTTTCATGCCTTGCGCTTTGCACGCCCTTCGTGACACACACAAACACACACACTCAAACAGCATAAAAGCACACGCAAAAAACACACACACATATATAACATATTAATATATATGTAAGCATATAAATATATATATATATATATACCCTTTATGCATATAATTTTCATTTTATTGGACAAAATTAATTGGGCGCCAAGATAGAGGCATTAAAAGCCACTTTAATTTGTGGAGCACGCACATAAGTTGCACATACAAATGTATCTGTATCTTTTTTTTTGGGAAATTCTTAATGAAATTGTATAGCAAAAGCTCAGTGCACGCACACACACACACAATAGAGAGCACACACACGCATGAACATACAACCATATGGGCCGTATTCCCCTGAAGGGGAGCTAACAATTTGTTAACGTACAACACACACACAGAGTTTCCTGTCTGATTATGTGCGGTCAGACTTCACAAAATTTAGCAACAATGTTGCATTACCCCCGCCCCCGCCCTTAATGATGATACTACAGGTTAATCCATAACTGAATTCCCTCAGCTGGTTTTGATTAGCACGCCAAAAGTGGCAGTATTATGTGGTTAAAACTGGCTGCCATTCAGTAGCCAATTCGGACAGCGTAGATCCTTGACCATTGTGCCAAAGAAAATTGTAAGGGAAAATCAAAAGAATAGCATAGAAAAGGTAAACTGAAACTGCATACAATGCACTTGCTTCCTGTTACAACGGGGCATATTCAGTTAATAAAGAGATTTCCTTTTTTGCACTCCCAGCCAATTAGCTGTCGTCCAATGGTGGTCCTTCCATTGTACCTGTCCTTTTGCTGGTCTGCCGCAAAAACCAAACAAATTATGTGATTAACAAATATTAAAGATATACCCAACACACAGAGCAACCATTGTTTGTCCAAGACGTATAAAAACTCTATGGAAAACTCTATTACAGACTGATTCCCTTATCAGCGAATGTTTTTAACGCTTAAATAAATGAAATACTGGCTCTCATTTTGATAGCAAGAACATTCTACCGATATCCAGTTTATATATATATATATATATATATATATATATATGTATACTGCTTAATGGCGCTGGTTTCCTTTTTTATTATGAATTCAGTGCCTGCCCAGGGATCCCGTGGGAATAATAACAGCTTGTGTTTAATATGCGATGGGTATTGCTTTCCGTACTTCCGAGCCGCCTTTGAGTTATTTATGATGGGATTTTCGAAACGAAAAGCTAACCGAAACTTATATTAAAGTATTCATAAAATATATATGTAAATATTGGTTCAGTTTTTTATAGTTTCTAAGTAAAGTGTAGAGTAAAACTCAGCCCCCTGAAGAGAAAATCATTTAACACTAAACGATTCAGCTAAAAATAAAAGGAGCAAATCAAATGGCCTCACGCCACCGCAAAGATCTTATGAGACGATACATAGAAAAGATGCAGGACAAGTTTAAGAACAACTCCCCACTCACACTCTTACATAGATATATACTCAAACACACACACACACACACACATACACATAGGCAGACAAAGTCGTGCACTTAGTTATATGGGGATAGATACAAGGAAAACTCGTATTTCTGCCACCAAGTGAGGCGCACAAGCCGAAAGGTCAATGCATTTAGTTAATGCACTACAACTACAATTCTCTCTATGTGTGTGTCTGTGTGTTTGCATGTGTGTATATTTGTTGTTGCGTTGGAGCTACAGCCCCCACACAGATGCGCTGTGCGACAACGATATTAATATAAGCCCTAAGACGCAGTTCGAAGCAACTTCAGCCCCAGCCTCAACTTAAGATACACAGAGAGAGTGTGAGAGAGAAGTAGAAGGAGAAGGAGAAGGAGCCCCATGGCCTCTGTATCGTATCTAAGGTTCAAGCAACTCTACACACAGCTAGAAGATGGTGTAGACATTCCATTTTTGTGTGGGCACAGCCTCAATATGTATATATGTGTGCGTGTGTGTGTGTGTGCATGTATAGATATGAGAGTCTGCCTTCTATTTTGTAACGGACACAACTTAACTCGTTCTGAACAACTCGGGGGCCAGTTGGCGTCCCTTTTCGAACTGATCGTTAAGCCAGAATATTCGCCCACATTTGTATGCCGTCAATATTGTTGTCAACACAAATAAACATCATCATCAACTGTGCATGAGCTGGGCAACGACTTGGCTCGAGCATCTAGGGTAACCAAAAATAAAAAAGGAAAAAAAAAAAAGAAGACGCGCTTAGAATATTCCCACGAGGCGCTGCCGATGCCGAACAAATGCTCCAAACTGTCAAATTGCTACACTGAAAAAATTAGAAAAAAGTATATAAAACAAAAAAATACAACAATATATAATATATCTACGCAAATCCGGGGCCAAAGACTAAGAGCAGCCGGCGGGCAACATGAACATCTATAAACGCCGATTGGCAAATATTTAATTATGCTGCGTAAACTTTAAACAACTTGACAATTTCACACTCGTATGTGAAGATCACTATAAGTCTCTCCCTCTCTCTCTTTCACTATCCATCTCTTTTATATGTTTGCCTTAGTTTGAATATGTATATATGTATATAGAATATAGCTCTTTCTCTCACTCTATGGATCAGTTAATGTTGTTTTATGATCTTTAAATATGCTTTGCTGCTCGTCTGGACTGAACGACTTGTTGGCTTTGTCGTAACCGTCGTCTACGTTGTATGCGTTAAGCCCTTGCTACAACTTCCTCCCTTTGCTACGTCTTCGCATCCCCCTGCCATCAGCCGTTAACCACCCGAGCTTCAGGCTCCAGGCTTTTGACGTAATTTTTTTTGTCTTTTTGTTAAATTTTTGTTTCTTTTTCTTTTTATTTTGTATGTTCTACAACAAAGTAACAGCAGCAACAACATACAAGTGATCCATAATGGAGCAATCTTCGGCTTTTTTTGTTATACAAATGTATGCATGTGTGTGTGTGTGTGAGCGACTGTGTGTCTGTGTATGCGTCTGCTGTCGATTTGTCTTGTTTTTCATATTTTTTGCATATTCAAAATAACTTTGCACATATGACTGACGTTGCTGCGCGTTTCCGTTTGTCAGCTGGTTTCAGTCTGGTGTTGGTATAAAGCTGAGCACATGAGTATTGAGAGTTGAAGTGTTGAGTATTGAGGAATTGAGGTACTGAGGAACTGCGAAACTGCGAAACTGTGAGGCTGTGAAACTGAACAAGCAAGGAATTGCTGTTGTTGTCGATCACAGCTTGGGGTAAATTCCTGTGCTTTTCGCAGAACGCACTTAGACGCAACAACAAACAATTGTTTAACTGGAAGGCGTGCAAAATTTTAGTTATTTTTCTTTCGTTTGTTTTTTATTTTTATTTTTGTTTTTGTTTTTTTTTTGTTTTCACACTTTACTAGGCGCTAGTCTCGTTCCACACGTTTCTCTACTCCTCCCCCAAATGAGTATGTGCTGCCTGTGCTTTATGCTGTGTTTTCCAAGTGAATCAGACAAAGTTTTAGTTTCAAATTCATTCACAGTTCTTCTTATTTATATATACATATATATATATATATATGTAGGCTGTATATACTCTTCCTTATTCTTCTCTTATTTTGTATGAAGCATGTTTGAAGTTCTTTTTGCTGTGCTGTTAGCTGAAAGGGCCATGTGTTGCTTGGGTGGCCTCGTCGTATATATGTATATATATCTTAATATGTATATGTATCTACATATATAGTATGTATGTGGGAGTGTGTATGTTGCATGCTGATAAGTTCAATGTTAAAAACTTTAAATAAAGTTAACTGAAAGACTTATAGCACTTACAGCTAAGGAATGCAACTGTTATCATCTATAGGAATAGAAAACGGAAAAGAAACATTTATATATTTATTAAATTTATTTTATTTATAGATTTTTTTTAATTTTTTTATAACTGATAACTGAATTTTGCATATATTACAGTTGTTTTATAAAAAAACCAATAAAGCTATGATAACAGCACCCAAAAAGTTTCTAGAGATTTCAAAGCGTTTGCTTTGAAATAAACAAAATATTTGAGAGATAAATAAATATTTTGAGACAATAATATAACAATTGATAAGTATGTTATATCAAAAACAAATTTATATATAGATATATATATATATATATATATATATATAATATTTATGAAACATTTGTTAAACAAATATCAAACAAAGACTTAGAAGATAATGTTTGTTTTAAGCCTACAAATGATGATAGCTTTCTCTTAATATTTTTTTATTATATTATTATTATTATTAATGTTTTTACTATTAATATTATTACTAATAATATTACTGTTAATATATTTAATATTTATATATTTACTTAACTAATATTCCATATTCTGAGCTGAGTTTCACTTTTATTTTCCCTTCTTTTAAATAATACAAGCAAAGTTTTTAAATTAGAGACCAGACTCAGACAAAGCATAATAACTATATAGAATATGTGTGTTTATGTGTATGTGTATATAGGGATATCATAATAACTAATTAAGAGAGCCTGGGATCAGTGAGTGTATAACAGTTATCAGTATATAACACCATATGATATTCCTGCATATCGCACAATTTATCGTTGCAACTCTCATGTGTTATGCACGTATTTGTTTTTTGGTATTTGTAAGTGTCTATATATATATATATATGTAACTGCAATGTAAGTGTGAGTGTGTGTGTAAGTGTGTGTAGTGTATATAGAGTATGCATGTCCATCCATCTGTATCTTTAAGTACACTCGAAAGTCACGAAGCATTACAGATGCAAACAAGCTGAATGAACGCCGCAAAATACATAAATACAAAGTGCCCACAGTTTGTTTTCATTTAAATTGAAATTGAAGTCTTCTCGCAGCCCACAAAGTTTAACACAAACTTGGATATTGCCTGCAACTCTGCCAGCCCCCGCTGCCAGCGCCTCTGCCTTCGACTCTGTGACTCTGACTTTGACTCTGACTCTGACTCTGACTCTGACTCTGACTCCAACAATGACTTAACTGAAGAAGGAAGAAGGAACAAGAGCAGGCGCCCAGCAAGAGGATAAGTAAGAAGACGCCAGTGCCAAGTAAAGATGCAGACTCATTGCAAACATGAAAAGATCTCAACCAAAGATCTCTCAACTGGAGAAGTGGAGGACGACAAAGAGAACCAAGTTGATTTTCATTGTTTTGTTTCGCTGTAATTCTCGCGCTTTGAAAATTGCATTACAAACAAAGCCAGCAAAATAATAAGAACTTTAACGATACACCAGCAATGCACGACTATAAAAATACCCTACAAAATTAAGACAATGTATATATAATACATGTTTAACAATTTTAGCTATTTATTTAACCATATATTAACGTATACATAATAATAAGTAATATGCTTTAGATCTCTTAATTTTGCCTTACCTCACATCTGTATATTATACATGCTACACACACACCCAGACATACGTTCTATACCCCTTTTGGACACGAAGCTTCGCTCCTTATTCTTGCCGCAAAACACGCAGAAGATTGCAAAGCCTTAACTGGACGCTCAGCTGTGTAGTTAGTAGAAGTGAGGATAATTCTGAGCAGCGGTGTGCCCCAAGCCCATCCGTTCTATCTATCCTTCTCACTCCTTGTCAGTAGTGTAACTATCTGTCTCGTTCAGTCACATGTAGCAAAAAAAATAAGCATTTTGCTGTAGAAGTCAAAGTGCGTTTCGCACCAATTCAACCAGTTCAACTGAATACTGGCTGCTGATGCTGCTGCTGATGCTGCTGCTGATGTTGCTGCTGCTGTTGTTGCTGCTGGTGCTGGTGCTGATGGCTCTGGTGCTGATGATGTTGTCGTTCTCCAGCCGATAATCATGGCAATGATGAGCCTCAACTTAAGTCTCGTATGGCAGTAATGATGCTGCCCCGCTACGCTCATAATTATAATTACGCCCAGGCCCCAAAGGCCTCTCACAGTTTGTCTCTGATGCTGCACCGGGACAGTACCAGGGCCCAGGGCCCAAGGCCCAACTCTTGATGAAGCACTGGAATTCGCTTTGCAAATAACAAGCAATTGTCGTTGTCAATGTTCATTTCCGTTTAGTCCATTGTGCCCTGTGCCCGCCTTGGCTGCTGTGCGTGTTATGCCCCGAAGAGAATCAACTTCAACCTCATCCTCGTGTTCTTTCTTAACCTGGGAAGCTACTCAACTTATGTGCAATGCAATCTTTGAGTGATTTTTTGCCGCTTAAGAGCAAATTTGTAAGTTATTTGCTAATGAGCGTTAATTGTGTTTGAAATGCGCCTAAATGGCCGAAATGCAGTCAGTATTTTGGTACTATAAACCTACCGTTATATACCTCTTCTCCCTCTCTGTCTATTCTTCTGTCTCTTAGCGTTTCTCTTTCACACATTCCAGCGGTTGCCGCACGCATTTCTTTAAATGAAATTTAACAAAAATAAACCGCAATACAATGTACTTCACGGCTTCAAAGGCAGCTGTCACTCACATCGCTTGGATCCAAATAAGTGACTGTTGATAGCTATAGGAGTACTCATAGAAGAAGCAGCATCCTAAGAGCTCCCCAATTCCTGGCAAACTATTGATACAAATCTTAGTGCTGACAAACGGCCACAATTTCGTAACAAGCAAACAAAACTCCTACATATAGGAAGATCCTTGCTATCACTCCCCCACTCCCTAGCTATAAATAGATCCTGTGGATGCAATTGTAGAAGAAAAACCACTTCCGGCTGTGGCGCGTGCTCAAAACACTCCAAAACAATCCAGAAATATAGCTCAGAATAACTTGAAATGAAAATCAAACTAATTTTTGGTAATTACAGTCAACGACCGCTCTGAAAAACACTTGGGAAAACATATTCCAGAACCAGATACATTTTTAAAAGAAATATATTTATATATACAAACAGAAAATGTTACAAACATACAAATAATTTATATAGAAAGCAAGTTTAGAATTAAAATGCCGGCTTTTCATAAATTATTAAACTTTAATGACGTCACTGACATTTATAGCCCTCCGAAAGTTGGCAAAATAGGTCAAGTAGCGGTAATTTACGTCGCAGACTCCGCAGTCTCGCAATTTGGGATGCTGTTTGGTTGCCCCTTAAGGATAATCCCTTGCTGAGCGGTCCAAGTAAATCACAAATAAAAATAAAAATAAAAATGTCCAATGAAAGTGTCCACAAAGGGGCAAAACAAGGAACACCGCGGACCACTCCAAAGTTGATCTGAGCTGATTTCAAATGCAAATTTTTATTATAAAGAAAGGCCATGGGCTTTCTTCATGGCTATTTGAATGCATTGTTTGGAATATGCGCTAATAGAGAATGAGACTGTCCTGTTTGTCCATTGCATCCTTTGTGCATAGTCATTAGCCGCATCCGTGACCATGACCCGCGTGGACAGATGCTAAGATGCTGCAAGCAAACCCACTTACTCTACTTAACCCATCCCTACATACTATACATACAACTTGGCTGAAGTGCAACCCTCAATGGGTAATCAAATGTAGCAAATCAAGTCGCAACCGGAACGGGGCAAGTTATGGTCCAGTTTACTCAATCGCGCCCTGCAGCATGCGAAAGGGGCAAACAATAAGAAATAGGGAGAAGGCAGAGACGGGACAGATTACCTGATTGGGACAGACTGACTGGAAGACACAGCAGAGGCAGCAGATGAAGCAGCGAAACAGACGAGGCAGACGTCATGTAAATTAAAGGTTACCCCTGCTTTGTGTGTTGGGCTCGTGTGGGATATTTCTGTTGGGCGTCTTCGGTCCAACCCCCCTGATCATTAGGTGTAATGCGCGCGGCATTCTACGGGAAATTAAATTCAGTTTTTTAAGTGTTTTGTGCTGGAAAAGCGACAGCTTTGCATTGAAATGGAAAGTGTCTTAAGCTGCTTTATGGGAATTACGCGCACATTTACATGCGCATGTCAAATGTTGGCCAGAAACAGGATCAAAGGTCGCTGTAGCTTTCAAAGCATCAACTACAAGTTGTCTCAACTTGATGTAAAAATCAGGATGCTACCATTGTTCTGGTGCCTTAAAAAAGGGCTGTATTTTAGGGCATAAAACTTAATCGTTTCTCTAACAAAATGTCAAACCCTAAGCCCAAAAAAATAATAGAAATACCGAAAATCAGAAAAGGAGCAACAGAAATTACGATTGTTAGCTTAGAAGGGATAACGGTTAGAAATGTCCCAGAAGACAATGTAGAGCGTGTGAGCATAAACAAATGACAACAAAAAGCTTAACAAAACTGAAAATAAAAATAATTGAAATTTTACATAAAAGGAAAAACTGCAATAAATGAAAATTATTTTCAGGGTTGATGATGCCATAGAACTGCATAGACCCCCATGATAAAAGTTTTTCTTTTAAAGAAACATGAAAATATCTTTATACTTTTCTTTTACTGATATATCAATTAGCCAGTCCCTTTTTTTACATTTGTCCCATTTATGAAACCAACATCTTGTTGATGATCTCACAATCAGCATGCTCCTCGATGTTGCTCCCTTCGGTCCGCCCGCCTGTTTGGTGCACACACAAAAACGCAGAGTCCAAGGCCCAGCACAATATACCGAATCATTCAAAGATCTTAATCATAAAACGCGCTCAACACTCAACAACACCCCAACATATCACACTACATACATACATATATATATATATATATATATATATTTATATCTGTCACAGTATTAGTGTAAGTCCCAGAGGCGCCGCGTACGCATTGCCGCATAGCATGAGAGCCTAATTACAGTAAATCATTAAGAAATGAAACAAATTTAAATATATAAAGCACAAGAAGAGAGTGAAATCTATTAAATGTTCCAGCATAAATTTCAATTTATGATGCCTAGACAAGAGCAAATATATATATAAAATACAAATCATAGAACTACGATCAAATGAGGCCACAACGAAACACGCAAAGAGTACAACGAACCTACCCCCCACTACCACTTAGAAATAATTCATAAGAATGGAAATAAAGTCTATGGTCGTAACGGTTTTAGATCATCCGAAATGGTTTCTAACTCATCTGCGCACTGAGCTTACCCCCAGAGCAACTCAATGATGAAGCTATCAAAGGGGAGCACAAAACTTTTATGGCACGTTACACACACACACACACACACATACACATACAGTTGAATGTATACTATATATAATGAAATATATATATATATATATAAAAGTACTTCAGAAATCCGATAGGTCTATGAGCACTTAAGATCGCCGAGCTTGATGTTTGGCATTCTAATTGTTTTGTTGTCCCAGCACAGAATTTGTTATCCTCCCTCGCAATAGCTCTCCCTCACACTCTCTCGCTCTCTTTTTCGCTCTCTTTCTAATGTTGTTATAGGGGTAGGCAAATTTATTTGATATTTACGAGCTGCTGTAAATGGGTTAGAAGCACGTAATACAGCGACAAGCATTTCCGATGATTAATCAAAAATATAGATTGAAATGAACAAAAAGTAAATCCGAATCCCAATTGTCTATAGGAGAACATTGGTATACACTGCGCACTTTCCCATGGCCTAGATGAGCAAGTGGCACTGCATATGGTTTTAATTGCGTTTTAAGTAGCAACAGCCTTTGGGTTTAAAGTGTCAACACAGGTGGATCCAATATACCATTTGAGGATATAGACTGTGGAGCATGGGGCATGGGGCATGAGGCATGAGAAATACATTCAATTGTAACGCCAGATGCCAAAATCAACTTAAGGAAAACTTGTTTCCTTTTTACCCATTCCTTTCCTTTCTTTTCTATTCCTTTAATTTCCTTTCCTCTCCTTGGCTGTATGCAAATGTTGAGTGCAGGCAATCAACTTGGAAGAGTTCGCCTTTTAAGCACGGCTCATAAAGTATTCTAAAATATTCATTAATTTCAGATGGGTTTTCTTAAAATCATATGCAAACGAGTATATGTATGTGTGTATGTACACACATACATAAGCACTCATAGTCGCATATTCAAATGAGATTTTTCCAACGAATTTTCGCACTCTACGCCTCTTCGTAGCGCCTGATAAGGGTATCGGTTAATTATTATGCAGCTTTGTGCTGAGGCGTCAAGTAAAAAATGCAACGTTACCATCAGCATCTCGGCGACTGCGACTTCATCGTCGTCTTCGTCTTCTGCTGCTTCTCCGACCCTCCCAGCCAGGGGTGACAGTGAAGGGCATTAAAGCAAAAAAAAAACAAAAATTAAAAAAAAAAAAAACAACTACTGACGCCTTTTGCAGCGGCGTGTGAAATCTTTTGGTTTACTTAGCTACTCCGATGCCAGCGCCGGGCGGCCGGCTGGCTGTTGATGGTGCTATTTCTGGCGAGGACGAATCATATCAAGACACAGGCAGTGGCAATGGTAGTAGCTGTGCCTCTGTCAGGGTCTGAGCAGGAGCGCAGGGTGTCGTTGTCAAGGGGTGGCCTGGGTGAGTGACTGACTGCGCCAGGTTGTATATATATTATATATATATATATATTCTATTGTATATATATATATATATATATAATTGTTTATTCCTTTTCCACTATCCTTAGAGTTCAACTCTTTGCTAGCTTTAATGTTTTCTTTTGGATTGCAGCCGCTTCGTTGCATTCGCAACCAACAGCAATTTGTACTATGGGATTTCGGCTTGCTTAAGGAATGGGTTAAGGTTTGGGTAGCGCTTGGGTTAGATTGGGTTGGGTTTGGGTTGCTTTTTATCTGGGTTTGGGGTATCATATACATGACGTTGCACAAAGCACAAACAGAACACAAAACAACGAGAGAAAAAAAACACACATAAAAACAAGCAAATAATGAAGCAAACTTATTTTTTTCTTTCTTTTTTTATTCTTTTTTTGACGTTCATTGTATTTTTTTCCATCTCTTCTCTTTTTTTTTGAATTCAAGATCTCTTGGGGTTGTAGCGTTCTTTATAAGTTTTCCTTTTGCTATTATTTTCTCTGTGCTTGCAACTGCGCTTTATTACAAAACACTTCACATTTTCAACATGATTTTACCCTTTTTTCATATAATTTATAACATAATTTTGACTGTTTTTCCTGTCATTGTGCTGCAGGACTATCAATGGCAACGCCTGGGGCAACACTTTCTATATGCTTTCTACAGAAATGTGTGAAATCTATATATAAAAAAAGGCAAAAAATGACAACAAAAAAAACATCGCTGGGTTTGAAAATGTTTTGTTACCAATGGGATAAAAATTAGCTTAACAAAATGCTTTATTTGGATGGCAAAAGCGTGTTAGAAAGTGAGAAGTTTTTCTTAGCAAAAAAAAAAGGAAATTTTTTATACATAACTTTCAATGCGTTTTTAAAAAGCCTAGGAAAAAAATTGTTTGAAAAAAAAACAGCTTATAACACTCAATTTAATATATTTTTGTACTTTTAAATAAATTATAAGAAATTGCGTAGCTTGGAATATATTTTCTCGATGGGGGAATATTCATATAAATATTTTAGAATAATTTATTCAGAAATTTAACTAATTGAAATTACTTTTAATATAAGAAAAATCATATTTAATAGGTTTTCTTCTTATATAGAAAATACATTATTATTTATAATTTATTAATTATTAATTGGTAATTATTATTATTTATTTATTATTTAATATTTATTATTTATTACTTTTTCTTGAGTATTTATTAATTATCATTCATTTATTATTTATTAATTATTATTTATTATTATTACTTATATAATATTTAATATTTTTTATATTTATTATTTATTTATTATTATTTAATATTTATTATTTTCTTATTTATTATTTATTAGTAGTATGAAAGATTATAAGCAAAAATTTTATATACTAACACATCCTGCATCCTGAAAAGGCAAGTCCTATGAGCGTTGCGCATGCGGGTACATTTAAAACAAAATAAAACATAATTCTTTTCAAATATCTTATATAAATATATCATAGAATAATATGTTTCATTTACCAAAATATATAAACATTAATTATAAATGTTAATTATTATTAGCAAACTCGAATATATATTTTATTATTTTTCTTAAATATTGTATTAACTATCTCTAAAACTGGAAGTAGAAAACTCTATTCAAAATAAATTAATGTAAAGTTCAGATTCTTCTTGGTTGAAAGTGACGATATTCAGATAAAAATATTGCATAATAAGTTGCTTTGATCTAAGAAATAGCAAAATACTAAGAATAAAACTTTTTTCTCTATATCTGTATTTGTATCTGATTACATTTCAGACAGATAAATAGTCAAGCTATCTATTTTATATAACAAATATCGAAGACAATCAAGGCATATGTATATTGTAGGATAGAGACAATAGTTAGGATATTCAAGCCCATTTCAAACCTTCAAACAACCCTAAAGCATAACCCAATTTAAGGCTGATTCAAGGAAAACGCCTCAAATTCAAAAATGCTAAATTGCAACGCATTCAAATTGAAGATGAAATCAAGGAACGCAATAAATTATTTGGCAAGGTTTGCGAAAAACGCAGATTTTCAATAGAAAAGTATATGAAAATTGTCTCTGATGGCAAATGCGAAATGCTTAAATTAAATGAAAATGGGAAAACGATGGGAAATCAATAAAATGCACCCTAGATTCGTAAGAATCTTAAGGAACTCGTTGTAGGCTTAGCTAATCTTAGGCAAAAGACTGAGGTTGAGTTATGACGGGGTGGCATTACATAAAAGGTATGCGAAATCATTATCCTTATTATTTTTGTTGTTGCTGTTGTCTTTGTTGTTGGTTGCTACTGCTGCAGCTTCTAGCAAATTGCAAAATTTGTGATGCATACGAATTTTGTACCCCTCGCGGTCCTCCGAACCCAAGAGTTGCCTGGGAAAAGGACTCTGCATTAAGCATAATGTATGTTCAATAAATATTTGGTAATTAAATAAATAGTTGGCCGAAGGATGAAAGTGTAGCAGCTGTGCAGCTTTTGGGCGCATGCGCGATCCTTCGTAACAGGGAGACTGTTACAATTTTACTTTCTTTAACATTTTTTTTTCTTTTTTGGGTTGAAACCTGACTTTTGATGGGCCTGGGATATGTTTATAGAAGAGCACTGATATGGCTTATGGTGAAAGTAGTTCAGTTAGGGGTTTGTCTTGAGTTTGAGTGATCGTGTGACGAATTTATGATTAAGATTATGAGAAACTGTTAAGTTTGTGCTCTAGAAAAAGAGCCAGTTGATCCAATAAGATGCTCCATAAGTTTCATATACCACCCGATTACTAATTTCAATATATGAAACTATCTGCACAATACACTTTAATCTTTAACCAAGGATTAAAAGCTGTTCTCTTCGTTCTTCCTTTCATGCCAAATTACTGTCGCTTTCAGTGCCAATGAAGGGTAATCAATGGTAAAGCTTGAAAAATCTTATATGAAACTAGAAACCTTCTTTGCTATTGCCACGCCCATGGTGACATTTTCTTCTTCTTAACATTGGCAACATCTCCTGTGACTTTTTGCAATTTTAGCACAATTACCCTACAATCGATGCTTTCTCCGCAAATCAATTGCAAAAAAACACAAACAAAACCCCATGACACATTGCGCGACAGTTGAAACCCTAGCTATAAGTAACCTTACCTAGCTTAACATACCTTACCCAACCTTATCCTACCTTACCATACCTTATCCTACCTTACTCAACCTGGCTGCTCCCTGAGACTCGCACAAAAGGGTAAGCAATGGATGGGCAAGTAGGGTATGTCAAACCAAAGACGTTTGCTACAAATCTCTTTAGCTATAATTTACTACACACATACATATGTATATACGTATATATAGAATACATAAAGTATGTATTGAGTAGTATATGAATCAGAACGAGTATTCGACAGAGGGAAATAAAAAATAAAGGGGGGAACCAAAGGGATTTAATTGCATTTTTTAGCGCGCGCGCTTGTTGCGAATTTCAGCTGTGCCTCAGCTGGCAGCCTCGAAGCAAGTCCTTTGGGCATTGATATGTGGACTGGGATTTGTTCTACGAGTTTGCTGCAGTCGATCGATGATCATCGATCGATTGGCAAACTGCGCCGCAACAGTTAGTTCTGCATCGCTGCCTTTACTTCCACTCTCAACCTCAGGCACATCCTTGAGTCCTGGACCGCATTGTCATGTTAATATTACGAATAGGAATTTGATTGCCTCCTGAGGTTGTTCAATAGTTGCACTAATGAGCTAAAGGGTTAGTCTCCTAAGCACATCCCAATCTTTATGGATAGTTCAATATTTTGCAAAGCCCATTTGCATTTTCCACCAGCTTTTCGTTATTCTCTTTTCACTTTTCCACATTGAGCCAATCTTTCAATCTCTCTATACATTTGGATTTTCCGTTTCGTTGGCGCTGAATGCTGCGTGTGCCATGAATCTTAATGGTGCTCTAAGTTCCAAGGATCCCGTAGTGAAAGCTACCATACACCATTCACATTCAAATTGGCCCATGTAGAGAGCTCATATATATAATATGCCCTTAAGGCGTTTTAAGTTGCTTTCTTGGTAGCAGTTAATTGGTTTGAAGTTTAACGCAGATTTGCATTTTCTATTTGATTTGCATGGAAAAGGGAAAGCTACTAATAGGCTCTGACATTTAGCAGCAATGATGTTTTGTTTAAGCTAGACGTGAGTCCTTTGTCTGTGCCACAAGGTGTTACCAAATGAACGGGTAGCTTATTAGGGGCTGTTTAAAATTTGAATTTCAAAAAGAAATCTAATCAACATATTAACCTGTAGCGCTATAGAATATGATCATAGAATAGAGTATAGTCTGGAGTTAAAATATGACTTTGAAACACATGGAAAACACTAATTGATCTCCCGCCTGGCCATAGACTCTGCTCCAAGACAAATGCAGTTGGCCAACTGGGTAAACAGCTTGCCAAACTGCATGGAACAATGCCAAAATAATTAGCTCCTATTGATGGTCAATGCGATCAACTGAATCTGCTGGGCGTGACACGTCACAATATATCCACAAACTCCTCTGCAAATAAATAAGTATATATTTCTTACAGCCAGAAACTCGAAAGGAAAGTCACCCAATGAAGAAAGTCCCTAGGACAACCCAAGTCATTGAAAGTAACAAATGATATTGTAGCACGGGCCACAAGGATACTAGATTATCAATGACAAGCAGCCGGCGTTGTTGCAGCTTCATAATTCTCTAATACAGTCTTGCTAGTCAGCCCGACGGCACATAACAACAACAACAACAACAACAACAACAATTTGCAGAATGCAACAATAAATGCAGCAAGAGCAATAGCAACAGCAGCTGCCACAAATGTGGCAAGGACCTCGTAGTCTGAGTCTTGAGCCTGAGGTGGTTGAGGCTGAGGTTGCTGCCCCCAAAGAAATTTATTGATAGCGTCTTGAGTATGTTACTGTGTGTGTACGTATGTGCATTCAACTGTATATATATACTGTGTGTGTGTGTGTGTTTGCAATTTTTGCATAAACACACACACACACACACAAATACAATTGCACACTTCATGCACTTTTTGACTATTTCTCATTTTTCTTGTTGCTCAACTGAAGTTTATTTTTTTTTTCTCTTGATTTCTTCTCTTGATATTTTTTTCTTTGGTTTTTTTCAAGATTTTTGCATTTGCGCGCATTTCTACTACCTTTAAAAGCACCACCGGCTGGCATTGAGGCACCACCTTCCTGGAGGATGAGGACCTTATCGTCACCCCAATTTAGTTGCTACCCATAGCTATAGCCAGCTTCCCATTATTCTCCCTGTTTGTGTTCTTGTGTTTTCTTGTATTGCTTTGCTTTTGCTTTGCCTGCCTGCTTCCCTGTGTCCTTAATTTCTTACGTCCTTGCTTGTGTTTTTTTTTTGTTTTTTGGTTCCTTCCTTCCTTGTTTCCTTGCGTGTGCATTTGCCGCATAGCTCGCGCCAAGAAAACGCATATGCCACCTCGATCGCCCATAAGTAATCCTGCTCCTTGCTCGCCTCCTTGCCACAAACATGCACACACACACACACACACTAATATTTATACACACACATATATATACATGCGCATGCAATCGCATTTGAAATGAAGCAAAAATTTAATGAAACGTGGCAAGGAGCAGGGAAAACTCTCCAAGTCTGAGCCGCCAGAGCTAGCATTAAGCAGCTGCCTGGCTGACTGACTGGATGACTGACTGGATGGCTGGCTGGCTGGATGGCTGACTGGCTTACTTGCAAAGAGGGTTCAACTTTTTCGTATGTGCTCGAACTCGTATATATACTAGTAAAGCACCACCACCCGATCGATCGACTGAATTGAAGTGCCAACCTACCAACCAGCCGCCCGACTAATGCCACCGCATGGCTTCCACACTAACAACTAGCAACAACACACCAACAGCAACAACTAAGAACACTAACAACATATAGCACATGCATAGAGCACATTATTCATAGGGGGTTCCTTAAGACTTAGCAACTGCACCCAAGTGCCACAGACATTTATGAGTTCCCATCCAAGGCGTACAATATAAATAAACGGAACTGATGGCGTGACAATGACCCCAATGTTATTAATATGGCTGTTGAAACTAGAGTTCCGTTAGAGGGTGTGCAGCCTAGAAACTGTTTATACTTATCATATATAGCTATATATCGTAGAATATGGGGCATATATCTTGCTACTGTCTTAGGTTAGGGTACACACGTGAGCAAACAGTTCGTTGAACCTCCTTAGCATGTACCATAAATATCATTCCTGGAAACAAACAAAAGGGGTAGACATAACGATATATACAAATATATACAATTGTTACGCCCATTAACGATAGTTGAAAGTTATCAAATATTATATTGAATTATCAAGTAAAAATAAAGTTATTTATACAAATTGAAACGTTGTGTACCCTTAAGAATTCAGGTTTATAACATGAAAGATAGGTTTATTTACCAATGTTATAGATATTTCATGATTTCTCCCTAAAATAGCTATTTTAAGGAGAACTTTTGCCTATTTGATAAAAGAAAATATCTCATATTATATACATATAGACAGTTATTGAATATTTAAATTAGATTTAGCAAGGTTCTTCTCGGAAAACGGAATTGTCTTTGACAATCTTTTTTCATGCAATCAATATTGAATACATATATACTTATTACTCACAGCAAAACAACTGCCGCAAAATAGCATTATAAATATATCAATTCATTTACATATCGGCATATATCCAACTGAATTTTCACCTTGTGTCCATTAAGTATTTATGTAATGAAGCTAAACATATTTTCATATTAAACTCAATTATGCAAAACTTGAGTTCAATAACAAAATATTTCAATCCACTGTTTACCCTATTGATATTCAGTTACTGTAGCTATATATACATAAATAGATATATATATATTGTTTCATTATAGTCCCTACCTTAAGTTCAGTTAATTAGCCTAACACTGAGTATTGCTAAGTAATAAATGCATTGGGGAGAATCTGCCAAAGGGAAACCTTTAAACTGACGGAGCATTTAGCATTTAGCGCACTTACCAAATTTGTCACCCTATGATAAGGTCGTCCCCAGTACTCCAATAGCCCCAGACCTCAGAGCCCAGATAGCATACATACAGCTAATGTGTCGCATTAAAACGGCACAAAATATGGGACAGATGTTTAGAAGGTTTTTGGCTTGTGCCAAGCGAAAAAGCAAAAACAAATTAAATAAGTTGAAGGTGTCAGAGTCAGCGGCAACATTGACGGTGGCGGCAAGAGAGCGCCGGCTGCTATGCACTCCTAGACATAATACCAGACCCTGGTATAAATGCTCATTATTTGCTGCATTTGCTTGGCTTGTTGACGGTGTTACAGTTCTGCCTCTGCCTCTGCCTCTGCCTCTGTTGTTGTCGCTGCTAACGCCGCTGTCGCTTTAGCTGGCTATGTCCCTGCATAAAGTCGAGAACGTTTTCTTTAAGAAAACCCCGCGCGCTTTGGCACGAGCTATGACGAGTTGTATGAATATAGTATGATCAGCTGTGGCCGTTGCAGTAAGAAGGGGGATGAAAATATACCAGGTGGCAGCGGCGGTGGCGGCGTCTGGCAACAACCCCTAAGACATTAGCAGCTACAGCAAAGGCAGAGGCAGCAACGGCTACAAGAGGAGCGTCTTGAGGGCCGAGTGCATTGGAAATTGTGCAAAATCGATTACAATGATTGCATTTGGCGACGACGACGTCAACGACAACGGAAGAAGGAAAAAGGAAGGGAGTCTCTGTTGATGGCTATTGCTGATGTTGCTGCTGTAAGTGTTGCCCTGCAGCAGGACAATAGCTGTGCGCCGGAAGAATAATGGCATAAACATTGGACGCACATTGAAAAGCCGAGGACAAGATGTGCGTCTGAGCAACTTATGGCCCGGTGTTGCACTGATTTTCCTTGCTTGTCCTTTGTTTGTTGGTATTGTTGATTTCTTGATTTTTTCTACAATTTTGCACAGCATTCGGGCATTGCGTAATGATTGCTGCTGGCTCTTTGGATAATGTGCAGCTAATGTCTTGGCAGTAATTTATATGATTTCTGCAGGACATATTATCCTTGCTTTCTTACAATTATGCTTCTGTCCCCTGTTGTCTCGTGCCGCTGCAGGCCCGGTGTGTCCAACAATGCCAATGCGGTCAATCGCTTGCCGTGCTGTTGCACAAATTTGCCTATTGTCACCATGGCCCATCATATAGTCTACTATCCTGGCGCACAATTTCACTCAGCTGCACATCGAGTGGAAGCTTTTGCAGCTGCCATCATAGCTCGTGCCCCGTTATGATTTATGTCACCCATCCAATCCAATCACGAAACTGTGCACTGATTAAGCTAGCCAACGGGTCATTGACTGTACGTAGCAGAGGCAGCTGCACCCGTAGCTAGGCAGCAGCAGCAGCATCACAGGAACTTCGTTTGGTATCATCAACACCAGCATGAGCCAGCACCTGCCTATTACAACTTACAGGGGCCCGTGCCATATACATCCTGGGGGTTGTGCACGATACAACCACCCCAAAAATATTTACCACCAGCCGTAGCTACCACCACACCAGACCAGACCAGACCATGCCAAGCCTAATGAAATCGAACTCGTACAATAATACAAGCACCAGCTAAATGGAATATCACCAGCACCACCCTCTGGCAGTCCTTGCCAGCCGTTAGATTCACACGCAGGCGCATATCCTGGGCCAAGTCTATGCTGGTTGCGCACTGTACTTTACAGCAGGCTGAGGGCGCATACACCACCATTTGCACTACCACTACCACTACCACTACCACCATCACCATCACCACCACCAACAACAGCATAGCAAATACCATTAGCACTAGAGCCAAAAAGGATCAGCAATAACAACGGCAATTAAATCATTTGCGGAAATGGCGTCCACTTGTTTTCATTTCGCTAGAGGGGCGCTCATCCACCCCTGTAAATCCTGCAGGATTTAAGCGCACGTGCGAGTGCGCCTGCGCCACACTTTCGCGCATTGACTGACAAAAGGATCTGCGCATACACACACACACACACACGCACACACACTTGGTTTCATTAGCACACATATATAAATATATGGTACACACCCTCTACTACAATCGCTTGATGATATCCTTATGCCGGCATAACAATGCCACTGTTAATGCAAATACAATCGCATCCTTTCTGAATTGAAAGGTCCTTTTGTAACGCTTTGTATATACAATTTTTTGATAAATATTTCAAATGCGTTTCATGCGGGCGCCATAACACGTACGTCCCTCTCGTTTTCTATAACCTTCTATTACCATTTGTATAGGAAAAACTGATGAAAATTGTATCCGGCACACGTGCCAAATTAAAGGATCCATATAGCATATGACATGCCTGGTGGGGCTTGAGGTGTTTCTTCAATATTTGCATATTTCAAAGAGTTATTTGAGTAATGATGTCGCAGTTGAATTACAAATTGCATTTACTTTGAGTGCAGCTGAAGTGCAATATATACATTAAGGATATATGCTTGTAAAATCTTAAAAAGGGGCAAGGACTAAGCAACCTTTTTTGCAGATTTATATGGTATAATTTACTTGGTAACAATCTGAACACAGTTCAATCAGAAGTTGGTTCTAGGCGATCATTTGCTTGTGGAGAACTTAAGCTGGAAATGTTGTATATTACTTTATATACATATAATATTTTTGTAGTTCTATAACTTGCATTTAATATTATAATATCTCCCTGCTCTGATTACATTAAAGTCAAATTGAGTTTATTTTTAGATCTCTTTTCTAGAATTATGATATAAGGCATATATATGTAGCACTCACTTCTTGCTTGTTTTTGCATGCTTAAAGCTTAGCCCTAGACATTTATATATATGTATAAGTATATATATATATATATATGTATAAGTATATATATATATATATATTTATATATATATAAATGTATATATGTACATTCCAGAGTTTTATATCTGACAGATATACATTCACAGACAAAATAAAACAGTGGGGAAAAAATACAAAATTTGCCATGCAAACGAAGTTATTTTTAAGAAATTCAAACCTGCAGTGAGTGAATTATGAGCCAGTGCTGTCAAGGCTATGGGCTGATGCTTGGTACACGCCACACACACACACACACACAGAGAGACACAGACATATACACACACAGTTATACACATGCTGGGAACGGGGATCAGGCCCGAAGCGCAAGTCAGAGCCCGGCCAATACCGCTGCGCAGTAGGAATAGGTGTGATCAAGAGGAGAGGCAAAGGAAACAGCAACACCTTACACGATGCACAGAACAGGTTGCAGCTCAAACAATAGGTAGACAAACTCACGTACTCATTATTATTGTTGTTGCTATTGTTGTTGCTTTTGTTGTTTGCTATGTTGTTGTCGTCATTTCTAACATTTTGAAAATCTGCGCAATCTACTTTGGTATGCACAGTGTATATAATATAGGTATATAGTCAGTGGCTGTCAATATGACTCTCGGGCCTCCGCTAGTCCCGCTTATGTTGATGTTGTTGATGATGATGATGTAGATGAAGATGAGAATGAGGATTGTGGATTGAGGATTGTGGATGATGGCTCTCACTGACTACGATGACTGAGGAAAATATTGCCTTTCCTAAGAAGGATTTGTGTCAGCAAACGTGACTTGAAACATTAAGTTCTGTGTATGCATGTGTGTGTGTGTGCATGTGTATATATGTATATAAGTATTTGATTGCTGATCCTTTTGTGTGCTTACATGTCTATTGTTTGAATAGTTAATTATGGTTTGGATCAGTGTACACTCCTTTGAGCCGCACAGTACCAAACTAAGTTGGAGGCCAAGAAATCTCAGTGTGCGCCTGCTTTAGTCTTTTGTTGTTACTTTTCTGCACTTTGTTTTAGGCATTTTTACCGGTAATTTGGGAATTATTTTTTAAAATTTTTCAAATTTCATAAATATCAACTGGCAACGCCCACACACTAGCCAACGAGGCGTGGCAGCGTTGACAACCACTGACAATGACTTCATTTGTTCACTTGTGTTCTCTCTGCTGGCAACATCTTTCAGATTAATATTGCCCACATATGGTCATGGTTAAGTACTCATATAAGGATGAAATGCCACAAGTGATCATACATATGATGGATTGAGTTGTACTTGTTGGTGTTGATTGTTCCTATGACTAAAACCATATATATATATATATTGATATATCTTATATACGCTCTTTGTTCTTGCCACAATGTGTTGAATGTGCAATTGCATGCCATTTACCAAAAACTAAAGATCTTCTAGTTAAGATCAAGTTAATCTTTTAATGGGATATCAGATAATGATCAACTATAATTATGTAGAAAATATATTTCAAAAATGTATCAAATAACAAAACGCAAATAATTCCATATAATTTATGTTATAATTAAGATTAATTTCAATTTAGACATTGCTGTAGTTAAAGTTTCTAAAATATCTCTACGTAAATCCTAGAACACTTTAAGTTAAATTTCTCAATACAAATTTTTCCAGGCTCTGTTAATTTATTCATTGCAAATTGAAACCAAGTGAAAGCATTAAATATTGACATGGACCATTTACTTTCTTCAAGTTGCATAATCCCTGGCAACTTTCATCCCACGGTTGCCCTTTCCAAAACAAAAATGCACCCATGTCACATAAATAAAATTTGTATATACGATTAAATTTGAAATTCAATCGTAATGCAGTCGAAGACAACATATAACTGTGCGTTGGGCTGTCAGCCAGTCTGTCAGTTGGTCGACATAACGTACGGAACGGTTGCATCCCTAACCCTCCCAAGGATGACACCAAGATTTGAACGAAGACGAGAATAGGTACTGGGACAGCTTGAGTTGTGATAGACAAAATCTTGTCATAACTTTGATGTTGTTAGTAAAACAAAGAAATTGCTTTGCCTGAATGGCCCCTTAAGGTAAGCGACCCATTCTTATCCTATCTGGGAATGGCATTGGGATTGGTATGGAGAATGGGTATGAGTTTGTTCTTGCTGCGAAAAATTTGGTTACCCAATGCAGACGAGGGGTGCAAAACTTGGCAGCAGCTGGTTGGACGAGTGGGAAAGTTGTTGGGATTATGCAACATCAGCCGCATTGATGCCATCTAATGTGCTGTGTAATTTTTTTAGACATTGAAATATTGCTGGACCAGGACGATATCCAGCAAATTTTTTTTTAAATGCACTCCTGATGTGGTTTTACTCGCAGCAAACTGATTTGACTGATTTCAGTGCTTAAATTGCGTTTTACTCCTTAAGAAATATGGCCTGCTGTCAGGTTGGGATTCCACGAAGCAAACTACGCGTCAGATAAGATATTTTGTACATTAAGTTAGGAATAAAGATCAAGAGAAGATCAAAGCATTAGATGCTCGGCAAATAAATCAGGTCTATAGACTCATGAATGAAATGCCCATACATGGACACATTCAGAGCCATTGTGTCCCAGATCTGGTCAGGCAAACAAGGCAACAAGAAAGGGTTGGACGTCTCAAACGAGAAATGTGTTGAAGGCTGCGCGAATGTAACGCGATAAGATCGGCACATCAATCCTTTTTTCCAGGGGAAATGCAATCCTTAAGAATGTTAATCAATTAATTACATGCTGTGTACATAGGGTTTCGATCGAGAAGGGTACATGGAGAAAGGATTGCCTTCGAGGGTATTTTTTCTTTGATTAATTTCATACATATCCCTAGGCTATCTATAGATTGGCTAGAGATTCACTTACATTGTGGTTACTCTAGTCGATAGCAGGGAATCCCTTTAGGCAATACTAAAAATTAACTGACCACTGGTCAGTTCGTGGGTCAGTCACGTGGCGGTTATTAATCTAAATAAATAAATATATAAACACTGACCATATAAGGGTAATACTCATACATCAAAGGGGTTACTTCGTATAAGAAAAGCGCATTCTGCACTCAACCATGAAAAAGTGATAGAAATCATTAAATATTTTAAGATCTTAAATAATATTGAATATTAATGTAACTTTATGACATTGTATCATCATTTTTTGATATTTTCGGTAGAGCTGTTATTGGCACAAGGTCTCGGAGAGTTAACGCATATTGTATTGATCCATAAAGTCTTGGGAATTATACACTTGAGAAGTCAGGCAAAAGATATGAAATTGCCTGCTGTGTGGGAACCAAAATGCTGTGCAACATGTGACAATAACAAATTTTTGCACCAGAACATAAAATTACCAAAAACTGTTTCATTGTCGGCACTTGTTTTGCAGCACAATGTGACCCAAATTGTTTGCGAAAACAAAAACCTTCAAGTGGCAATGTGCATAACACAAGGCGTTACTTCTATTAAATGGCAATCTACTTGAGTCAGGACAATGTATATAACCCGCTGCTACTATTCAAATTATATAGAAAATTGCAAAGCAAAACACAAACTAATTGTTGATTCTTATGACCATAGTTCTAGTTCTAGAGGAGATATACTGTGCATGGGAAACTCAAGTGGCACACAGCAGGCAATAAATGCAAGGCAAATGTGGCAGACAGATGAGCAAAATGTCAACAGGCCGAGTGGCAGCAGCATCAACAACAACAATCTTATCAATATGCCCCAGAAACCCCATACAAATGTGACTCTAATATGCCATTCATATCAGAACTAAAATCGAAATGCGCGCGAAATTTGCGCGCGACAAAATAAATGTAAAAATATCTAAGCATGTCAAGAACATTGTTTGCTCATTAAGCATCAACAGCAACAACAACATCAACAACAACAACAACAAGAACAACTTGAACAACAAGTTACTTAAAAACCCCAAGCCAAAGTTGTTGTAGTTGTTGCTATTTACCCATATACAATACCAACTTTTGTTGGGCTGCTGTGCTGAGCAATGTTGATTAGTACTTCCTGAGGCTGCCATATCATTCTATACACTAACTCAAGAAATATACTATAAACACACACACAAATATATATATATATAATATGTATATGTATGCGACGTACTCACTTGTATAACGGACATATGCCTATTTGCTTAGAGCACTGCAAACAATCAAAGAAATGTCGTTGGAGCTCATGAAGCTTGAGCACAGCTTATCAGCCATTAGATGTACTCAAGCCCATAAGCCTCTCCAGGTCCCTTGAGCACTCGTACAGCCCCTGGAAGCACTAATGCAAATATATGTATGCAAACATATAATTAAATACAGTTGTTTCCGGTGTTGCATTCACTGGGCAAATAGAGGGGAGTATTATATAATGTCTCCAAAAAGAACTTTACTGTAAAAGTTAAAAAGTAAAGTATTTATAAAGAAAGTAACGGAAAACAGAATTAAATTTTTAGACATATTGCATTTGGAAACAGTTCTGAAGAAAATGTATTGAATGGAAATTTTGGCAAATTTTATATTTACCGATGTTGATCGATTTCAACTCCCACAATATATGTACATATATAGCCTTGCCACGTGATCTTTGTATTGAATGGGTCTCTGCTTGGACTGCGCTTCCTCTCTTTCGTTCACCGAAAAAACATTTAAACTCTGAACCCGGCAATTGATTGCCAGGGAGAAAGCTTCATTTGCTGAGTATATGACTAGCGATGTATGTATATATATATGTGTGTGTGTGTGTGTGTGTGTGTGAATGAATGCCTTCTCTAACATCGAAATGAATTGCTTATTTTGACATTTATTAAAGCTTTAAATAAAATTTATGCAGAGAATCAATTAGTGTTCTTGTGGGTCTGGGGTATATTCATATATGCGGGCTTCGGAGAGTTGACGAAGTCAAATGGAAACTTAAGAATAATGGTTGGGGCATTATTGGTCGGTGTCTGTTGGAGTGAGGGGGCAACGATTGGTATATGGACACGCACAGCACAGCAGAAAGTCAAGTAACAAAAATATTTCTCACACACTGTTTGTGGACAAGCAAGGAGAAGGATAAGAACATAGTTAGTAAACGAGACGGCAAAGGAAACAAGATAGCAACAACAAAACGCGGCGCTGGCCAAAGCAAAGGCAAAAAGACAAACGTGAAACACAACAAAAACAACAACAATAACAACAATAACAACAATAACAATAACGCTAATAACAACAACAATGCACATAATCAGAGGAGCGACAAAGACTACAAGAAATCACAGTAACGTCTACTGAGAGCTGCAAGATAAACAGGCTCGTAGTTAGGCACACAAATGCATAAGATCGTTTCTATGTATTTGTGTATATGCTTGTATGTAGTCTTAGCTGCCTCCCAGACGAGTCCTGCACACACAGGCAAACATGCACTCACACTGACACACATATACAATGACAGGAATTTTGGCGCAAAAACCAAAACACGATTCCTCTTTGCACGCTCATTCGACTTTTATGCTCTTCACCTACTTCTTTGCTCGGGCTCTATGCTCTCAGCGCTGCCGTCTCAATGCACATCGTCTGACTGCAAGAAATCTCAGCGCTCTCTACGGCTTCCCCCTACTACGTCTTGCACACAACCGAGCACACAATCACACACACACAGAAACACACACAAGCAAAGATCTTGTTGTTGGGCTCGTGTTAAGGAATTTGCGCGC
The DNA here is from genome assembly GCA_037044455.1 of Zygothrica quintamaculata. Classification (NCBI taxonomy): domain Eukaryota; kingdom Metazoa; phylum Arthropoda; class Insecta; order Diptera; family Drosophilidae; genus Zygothrica; species Zygothrica quintamaculata. The sequence goes on from JBAMBS010000456.1 coordinate 274,153, forward strand.
GCGTTATCCTCGTTCCCGTTCCACTGCTCGTGACACACACATACCACAAAACAGCAGGACTAATTCGTTTCTCTGCTATGTGCATGTCCTTCGGCCTGTACGATCAGCTGATTGAACATATGTACATAGGTAGTTGTACATTTGAACGCAGGCAGGCCCTTAGGAACAGGATTGTGTATGGGAACTGAAACGGGACCGAGGGTCATTCCCCGCTCCATGGCATGCCTATCCTTTTCTAACTGTTTGTCCTGTGTGCTTGTTGTTGTTTGTGTGTGTGTGTGTGTCTGTGTGAGCATATATTCTGATCAGGATTTTTCTTTTCTATTTTCTTTCTTATATACATTCTTTGATTTCCCCTTCTCTTGGCTCTCCTTTCACTTCTCTTTCTCTGTTGGAGTCAAACCCGATCGGCCTAAATATTCAAAGAGGTTTAAATGGCAGCAAGGCCTGTCAACACCGTCGGCCAATATCCAATTCAAATTACGTTTATTGTGGGGGCGTCCAATATATGTATATATATATGTATATTATATATATACATACATACATATATACATTATCAGAATATGCAAATGTATTAAATGATCATAACTCACCTATCCATCAAATTCTTGTGTCTGTGTTTCATTGCACACTAATTGCACGTCTCGTCTCCGACGTCGCCATGTGATACCTTTTGTATGCACATCTTGCACAGCACCGCCCTAACTGCCACACACATTAAAGCACACATACACATACACTTACACATATGCAAGCACATTTGAAGCCTCAGCCCAGTACGCCCCTTGCCCATTAGCTTTCGCGCGCGCGCGTAAAAGTATCTCAAACGCTTTATATACAATTTTTTTGCAAACTTTTTTATGTCGCCGTCGCCGTCGCCGGCGACGTCAGGCGCTTAAAGAAAAAAAAAATTATATATATATATATATATATATAAAACTAAACGAATCTCAGACCTTACTTCTTGGAATTTCGATTTACAATTTAGTTCTTCACGATCTTTTCTCAGTGCTTTTTTTACGAACTTTATTTGCTCTTTCTGCTCCCGATGCTATTGTTGTGCCCCATTCTCATTCAAGTTGTTGCTGCAATTTCATAGTCTCTATGCATGTATATGTGTGCAGCCTATTCTTTCTTCGTAATCAAATTCGCTGACTGCATATGTATTGTTTGTGAGTGTGTGCTATGTGTTTGGGTATGTGTGAGAGGTCTTTTTGCATACATTTTTGATTTCTCAGTTTGCCCTTTTTACGCTCAATATTCGTCTGTTTTGTCGCACCGTGGTTAATGACAAATTCCGCTAATTATTAAAATTATATGGTACAAAATTACAAAGCAGTAATTTAACTTAATCTTAACTTATAAGCAAAAGAAAAACTATATTTTTATCATGTATTCTACATATAAATAAAATATAGTTTATATATATATGTATATATATATATATTCAAAGTTAATTCTTTGTATAACTCGCACCATATTTTTTGTCCATTAATCGATTATATTTGACCCACTGTGTCTCACGATGAATGAGTTTTGAGCTTTATTTTACTTATCCGCATGTTTTTTAACTTGTTCAAAACCACTTTATGATTTCTACGTCCTTTTTAGTTGTTGTTTATTCTTACAAAAAGATGATCCTCTTCCTGCAGCAGCACAAAAGCCCAAAACCAATTCAACAGAATGAAACCGTAGCTCATTTAGCTTTGGAACAGATTTTTCTACGGCAAGCAGCTCTAGCAGAAATCATTCACATTACCATATGATTTGCATCATGTATTATAAATGATATTGCTTCGTGGAGTACGTCAGTTGTTGATGTTGTATATATTTGTTCTGGGATTTGTCTGCTAAGGAATCTGCCAAGATTTTACACTGCCTGCAAATGGTGTATACATGGGTGCTCCCTTTGCTCCTCTATCTACCCATAAAACGACTCCCGCAGGGCTTGCATACTGTCTATATATATATGAATATATATTTACATAGATATATATATATATATATGTATGTACATACATATATATGTACACATGTATGTATGTAACTCGATTTTGCTTTAACTTTACCGCGACTGCCCACACACATTCACACACACAACCATATAGGCTGACATGGTGCGCTGCTGCTCATTTAACGACATTGGCGTCTACGTCTGCAAAACACAAAAGAGACACGCCCCACTTCACCTCCCTCAGCAGTAGTGTCGATCATATGACTGGGATATGGTACTATTCGACTACCTGCTGATGCTTTCCATGATTTGGGTTATGGGGGGAAATGGGCGGGCAGGCGTTGAGGAATGCGTGGATCTCACATTATTACCTGCGAACGACACAATCGATGCCGCGCAGTCGATACCATCGCCATCGCCATTGCCATTGCCAACGTCGTCGTCGTCGTCTACATCTTAAATTCTGCTGAAAGATTCTGTAGGAGGCCCGAAGTGGCAGGCTAAGGCAGCTTCAGGCACTGTCCCAACCATTCAGTTGCAACGTAAATCACATATGTTTTTGCTTGTTGCTTCGGTCTCATCTTCGGCTCCACAAATCGCCAATCGGCCCCCAATCGGGGCCCACTTCGGCAATCACTTTGGCGCTCAGCGTCGGCTACGGCGCGCTTCCTGCTATAAAAGCTAGCGCGCCAAAATTTTTGCCTTCAATAGTGCTCTGGCCCTCGCATCGGATAGGGGAATTTACTGAGCTACCTGTTGCGGTGCCCACAACTGCAGTGATCGCTCGCTCCAACTGCAGTGATTATAATTTTCCGACTTTTTCTTACCCATATTACTTTGCTATGCTGTGCAATTGGTATGGGTATAGGAATATGGGAAATGGAAAATTATACAATACATATATGTATGTAGCTCCTATCTCTGCTTCTGCTCCCGGTCCTGCTTACGCTTCTGCTATTGCTCTTGCTTTTGCTTTTGCTTTTGCTTTTGCTCCTTCTTCTGCACATCGCTCCGTTATACTTGGTGCTGCTCACACAAAAGAGCAGCGACGTCGACAGCGGGGGTTGCACCAACAGCCGGGCCGCTCTTTAAAACCAGCTGCGCTCGGACCGAGAGCTACATTTGTTTTCTGTTCGTCGTCGTGACAACATCTGCGCTTCGAGCTGCTCTCGTACGGTAGTGCAGCAAAATTGTGTGTGTGTTGAAACGATTGGATAAAAAAAAATACAACAAAAAGTAAAATATATGAAAAAGCAATATACAAAAGAACACTCACTCAACAATGTTAAAACGGACACATTAATGCAAAATCCAAAAATATGCAACAGCAAATGCAATATTAGTTTTTAACAAAATAAAAAATCAACATTATCATCTAACATTATCATTATTAACAAATGCAACAACAAAGGACTACAAAGTGCAAAGCTGCTATAAAAAATATCGATCAAAACGTAACAAACTAATAATTAACTGTAAATGTGCTAGTGCCACCAGAAAACGGAAACCGAAAAGGAAAGAACACGTTCGAAAATTGTGTTTTAGCAATTTTCAAATGCAAAATTTTCTTCATTTGAAGAGCAAATAGCAATTAGAATTTCTCAGAAATTTTTTGAAACAAATTTAAGAACAAATTAAAAATAAAATTCAACAAAATGCTGTGGGAAACAATTGCCGAAGAGAACAACTGCCCTATGGATTGCAATATCAGGTAATTATCTAAAGAATTTCAAGTAGAAAACAGAACTTATAGCAAATAGGTGAATAGAAGAAGAATTCGAATAAATCATCAGAATTATAATAAGCAATAAAAAGTGCAAGTAACAAAGATCCATGCTTGAACTTGAACAGCAACAAAAAAAAAGAAAAAAAGAAAAGGAAAACAACAGCAACAAAATACGACAAAATAATAACAACAACAACAACAACAACAATAGCGACAAAACCGACAACGAACAGAAAAGCAACTGTGAACAACGGAAAGGTAAAGAAGGCAAAGAAGCCGCTTGACGTTGACTGCGCTGTTTGCTTTACTGTCGAACAAAAGTAAGAGTATTTTTATTTTTTTATTATTTTATTTTTGCACGCTCCACACGAGCGAACGACACGTTTTTTTTCGGCTGATGGCGCTCAGCTGTTGTTGATTTTTATAAGCTCTTGTTGCTGTTTTTTCATTCATTAAACCGGCTTTCGCGAAGATCGCGCAGCCCCAACAAAAATAACAGGAAAAAAAAATAACAATAACAACAACAACGACGAGACTGCAAGCGAATTCAGTCAGTGTTTGAGTTGTAGTTTGTTCCATTGTTGTTGGTGTTGCTGTTATATTCTTTGCGGTTCTGATCGACGTTGGCGTCTTGCTGCCTTGCGTGACCCAAAAGTCAACGTAAAGTGCAGATGCAATACCCCCGATCATGCCCTGTCTTTCGGTTTGGCCGTGCAATGAAAATGAAAACAATTCGAGCAGAACGTGCAAAAGGGGAATTCCGCTTAAAGTACCGCAAAAGGCAAAAAAAAAAAAAAAAAAACTTACAGTAACAAGAGACCGATCAAGAAGCAGAAGGCGTACATTTCTAATTTCAAATTCCCAATTTACAAAATTACATGCGAGAGCCAGAACAACAACAACAACAAATATAAATTGGAATTGAGCACAACAACCCCTGTGTTCTCTTGTGTTTATAAATTTGTATGTTGTTGTTGTTGTTGCTGTTGCTGTTGTTGTTGCTGCTGTTGTTATTGTTGTTTGTGCCTTTTTACACCACCAACACAGGCCGACGCCGCCACCACCACCACCACCACCAACGCTGCTTATATGAGAATATATTTTTAGCTGCGGGTTTAATGACCCGTGGGTTCAGTTTAGGCAGGAACTATCAGGAAGACGATCAGTTGACTAATCCATATTCTCTTTTTCTCTCTTTCTGTTTTGTTAACAGCAATATAAACAACAATTCAAGTCGCCAGGCTTGCCCCTCGCTGACCGCTCTCACTGACACTGACGTCATGATTATGGATGCTGAGGAAGAGCTTTCGTTATATGATGACGATACACTTGCACTGCCCCCACAGCGAGTTGTCACTCCAGAATTGCTTGGGCTACTCTCACCAGAGGGTTCGCCACAGCATTTCCAAATTGTGCGAAGGTCAAAACTGCAGCAGCCCATTACAGCTGGAGTGGATAACAGCAGCAACGCTGGAGCAACAATGCGTGGATTCCGTGCTTTTAACAGCGTATCATCAAGTGGCTCCATGGAATCAAATTTGGATGATGATTATTTGGAGCTTTTTGAAATGGAATCTGAGCAGTCGCAACAGCACTCGCTAGCATTTCCCAGCGGACTTAACTCACTGATCAGTGGCCAAATTAAGGTGGCGCCGAAATCACCAGAATCTTTGACAATGATGATGCGACGTCCATCTGTGCGTCGCTGCCTTAGCATGACTGAGACAAATAGCAATCAGCTAGTACCACAACAGCAACAACAACAACACCAGCAACCAAAGACGCCAGAGACTGCACGGGATTGCTTCAAGCGTCCCGAACCACCCGCATCGAACAGCTGCTCACCTATACAGAGCAAGCGTCACCGTTGCGTTGAAAAAGAGAACTGCCCCACACCCACACCCACGCCCACATCCACATCCACAACCAGCAACGCATCTACCAACACCGTTACCAGCCATACGCATGCGCCACCATTGCGCAAATGTATGTCCTTGAATGATGCAGAGATTATGTCAGCGCTGGCACGCTCCGAGAACCGCAACGAACCCGAACTTATTGGTGACTTTAGCAAAACCTATGCATTGCCATTAATGGAGGGTCGCCACAGGGATCTAAAGTCCATCTCCAGCAATACGGTAGCCCGTCTAATAAACGGTGAATTTGATCACCAAGTGGCCAACTATAACATTATTGACTGCCGTTATCCATATGAATTCGAAGGTGGTCACATTCAGGGCGCCAAGAATTTATACACCCACGAACAGATACTCGATGAATTCCTATCCGCGCAGAAGACTGAGCTGCAGCAGCAGCAAAACGCCGATGCCGGCAACAAGCGCAACATTCTCATCTTTCACTGTGAATTCTCTTCTGAGCGTGGACCAAAAATGTCACGTTTTCTACGCAATCTTGACCGTGAGCGCAACACCAACGCTTATCCAGCTCTTAACTATCCTGAAATCTATCTGCTACACAATGGCTACAAAGAGTTCTATGAGACACAATCAGAAATGTGTCAACCAAACGCCTACAGACCCATGCTGGAGCCAGCCTACAACGAGGCGTATCGTCATTTTCGCGGCAAGTCAAAGTCATGGAACGGCGATGGTCTTGGCGGTGCAACGGGCCGCTTCAAGAAGTCCCGTTCCCGACTGATGCTGTAAATAATTGGGTGGTACTAAACATAAAATATGACTGTATATAGTTAAATGGGTATTTATTTCATTTTTAAAAAGAACCAATTTTAAGTTGATTTTGTTGATTTTCGTTTGTTAATTTGATAGTATATAAGTTTTAATATTAATTCTTACCCACACAAAAAAAACACACACGTACACACAAGAAACAACAACAACAACAACACATACAACAAGAACAAAAATATGTACATTAACATTAATTTGACATAACATTTTCCTTGAGAAATTTTTTAGTTATTTATTTGGTGGAATTATTATTGTTTTTATGAAATTTATTAATTTTTGATTTAGTTCAATTTATTAGAGTTTTAGAATCGAATTTTAACGTAACAAAAAATGTGCATTATAATCTAAAAAAAAAAAAAAAAGAAAAACAAAAGTTAATGTCATAAAATTTTAAGAGGCCCGAAAAATAATTGTATATTATCCTTCGAACACACATACAAAGACACCCCTTATGCTATAGCTAATAAGCAGAAACATAATCGGCTAAAAATCATAATCAATCATACAAAAAATATCACACACACATACACACACATATTTATGTAATAGCTATTATTATTATAAGAGTTGAAAGTTGAAAACTTCTGATAGGTACAATTTACGCTTATTATTTGTTTATTTTTATATATTCAAATCAAATGTCCCCCAACCCAAAAAAAAACAAACAAAAAACAACAATTTTATATTGTAATAATTATTTTAAGCAAAGCTTATTTTTGCATCAAAAAAGGCAATATTATTGAACAAAGAAGTAAATTTTAAATATAAAGAAAAAACGAACTGAAATTGAAATCTGTCTTTTTTTTTTATAATTAAGAGGAAAGTATCAACAAGGAAAAAAAGTTTTTTTTTTACTTTTGATGCTTTGAATTTTGGCGCCGTTTTTAAAATACTGCCACACTAACGTTGTAATAATTTATCAAAAGGTGGCGCTGCATGGGCTTGTGTCTTCACTGCTCTAACAGAGCAGCGTTAAAGAAACATTACATGGCTGCTGTTAATATTGATGAGTTGGTATATGGGATTAGAATGGTTGCTGTCTAAGATAATTTGCTTTGAATGCACGCAATACTTGATAAAGCGGTTGCACTGTGCATTAAACAGAAAAATGTTGCATGATAACACGGCCTACAGATAACTAAACACATTTTTATGAGTATATAATACGGGATACCTTAGAATAATCAAACCTGGCAGGATTAGTCTACAATCTGCCCGATATTAAAATTCTTGTATTATGCAATTTTTATATTTCTTAAATATATTTTATATATAGCCCTTGTGTAAGTGCTGCACATTACACATACGCACGGTAATCCTTTTATGTATATTTGTTCTTAGGCCTACCACTACAGAGTCAAAAATTATTATGCTTAAATCTTTGCATTATAGATTTTGAGGCAATTACCACAAAGGTTTCAGTTGAACTTTAGCTTTTTCCGACCGCAATTAAGCCAAAACTAAAAGCTTAAATTTTTTATATTCTATGTTGTTGGTGGTCCACTTTTTAGTCCGTGACCCTTAAACCAACACGCAGTAGTAGAGCAACATTATTATAACATAAGAGCACTTACATTCACACAGATACAGTTTGAGGATGGCTTCGGGAAGAGCGAAATGACTGCATATCCTGCTGTGTGCAACGTAATGTTGGGCCACATTTGCAATTATAGTTGGTGAGCTGTCTTATATCACACTCTACCAAAAATATGCACGCTGTGCGCAATGCTTCGTTTGGTTTTGCGTGTTATGTTTGTCTTCTTATCTGTCTGTTTGTGTGGCTGACCTGCTGGGTGGGTGGATGGTTGTATGGTTGTATGGTTGTATGGTTGTATGGTTGGATAGTTGGTTATTTGGTTGGTTTGGGTGGGTTAGGTCATTGGGCTGAAGTGTTGCAAAAACGGGTTAATCAACGCAATTAAGGTCAAAAACACGTTGGCGTTGACATCGTCAACAACATGCCTCCAAGTAGCATCTTCACTATGCGTATGTGTGTGTGCATATTTGTGTGTGTGTGGATTTAAATTCAAAAAAAAATTCACATACGCCGCGTAAGCCTAGTCATTATTCACTGCAAGCAACGGATAGTTGCCTGCTGTGTATGTTATTGCTAGTCATACACACGCAAGCTAATTCTCTCTTTCTCTCTTATACCATCTGTCACTCTCTTGCAAATGTGCGTGTGTGTGGCTGTGTGTGTGTATTGATAAAGAAATCTTTAAAAGCTCTAACTGCGCCGACGCCGAAGCACGAATCGCATTCGTTTAAGCCGCCAGAGTTCTGAGTCGCGACGGTCAGCAGTGATTTCTATTTTCAACTACAACAGAACATGTAATGTGTGTGCGTGTGTGAGTGTGTCTGTGACTGTGAGTAGAAGTATATATGTGCGTGAGACTATAAGATAAAAGCGCTGTGCTCACAAAATCTTTAGATTGCCGCCAACCAGCGTACGGTTCGCACTCGTCTTTAATATAATTTTAAATTGTGTCCCGCTGCTGTTGCTGCTGCCAACGGTTCGGTTAGTTCAGTTGACTTGAAGTAACAACTAATACTTAAAGATTTACTATATATATTCTGTATAATATAAATTAGTAAAAAAAACAAACTTAATAAGAAACGTCTTAAAAACAATGTGCCAAATTTATTAGCAAACACAAAACGCAATTGAAACGCTTCACTTGAACACCGCAAAACAAGTTTCGATTGTCGATTGCACATCTATGTGCCTGAGTGTGCGTGTGTGTGTGTGTGTGTGTGTATTCTTAAGTTTAAATACAGTAACATAATATAGTTGAACAGAGAAGTAACAAAAAAGAACACTTAATTTTGTTATATAAATATGTAAATATATACGATAATAAACATTCATATGACATTTAATTAAAACACCAACCGGGGAATTTCTACAATTATTGTAATCGAAATACCAATTACTTAGCATGTAATTACGATTACACTTTAACGGGAACGCCCCAGTAATAAATATTTGTTATATATATATTCTCTGTAAACATAAAATAGTGAAATATACACAAACAATATATATACATATATAGTACAGTAAATCAATATAGAATTACTGAATACACTTTAAAAAACAATCAGTTAATAAACTGAAATATTTCTGCAAATATCTCCGTAAATAGCTATATATTAAAGCTGATATAACCTGATCTTAATGACGTTAACACTTAGTCTTCCCAACAAGTTTTAGCTGCAAATGCCAAAACTTTTGCATTTTATGAAAATAAATAAATTTCCTTGCTTTGCGTGTTTCATATGCTAACTGTACTAACCTAGTGTAGGGTATAAATATATATATAAATTTATAGGCTTACAAATCAATGAAGTCCATAAAAAAACAATTGTAGTCAGAACTAAGTTCAATTGATATGTCAATGTCATCTACTAAAAAAATAAAAGCAAAAAAAAAAAAGAAAAAGTAAAATAGTTATATGAACCTTTACGTTACGTTACTTTCCGTTATGTTACGTTAACATACATTCCATATAAATTGTATTTCATAACAAAGTTATCAAATAAAACATTAAGTCCTAAGTTAACTTTTCTGAGTTAATGTAATGAGCACTTTGAGAATTAAGAAAAATGTTCCTAATACAATTTTATAGTATTATAAATTATTATATGACCAGTAAATGAAGGTCTGCAGAAAGCGACAAATGGATATAGGATATAGTTTAATGGTAGTACTAATTGCTTGCTAATGTCCTTTGCTTGTTATGTCCTGCTACTATTAATAAGGACCAAAGCTGTGCAGCTATAGAAGGAAGAGAAGAAAACTGAAAGAAAGTTGTCAATAAAGACGCAACTTACATATATGCTTATCGAGCTTTTATCGATTAATATATAAGTCTAAAAACATCGAATATAGATTTAAGTAACTTGAAACAAACATGCCTATAGTAGTTGTTAATATATTTAATATGTTAATCTAAATATTTTAGTATTAACTATTTTGGGTAAAGAGTGTGTTATAAGTCGATCAAAGCCTACTTAAAATACTTCAAATAATTGTGAAAGTTTATTTGAGGAAATGAATAAATAAAATAAGTGAACCTATGTGAGAGATTATATGTCAATTGAATACTATCGAATCGAAATTCTTTATGTACTCAATACATAAATAACCGGTATAGGGAATAGTTTTTATTTGGAATCGGGTTCAGGTTTTGGATACGAGCAGAGGCAGGAGTGGAGGGCCTATCTTTGGTATTGGATAAGAGTTCATTGACCGCACACTCAACCGCAACCAGTCGCACTCTAAGCAATATTTATATGCATTCATATAAATATAAATATATAAATTTATATATATATATATATATATATATATATATATATATACACACGTGTATGGCAGTGAGAAGCAAACGAGTTGTAAGTTTGCAACTGGAATATCAAGTTGTTGTTATTGTTTGCAGTTATTAGGTATTATGCGTACGAAATGTGCTAAAACTGCAGCTACTCTCTTTCTTCTTCTTCTCTCTGTCTCTTTCTTGAAGATTAATTAATTCTGTCAAGCAGAAGAAACCGCATTAAGTTTGCAAATAGTCACAGCTTTAAGTTCAATTCATGGTGAATTTCATTTAACGCACGTGACTTAAATGCATACAAGACTCTTGGAATCTGTTGTGAATTGATTCCCAGCCGTCGCTATGCATTAAGCTAAGCATATAATGAGTATTTATAAAATTATATACACACATATATTTATAGGTGTATATAACAATAACAAATCTCATGGCAGTGTCATTAACTCAAGTATCATTGGCCCAGACCCAAATACAAGTTTAAACGTGCTTTGCATAGTGAAGTTGTCGAAAAAAGCAAATTTACATTGAATTTTTAACAAATAAAACCAATAAGAAAATTAATCCAGAAAACAAACAGATTACTCTTAAAGCCACGAATATAAAACACACTAAAAAATATTGCAAAATTATAAAAAAATTAATTCGTAATCAAAAATTTAAATGACAACAGAAATTATAATCAATAGAAATATAAACCAAATATTACATAAGATCAAAAAGAGATGCATAACTATGATATATATAAGTATTTTAGAGATTATTCCTTTTAATAATATATAGTAAATACAGTAATATATTGTACAATAATAACATAATTAGCTTAAAATGTTTTTAAAGATGGTTTGTCAGTATATTCAGCTGGATATGTAGACAGACAGCGAGGCATACAGATAGGCAGACTGAGTGGCAGGTAGATCGAACAGCTTTATATATCATTGAAACTGTGAAAGTTATAAAAGTTCTTATTAATATTAAACACAGTCCGAAGTTAATTATTAACTTGCCTAATGAATAGAAAGTCTTATCCTATATGTTTTATCTATCATCATAATATTATGCATACTCATAACTAATCTGCATATCTGGTTGGATTGAAGCAGTTGCATGCAAGTATTAAAACTTGCGCGCAATAATCAAGCTGTTGTTAATTAATGCTCATGCTTTTTGCCACTTTTATATGCATTGCATATACCCTTTATACTTTAATTTGTATTAAGTATAGAGTATAAATTTTAACTGTCATTGAGCTGCTGTTTTTGGTTCCGTTCCAAATGTTTTACAAATTGATTTCAGCGTTAATGAAACAAAGTGATTAATTTAATTGCCCTATTTACACGGATTTCAGTAAGGCTTTTGACTCCGTAAATCACTCTCTCTTGCTTACTAAGTTGAGTTTGATTGGATTTCCTCAAGACCTTCTTAACTGGATCGACGATTACCTTGGATCGCGAATACAACGCGTAATATTTAAATCATCATTATCTAAGTCCGTATATGTTTCATCTGGTGTCCCCCAGGGCAGTCATCTAGGTCCGTTACTTTTTAATCTTTTTATAAATGATCTTCCTCAAGTTTTCTCCAATTGTAACATACTAATGTATGCCGATGATGTTAAGTTATACGTCACTTATAATGACATAATAGTTTCTCATTTATTGCAGTCGGAACTAGACCTATTTTATGTCTGGTGTAAATGTAATTTATTACATCTTAATTGTTCTAAATGTAAATCTATGTCATTTTATAGAGGATCACCTCTTATATCTAATTACTCTCTCGGTCAGTATACACTTGACAGATTAGAGAATGTCATGGACTTAGGAATTTTACTTGACCATAAGTTAAATTTTAATGCCCATGTTGCTCTAACTGTAAATAAGGCTACTCAAACTCTTGGATTCGTGAAAAGATGGTCCAAAGAATTTGATGACCCCTATATTACTAAAATTCTTTATACTGCCATTGTCCGACCTATCTTAGAATATGGTTCTTGTGTTTGGTCACCACAATATTCAGTACATCAAGATAAAATTGAGTCTGTACAGAAAAAGTTTCTTCTTTTTGCTCTTCGGGCTTTTAACTGGGCTCCTGGTACGGATCTTCCTTCGTACGCAAGTAGACTATTACTAATTAATCTTCCATCCCTTACTAATCGCCGTATTATGCTTGGAGTTATGTTCCTACACAAATTGTTTTTAGGATTAGTAGACTCTAGTGTTTTATTAAGTAATATTAATATTCGTGTTCCTTCTAGATTTTCGCGAAACTTTAACCCAATCTTTCTTAACACATGTACAACTAATTACTTATTGCATGAACCTTTCAGGGTACTCTGTTCTGACTATAACAAGCTCTACAGAGTTATCAGTACGGAATTACCCTTAGAAACTAACAAAAATTTAATTCTTAACTTTTTAACTAATAATAATTAACATCGTTACTAATACTGATGATCTAATTGGGTTTTTCTGGGTTTTCCCAATTCTGTGCAACAAATGTTGGATCATTTTTAATTTTTAATTCAATTTTAATACTCCCAGCTTAAGACTTAAAACTTAAAACTTAAATTAAAATTTAAAATTTAAATTTAAATATAATTATATATTTTTAATCTTTAACTTTAATTATATTTCAATTTTGTACCAAAATTTTTGGTCGACTGCTCATAGTTGACATTAAAATAAATAAATAAATAAATAAATAAATAATTACTGCTTTGCTTACGCTACTTCATTAATTATTTTTATTTTTATTTACTTTTTTTACATATTGTATAGGGTTAAAAATGAGGTTGTTGTTGCTGTTGCTTGTGGCCAGCTCCGCGCTGAGCCTGTGCACAGCCGTTTCCAGCTATAACCACTTTCGGTTGCCAACAGCATTGCGTCCCCAGAAATATAATTTGCGGATTTTGACACATTTAAAGGATACTGAGGACCTGCGCTTTGACGGCAATGTCAAGATTCTAATTGAGGTGTTGGAGAACACGAAAAACATTACGCTGCACTCCAAGAATCTGACCATAGATGAAACACAAATAACACTGAAGGATACTTCGCCAAATAATAAAAAGAATTGCATATCCTCTAAGGAGATTAATGCTGCACATGATTTCTATATTATGAACACCTGTAGTGAGCTCCTTGCCGGAGAAGTCTATGAATTGAGTATGCCATTCGCCGCAAAATTGAATAGCCAGCTGGAGGGTTACTACAAGAGTTCTTACTTAGACCCAATATCTAATCAGACTAGGTAAAGAGTATTACAGTTAAGAGTACTTGAAGGATATCCTAAAAGATTTCTTACATGCAGATGGCTTTCCATAACACAATTCGAACCAGCATCGGCGCGACTTGCCTTCCCCTGCTTCGATGAGCCCAATTTCAAGGCACCATTTGTGGTAACACTGGGCTATCACAAGAAATATACTGGGCTAAGTAATATGCCTGTTAAAGAGATTACGCCCAAGTAAGTTGAAATTGATTTAAGCCAAGCTTATAGCTGTATATTAAATTTATGTTATGTTACCATTACAGTGAGCAAATTTCAGACTACATATGGTGTGAGTTTGAGGAGTCGGTGCCTATGTCAACCTATTTAATAGCCTATTCGGTGAATGACTTTGCCCATAAGCCATCAACTCTACCAAATAGCACACTCTTCCGTACTTGGGCACGTCCCAATGCCATCGAGCAATGTGATTATGCGGCTGACTTTGGACCAAAGGTGTTGCAGTATTATGAGAAACTATTTGGTATTAAGTTCCCATTGCCCAAGATCGATCAAATTGCCATACCAGACTTTAGTGCTGGTGCCATGGAAAACTGGGGTCTGGTTACATATCGTGAGATAGCTTTACTCTATTCATCGGATTATTCCGCATTGGCAGACAAGCAGCGTATTGCTTCCGTTGTGGCGCATGAGTTGGCACATCAATGGTTCGGCAATCTGGTCACAATGAAATGGTGGACAGATCTCTGGCTTAATGAGGGTTTTGCCACCTATGTGGCTAGCTTGGGTGTGGAAAATATCAGTCCCGAGTGGCGTTCCATGGAGCAGGAATCCTTGGGTAATCTACTGCTTATATTCAAGAAGGATGCACTAGAAAGCAGCCATCCTATATCCCGACCCATCGAACTGGTCTCCGAAATTGCTGAGAGTTTCGATCAAATTTCATATCAAAAGGGTTCCACTGTGCTGCGTATGATGCATATGTTTATGGGCGATGAATCCTTCCGTGCTGGTCTACAGAACTATCTGCAATTGTTCTCCTATAAGAATGCTGAACAGGATAATCTTTGGGAATCCCTAACACAGGCGGCACACAAATATCGTGCTCTACCCAAGAGTTATGACATCAAGGTTATTATGGACTCATGGACACTACAAACAGGGTGACTATTTCATATATTGCTAAATGGGTTAATCTCGAAGGGATTTTTATATAAATTATGTTTTCCTTTCCATTAATTAGCTATCCATTGATCAATGTTACACGTAACTATGGAGCAGGCACTGCCAAGCTCAGCCAGGAACGTTATTTGATAAACACCCAAGTCTCACGTGCCCAATTGGGTGGCTGCTGGTGGATACCTCTCAGCTATACCACACAGGGAGAACATGATTTCAATAACACAGCACCCAAAGCTTGGATGGAGTGCGGCAGCAATGGTGAAGTTTTACCCAAGACACTGAACGATCTGCCTGGCAAGGATCAATGGATTATCCTTAACACACAACTATCCACCCTCTACAAGGTTAACTATGATGAACACAACTGGAAGCTACTCATTGATACCCTCACCAATGGTGACTTTGAGAAAATCCATGTCATAAACCGTGCTCAATTGATTGACGATGCTCTATATCTGGCCTGGACTGGGGACCAGGATTATGATATTGCCATGAGTCTGGTTGATTACTTGCGTCGTGAACGCGAGTACTTGCCATGGAAATCAGCTTTTGAAAACCTTAAGCGCATCAGGAACATTATTCGACAAACACCGAACTTTGAGTTCTTCAAGGTTAGTTGAGTCCTTTATCCGATCAAGTGCACATATCCTAGAAATCCTATAACCTTTTGGCGTTTTATTCTGATTTATATTTTAAAACATCTGCACACAAATACGGCCCAAAAAAATACCAAAAAACAAGTTCTTTTTTTTCGTAAGTCAATTAGCATTGCTGCCACATGTTGCATTTGCCACACATTCCACAACAAACTAAACAAAGTATACCTATTGATATGCTTATATTTATACTTCATCCACAGCGTTACATACAAAAGTTAATAACACCCATTTACGAAGGATTGGGAGGTTTGAATGATACGTTTAGCTCTATAGAGCAACAGGATCAGGTGCTGTTGAAGTCCTTGGTTAGCAACTGGGGTTGTCAGTACCAGGTGGGTGATTGTGTGCCTGTCGCCATAGCCTATTATCGTGCCTGGCAAAATGTGCCTCAACCCGATAAAACTAATCCAGTGCCTATCAATCTGCGCCAAACCGTTTACTGCACTGCCATACGACATGGCAGTGATTCGGATTGGCAGTTCCTTTGGCTACGCTATAAGAACTCCAATGTGGCTGCTGAGAAGAGAACCATATTGACTTCATTGGGCTGTTCACGCGAGGTTTGGCTATTGC
Organism: Zygothrica quintamaculata; assembly: GCA_037044455.1. Lineage (NCBI taxonomy): Eukaryota > Metazoa > Arthropoda > Insecta > Diptera > Drosophilidae > Zygothrica > Zygothrica quintamaculata. The sequence goes on from JBAMBS010000456.1 coordinate 290,520, forward strand.
AGAGATATTTGGAGTTGGCCTTCGAGCCAAAGGCAGGCATACGTAAACAGGACTCAATGTGGGCATTCCAGGCTGTGGCATACACTGAGATTGGTTTCCATTTGGCCAGAGATTACTTTATTAATAATGTCGAATCTATTTACAAGTTGTAAGTTGTAACTTTGTCTAGTCATTTCTATAGATATGCTATATTAAACAACAATTTGTTACTTTTAGCTATTATCCTATTACCAAGGACATGTCACGTCTATTGCAACCCTTCTCGGAACAAACCTTCCAGCAACGTGACTTCGATAACTTCAAAAACTTTATTAATGCCAACTCAGATTACCTCAAGGGTCTGGAACAGGCTATACAACAAACCCTGGAGAGTATGCTCACAAATGTGCAATGGAAGGAGCGCAACTATGTACGCATGTCCCGCTCGATTGAAGCGCTGCTTTAGATTTATAAATAATCTCGCAAAACTGGTTTATCCTTAAACAACTACAAACATACATAAATATTATACGATATAATATCTGCAAGCTCTCATCAGATCATAAGAATCTCTTTACTTAAGTAGTGTCCATATTTAAAAGTTCCAAATAAATAATATTTCAAAATGAAAACAAAACCAACTTTTCCTAAATCTTTAATCCTTTTAACTATCCTTCAACTATCTATATATATGTCTGGCTATTGAATTTCTTGAAGAATATGGAATAAAACGTGTGACATTTTAAGGCAATATTCCTATACAGAGGGAAACCTGCAGAAGTCTTTTGTCCATTTTAGATCTAACCCATGGAATGTCAGCATGTAGGGTTCAGTAATCTCGCAATCTCTGTAGTCCTTGTTAAGACAAAGAATAGCCTGAACCTAAACCTAGTTCCTGAGCAAAGAGGAATGTACTCTGTTGACTATAGATAGGGGCTTGACATTTCGATCTAAGGATATCTCGCATAGTTTAAGCTATTATTGACTGAAGCCTCTCCATGACACGAAAGGTACACCTAAAGCATATAGACTATAACTATCACATAGATTAGCCACTTCCGATGAGGAGAAAGTACTTTATGAAGGGGTGAGAATATTGCAGGATTAGTTTCTGATAAAATATAGCTGTGCTTGTTGAAAGGATCACAGGATTTAATGATATTGCATATGGTTATAATGTTGTATATTTCGTATATTTAATTAATTATGTTCTATAGTAATAATAATAATAATGAAAATAATAATAATAGTAATAATGAACGTAATTGGAATAAATCGGCGCTTCTTAAAAACAATTTTCACATAAATTTACTGAAAATTGAATTTTATCTCATTAATAAAGTTCGCTTAATGGAATTATTGTTAATATTACAAATTACAAATACAAACTACATATAAATATAAATATAAATATATATGTATGTATGTAATGTAAGTATATGCATGTGTGTGTGTGTGTGTGTTTATAAATGTTAATATCACTAAAGCAGCGCTTCTAAAGACAAAAACAAAACTCATTTGTTTAAAAACTAAACTAAATAAATTGAATTAAGGCTTTATGTATTAGAATTATTTTTTTTAGATATTCATTAGAATTATTGTGACACATTTCGTATGTTATATTATGCGTGTATGTGTATGTGTGTGTGTGTGTGTCTGTAAGTGTATTAATGCATGAAGATTTAACTGATTTTGTTGCTTTGCATATAAAATAAAAAAACATTATTATATAAACTATTTTTGATTAAATGTTAATAACAATTCTTTGATTGATTCTTAAATTTTTTATATGCAAATAGCATTTGTTACCTCTCTCTCTCTCTCTCTCTTTATCTTGATTTGCTTTTTATATTTACTTGTTACTACTGTCATCTCTTATATCTCTATATGTGTTTGTGTTGATTTTTGTTGTTTTTGTTGTCCCTAATTGCTCAAATTTTCATAATATTCTTTGTTTTTTGTTTGTTTTGGCATACAACTATTTAACACTTGATATACGCATGTCCCTATATAGTTAGCCTTGATATACACTTCAATATGTAAGTAACTATATATATATATATATATATTTGTGTGTGTGTGTGTATGTGTGTAAACATATGTTGAAAAGTATGTCGTATATGTATATATGCCTATGCATATGGAAGTATACTCATGTTTTAAATAAATTTTTTAACTACTTTGTGAAGAAGTGAAAAATGTGTTTTTTCTTAACTTTTAACTTTAGTTTGCTGTCCAGGATTGAGGTCTTTATAGAATAGAATTGATAGGTAAGTTGTGTGTGTGTTTATGGCATGTATGTTGCATGTTGTATGTTGAAGATTATATGTTTTATGTTGCACATTGCATGTTGTATGTTGCCTTGTATATTCAATAGAGTTTTCAACAATTTAAATTTCTGCTAATAATATTTTATCTATTTCTGATTTGATGCATGTGTTTCTACCATGTGTGGTTGGTTGTTTGTAGCATGCAACAATTATTTATGTTGCATTTTGATTGGAAATTAGGCAAACCATATATATATGTGGTATATCATATATATATATATATATATATATAGATGATAGCCATATGACATTGAAAGTAAAGTAAATATAACTTATATAAGATTACGACCTGATCGAGATGCATACGTATAAATATAGAGATATAGATACAGATATTGATAAAGATAAAGATATAGATATATGTGTGTTAAATGCGATGTTTGAAATTAATTGTGGATTTATTTTAACAATGATAATCAGTAAGATCAACAGTATTCAGCAAACATTAGCTTCAACTGTAACACTAGCCTAGACAGATGACAAGCCCAATTTATGAGTTGGACTTGATTCTGGTATATGTGGGAAGGGATTAGACATAACGGGAGCTGGCTTCAGTCAAAGGTTAATTAGTTTTAAACATGTTTTTTTTGTTTGTTTTTTGTTTTGTTTTGTTTTTTGTGTATACAATTATTAAATGTAGATATATATATTTTTGTGTTTCGTTATTTTGTTTTTGTTTTTGTTTTTATGCATGTAGATAAACGATAGAGCTTAAACGAGTACATTGTTTAACAAACAGACTTCTGCTTCATCTTATGCGCACTAGAGAAAGTTAGACAGTAACAATCTATATATTAATCGTATATTTATAGACCGATTTATATATATATATATATTTGTGTGTGTGTGTGTGTGTGTGTTTGTTCATTAATATATATATATATATATAGAAATTGCTTAAATTATGCTGCTTTCTCTGCTTATAGGCATTATATCTTTTATCATTTCCAACGCGTGTATGTACGCAAAGTTAGAAAAATCTTTCAAATCTTGTGCAAACCACTTTGCAGATTATCATTTGACCTCGAGCTTTGCGGTGTAGGCGCCGGCGGTGTCGATGATGTACTTGATTTAGCTGGTTGCGTCTGTGGCTGCAGATCAAATCTAGCATAGAACAATAAATATGGTGTAATTGTTATTTTGCGCGTTGGGGACAATAGATCCTCAAATTCACGTTGTGTCATTGCCTTAACCTTATCGTCATCGCACATATACCAAATGGGTTCTGTGCTATTTTGTGTATAATTGGCTTTAACTCCACCTCGCCCCGTGCTGCCATAACCAGTGGGATAAATGCCACAATTGTTGAGTACGGTGCCATAGCTGAGATTGCTATTACTACCGTTTTGTAGTGACTCTTCACTAAAGTCACTACTACTGGCGCTGGTGCTGCCGGCGACACTTGCCTGTTGACTGCAACACAACCGCATGGCACAACAGTTAACGCCATGGCACGTGGTGTTCATGCTCAGCTTGCCAATGCCATTGGTTATGGTTTTGCTGGTGAGACCATTCAGTTGCTTTACATTCTTGCTCATGTCGCCACTGCTGGAAGCCTTGCTGCGTCCAAACTTCATCTTCTTCATTAGACTGGTTCCCGATGAGGCCAATACTGAGGCAGCTGCTGATACGGGGGTGCTGGCAACGCTGTTGCTACCATTATTGCTTGGCACTGTATTTTCACTGCCAGAGTTTGTGGTTTGCTGTTGTTGTGTATTCGTTGTTGTATTTCGACGATCCTTGGGGCAATTGATATAGTCACTGGCTAAATCCAGAAAGCATGTGTACGCTATATAATGACCTACGGTCAAAGTAGCGCCCACATGCGTTATGACGCTATATAACTTATAGACGTGCAGCTTGTTGCCATCACTTAGTTCACAACATTTAGCACAGAAACAAGGTAGCGTAAACGTTGTAGGCACATAGGTGCTAACCTTTTCCATGCCGCCCGAAAAGCGATTTAGTTGAATTACCAAAAGACGAGGCAGCACCTCATACGATATGGAGCGTATGGCTTCAGTGTAACCGGTACACTGATTGCAGCTATATTTGTTATCTCCACGAAAATATTCACGCGTTATGCATGAGTTCTATAAAACGAAAAGAAGGATTGTTAATTATATAGCTGCTGGATGCAGAGGTACTTTTCAATGTATACTTACTTGTATGTATGAGCTTGGCTTATCCTGCAGTTCGGCATTATCATATCCCGAAATTGGTACAGGTACTGATATATCAAGCATGCCCTGCTTTTGTCGCGTAATCGTCTCACAACTTAGACATTTGGTTGTTAGTACCACAATGCCTTCAAAGTCGGTACTAAAAAAGTTAAGGTTCAATTCACGTATACGATCTTCCAATCTCATCTTATCTTTTAGCAGACTAGCTGTATTTATTTCATCATCACTGGAATATTTTGTTGGCGCAGGTGTGTTTGATGATGACACTGGAGCTGTCGTAGCAGCACTGCCACCGCTGAGATCGACTGTATTCAAATAGAAAAGACTATTGGAAGCAGCATGTGAAGTCACCAAGCCACCGGCTGTTGTAGGACTATTATCCTTTAATGGTGACTGTATTCGTGTTCCTTTCGATGGTTTCATTTCATCTTTTCTCTTGGATTTTCGTGAAAAGAACGATGTTTTTGTTGTTGTGGTACTTTGATTTTGACTAGTTGCTATCGATCCATTCCCAGAAGCGTTTAACAGCACATGAATGCCCGCATCATTACGATCCACTGCATCAACCGTATCCGTATCATCTGGATTGGCAATATAGCTGCAAATATAAAGTATATTTTAGTGGTTGTTCGAATAAAGAACACTATTAAACTAGCTATCAGTCAATGCTGAGTTCAGCTCACCCATTTGCGATGACTTCAGGACATTCGGCGATAGATTTAAGGAGCGATTGATTTGTTTCCCGTATACAATTAAGCACGCACATAAGAAACTCATGCGCATCCTGCTGTTGATTACCCTCGAATGTGGCATTAACATCCTGTATGGCATGCAACAGTGTATCCGCGTGGTAGGGTTCAGTGGAATCAGCCATCTCGTTACCATGTAGACTATGATAAAGATCATGTAACTTCTCGCTGACTGATTGATGAGTTGACTTGCTCTTGCTGCTGCTCGAGCTAGTTGCGCTGCCATTTATTGTACTGCCATTGTTATATGCATCTGTAGTAGCCAGATCTTTGCTACTCCAGCTACGCGCATGCTCCAATTGAGCATTGCCACTTACGTTGCGGCCCAACGATGCTGATTTGGCATTATGCTGACGTAGTATAGTCTGCTGCACCACATTTAAATCGTGTATTAGATGATGCAGATTATGCAAGAAATGCGGAGCAAACCGTAAAGTATATACCACCGAATTTAGATAGCAAGTGTTGCCAATATTGCATAATGTACCCATGGCAGGTGGATGACTTAGCACTGCTCCATTGCTGCCATTTTGTCCTGTGCTAGCGCCGGTACTTGCGCTGCTTGAATTGCTACCACCTGAAGGCACATAAAACTGATGACTCTGCAGATCCTGCGCATCGATATCGTTGGCTCCAGTTGTATTGCCGGTACGCATAGCATTGCCACCAACAGCATATCCATTTGCCACACGTCTCTGTTCATCATTGGACGTGTGGTACCTTCGATCATATAAAGACATGGCGCTAGGCCGTTTACGCTTACTAACGACGCGTGATGCCGGCTTGGCACTATCTAGCTCAAGCTGTGCCGCCGCAATTGCTGCTGCCGTTTCTGGTGATAAGTTGCGACGCTTTCGATTTTTATTGAATGCGTTGCGTCGTTTTTTACCAGTTAATTTTGGTTCTGGCTCTTCTTCAATAAGATCCCAGAATTCAGGCGTAAAATGTTCTACAACAATTAATATAATTATTTTAATCTTTAAGCTGTACAGTTCTTTTTTTAAGTGTTAAATTAACTTACCTAATTTTGTATATTTTGGATCCTCTGTAATTTCCGTGGGCGTAGGTGATACCTGTTCCGGAAGAGGGCTAACTGGTATTTCCGCTACAATTACTTCTGGAACCAATTGACGAGATCGTAGACTAGCACAACGCGTTGTATTAGCCACATAAACGCGTCGCTGGCGTTTCTTTTTTAAAAATCTTTCAACTTCACTGATTACTGTTATCTGTGGTTCAGCAATTTGATCTGTATATTGCAATACCTTTGGATATATAACGGATAGCCTTGACGATTCACCAAGTGCTGTCGAATTTGTGGCAGGTTCTGTAGTTTTTAAATTTCGCTTCTTTAGCAAAAATCGATTAATATTTGTATTTATATATTTGATGCTATTGCAGTTGCTGTTACGGTCACTGCTGTCAGGCGGAAGACGGGCTTGTTCCTCTTTCAGCTCATATTTGTCATATTCGTGCATTTTTCATTATCCTGCAATGACCAGAAATATTGATTCACTACATTACATTTGCGATTATTATAGCATGATTTTCATGTTTTCATCTTAAAGTTATTTACCATGATGAACGGATTAAGTTTTAATGCATGAGCTGTAAGCATCATTAAATAAGGATGCAATCAAAAATAAAGCTTTCATCCAAAACTTCTATCTATCAACTTATTTTACTTAATTACTCATTATTGATTATACATTATAAATTAAGTAGTAGATTTATTTTATTCGGCCACTAATGTTTCCTTTATTCCTCTTTTTTCGTTGAATACAGCTACAGAGCACAAGGCGCACGACAATTATTGATCGCATACGGCTGGCAGGTTCATCAGCCAAAAATTCTTAAAAAGAACACAACAAAAACCATTGCCTGATAAGCTGATAAGAAATTGTATAACATTCGACTACTAATCTATCTCCCAAGGCCAATGAGTCATATTAGCCAATTACTACTAGGAATGAGAATGATATAAGATTACATAAATCTTAGTAGTACGCGTGCTTCATCATAATTGGACCATTGGTTAAGATTGTAATCTAAATGGTGAGTAATCAATTGATAGATTTTGTTTGTGTTTTGCTTGTTAACCCTACTGGAGGTTCATGTCACATGATGTTTATTCTATTGCACACAACGTTCCATAAAGATTGGTCATTCAATCATTTTGGATATATTGTTTGCTCCAACTATGTGGAATGGGTTTGCAATTACCATTTATTTAACTTCTTATGTAAACACTCATACACATAATGAATACCCTGGCCGGCTAATGATAATATTTATCACAATAATGATGATGATGATGATGGCGACAGGTGGGCATTGGTGGTTGTCACGGGGTTAAGGAATAGACATGGTGAGGTAGGCCAGGGTCAGGGCATTGACGGGTAGACATTGAATGAACTAATAAACAAATAAATGTAAATGCGAATCAAATGTAAAAAGAGTAAATGTGAACGTGAGCGTTAACTATTTCTATTGATATTGATTTTGTTGCTGAAATGAAGGTCACAAGTCCCACAAGCTGAAAATACTAATATAAATGTAAAAACTAAAGAACGAATTATAATGTTAAGGTTAAACATTTAAAAGGGACAAAAAACATATTAACAGCAGTGAAATTAACAGCAATGTTAAGAACAATAACAACAGCCTTTGAAGGATAAACAGTTAAAATATTTATAGATATAGGTATATATATATATTTATATATATATATTTATATGTATTTTGAATTCTTCTGGATGCTGTGACATTCACTTAGCATGCATGTATGTATGTGTGCTTGTGTGGATTGGTGTTTATCCGTATGTAAAAACAACTTACATATTTTGAGAACAACATTTGCAGGCAGTTGCTAGTTTTGTGTAGCTCTGCTTTGAAATAAAAATAAAATAAACAAATTCATTTGCCGCAGGCAATTTGTAAGGAAATTTCACTTGGAACGTAACGTAGCGCAACGTAAGACGCACACACACATGCAACGCTTTTTGTACTCGCCGAGTCTTGATACCACTCAAATTTTCACTTTTTTTCACTGCGGCGGTATTCGTATTTGCCCGACGATTTTTCCCGCCGCTTATATAACTTTTACCTTTACTGCACGTCTAGGGCATTGTAACGTTGGTGTACATTTATATTAATAATAGTTTCAAAGGTTTTTAGGCACTAATATTTTTGTAAATTTATGCGCCGTACGCATACGGCCGCTCTCGGTGGCTAATGTATACTCGGTGCAAAGAATTCGCTATAGTTAACAGAGGTTGCTCCCCATTGATTTATATCTCTCCTCAGATAACATTATTTTATATTTAACAGAATTTACTCCCCACTAAAATACCAAATAGTAGGCATAGGCAACACTGCTTTTTGTCTTCTTCTTTCTCTCCGGCAGAAATCACGATGTCGACTGGAGTAAGTAAAATTTAGTTTCGCATTAATTTGCAAATTACTATGCAATCCTACAATAAGTTTTTCCAAATTATTGATAAAACTGTACAGAATAGTTTTTAGCAGACGATAATAATTTTCTTTTACCTATACGATGTATTTTTACAGACGCTTTACACTTATCCCGAGAACTTCCGTGCCTATAAGGCACTCATTGCTGCCCAATACTCTGGCGCAAAGGTAAAAGTGGCCGATGATTTTAAGTTTGGTAAGACCAACCAATCGGTGGAATTCCTGAAGAAGTTCCCCAGCGGAAAGGTAAGAATATTTACTACTTTAAAATAACTAATTGTTACTTATCGCTGCGGCGTGAAACAAAGAGCTAAAAGCCGGTAAAAACAGCATTGCAACGTCATCAGCAAAAATAAAAATGGCTGCTAATTTAAAAATGTTTGACAATGCATATTGTTTTTTAGGTGCCAGCATATGAAACCGCTGATGGCAAATTCCTAAGCGAGTCGAATGCAATTGCTTACTTTGTGTCCAACGAGCAATTGCGTGGGGGCAAATGCCCATTTGTGCAGGCTCAGGTTCAGCAATGGATGTCATTTGCCAATTGCGAAATTCTACCAGCATCGTGCGCATTGGTATTCCCACTATTGGGAATAGTGGCGCAGCAGAAGAACTCAACATCTAAACAGGACGTTGAGGTTGTGCTGCAGCAGCTAAACAAGAAGCTGCTGGATGCCACCTACCTTGTTGGAGAAAGAATTACTCTAGCCGACATTGTTGTGTTCTGCACCCTTCTGCACTTGTATGAGCACGTGCTGGAACCAAGCGTACGCAAAACATACGTCAACTTGAACCGCTGGTTCCTTACCATTTTCAATCAGCCAGAGGTTAAGGCTGTTGTGAAGGATTTTAAGTTGTGCGAAAAGACTTTGGTCTTTGACCCAAAAAAATATCCCGAATTTTTAGCAAAGCAACAACAACAAGAACAACAACAACCTAAACAGAAGGAAGAGAAGCCCAAGGACAAGAAGAAGGCTGCTCCCAAGGAAACTGAGGAGCCTGAGGAACTCGACGCTGCTGATGAGCTTTTGGCTCTTGAGCCCAAGTCAAAGGATCCTTTCGGTTCCTTGCCTAAGGGTACCTTCAATTTCGATGACTTCAAGCGCGTGTACTCCAATGAGGATGAGGCCAAGTCCATTCCTTATTTCTTTGAGAAATTTGATGCTGAGAACTACTCAATCTGGATTGGCGAATACAAATACAACGATGAGTTGTCCAAAGTGTTCATGTCGTGCAATCTCATAACCGGCATGTTCCAACGTCTTGATAAAATGCGCAAACAGGCTTTTGCCTCAGTGTGCCTTTTCGGTGAGGACAACAACAGCACCATCTCTGGTATTTGGGCGTGGCGTGGACAGGATCTCGCCTTTACTCTATCCCCAGATTGGCAGATTGACTACGAAGTCTACGATTGGAAGAAACTAGATGCTAAGAGTGAGGAAACCAAGAAGCTTGTCACCCAGTACTTCTCGTGGACCGGCGCCGATAAGGACGGTCGCAAGTTCAATCAGGGCAAAATTTTCAAATAAATGCATACAAAACTATGAGATTTAAATGCAGCAAGCACGATGCCTTAGTTCTAAGTTCTAACCAATCAACTGATAGTAATTATGTGTAGAGAAGTAAAGACATCGTGCTGCGAACATCGATAATATATACATACATCCTGATCCTCCTGGTTATGGTATGCTCAGCACACCAAACTTTGGTGCACATGTCTCTGCCTTCTGCATTTGTAACTAAAGATTTGTTTTGTACTTGCGTTTAAATTGATATTGTCAAACAGGGCATCCAGGAAATAATTTATAAATGATTAATAAAAAAGAAAAAATATATAATAAACATTTTTTACGTCCAGGAATAAGAAGCGTAAGCTTTGGATTCATTCCAATTCCATTCAATCCGGCAACTTTTTATTAATTTCCTTTTCGACTTAATTTCATACATTATATTACAAATAGGTTGACTAATCTGGAGGATTAAACAGATTGCAAAATATAAAACTTATTAATGTGGCAAAATGTAGAACTTCTACAAAAATTTGAACAAAAAAAAAATGCTAAAAAAGGGAACGAGAAATCGTTCGGTAAACTGATAGGCACACTATCAGAAGATTCAAGGATTCCATATCTATTTCTTCTTGATAACCACTGGTCCAACATTGTCTCCTGTTTGCTTGTTATGCTCAGCATGGCTACCATCACAGTAGGGCCACTGTTAAATCGGCAAATGTTGAATTAACAAAAAAAAATATATATTTTATATATGAAGTACTGCTTACGTTCTTAGTCTTCCAACAACGGCAAAATGCTGCCTTTTCCGCAATGTCCTCGACATCAATCATGTCAACAACTTTGGCCTCATGTTTACGCACATGGTTATTACAACGTCCATTATTGGTGCATCCACCCCGGGCAGCCGGGCAGAAAGCTAGGTAGCCGGCATACCCAATACAAGCAACGGCAGCAGTGGGTGGAATAAGAGACAACCAATCTTTGACTGAAATATATAAAAATATATTTTAAAATTAATGAACCTATGCAAGAAAATAAATCCAGGGCAAGGTCATGTTGTAAGCAACAACATAATAAGTGCATAAATATATCTAGATGTCACGCATTGTACTCAATGAAGCATAAAACTTTCACTTATCATATTTCTTTTAGTTTATCTCGAACAAAGTTTGATAAAACAAGCAAAAGCTATTTTAAAGTTCTGCTTTTGCACAGACAACAACAAGAAAAACCATAGACGCGATATTAACATGAATGTTGCATAATAAGCTGGCCCAGTTGAACACTGGGTGCTATGCCTGGAAAAGGGTAGAAATTGATACTATAATGCGTCCACATCACGCCACCATCTTTACCATTTCTAGGCTCTATTTTAAGTGATTTGTCTACGTCATTAAGCTTATTACTGTCAAAAATTATATGGGGCGCCCTTAGGTCCAAATTTAATGGCCAATTGGAAACAAACGTGACACTCACATGATAACTTAAACCAGCCTCCAAAGCTGTCTGGTACTGGTAAGTTCGACAAATAGTTTGGTAAAGTTGACTTTACTAATTGCGATATTGGTTCCATAATTATTAAAATAAGTTAAACACAAATTCGGTACACAAACTAGAGTTGTATCGAATCGTTTGGAATAAGTTCAAACTAACGATTCTCTCTTATTAACGAGTGAACTAGTTCACGTGTTGTCGATTATTTAGTTCGCTTGATAGGTCTGTAAGACAAACAGCTGTGTTTGACAACCAAAAATCTAACAGTGTTAAATTATGCTTGCTGTTAATAACATTTTACGGAAATGTTTGGTTTTTGTGCGAGATAAGGAGTGAAAATTGCAGGAATTTAAGTCAATTATTATAAAATGAGCCGAAGTCAACTAGATAGTTGGACTAAACGCGAACAACTGTGCCTAGCATCAGCAGTTTCGTGCAGTGGGGATCAGAATTGGATTACAGTAAGTCGGACGTTGAAATCTGTTTGTGGAAATGGAAACTCACGACCGGCAGATTGGTACTCTCAAAAAAACTGTGCTATGCAATATGGTCACTTATTGGAAACAGTGGAGACAACGAAACGTAAAAAGCGGACCAGCGAGAACAGCGCTGGTTTCTCTTCACCAGCCACTGTTGCCGTGGAAACACCAACTGAGCTGCTGTTACGCCGGCTGATAGATGAACGTTTGATTGAAATTAAGACTCAAATGCGTCGTGACCAAGAGATGTATTTTAAGGTTCAGCAGGAAATCGAAGCCTTACAATCTGATGAAATGAGCGAACAGCAACTAAAGCAAATGTGGCGGGAGATTGAGAAAGAACAGGAAACGCAACGAATAGAGGAGATGAAAATGGAAAATCGAATGCGAGAACGCGAGCAGCGCAAAAAAGATATGGTGGGCAACTGGCGCAACAACAGCGCATCAAACCGACGCTCTAACCTAACTGCAGATACAACGACTGTCGACATGGAAGTAGAAGATATTTCAGGTAATATTTTAGCATCTAAAAAGTAATGTGTAACTTATAAATTGACACTTAATTACAGGTACCGCTGTCAGCACAACCAATAAACAACAATCAGGTCCTGCTCCGTTGCTCACATCGCTACTTAAATCTCCGGGCAGCAACAATAACAATAGTAATACTGTAACCTCTCCGACAACAACCACTGCAGTCGGAGGTACAGGAAGCGTTGCACGGGCAACGGCGCCGACTATAACCACACTATTAACCAGTGGTGCTAGCGCCATACCCAATCAGCCAGCCATCGTAATGAAAAGTCCAAGTGATCCAGAGTTTATGACTCGACCCATTAGCGGACCACCCGTAGCAGATGTCATTACAACAGGACGCAGTCCTTCCCAGGCAGCACCAACGCTTTCCATGTTGTTGGAGAAAAATAAGCTGGCAACAGCTAAAAATAGTGAAGTTTCAACAAAGACTGAAGATTCTGATTCCCCCTCAAGTCAGAAACAGCCTGTCGTTGAAGAGGAATCAAAATCTACAGGCGAAGATGTCGTTGATGAATCGGATGCCGAAGAGCAGCAGCTGCTTGAAGTATTCAAAAATATGGATGATATAATGGATGATATTGATATCGATATGACTGCCATTGATGAAGACATATTAAAAAATGTAGACAACGTTGACTCACCACCAGAAGCTCCGCCTAAAACGGATGTGGTTGACTTTGAGGACAAGCTGGACGCCTTAAAGCGTGAACAAGACGAAAGCCACAAATCACCAGCAAATCCCAAATCTCAGGAGGTAGTGATTGGTTCTAGTGATGACTCCAATGACAACATACCCTTAGCAGCAGTTGCCTCTCAGGAAAACAAAGAGCGCAGTCAGCAAGTCGTTGAAAGCGCAGATACAACAGTAGATACCAAAAGTAGCGAAACGGTTGGTGATGAACTGGTCGAGACCATTACAATAGCCAGTAGTTGTAGTGATGAAAACGCTCAGGAAACTGCTTCAGCAGCTGTCGATGATACACAAGAAGACATTGAATCTATTGTCAATCAGCCTGTTAAGCCAGAAAGTGCGTCAGCATTGTCTGAGACCACTACAGACGCGGAAGCGAGTGCAAAGAAAGAAGGGCCAGATGCTAGCGCCGATGTTGTACAAACAGATACCCCTGTGGAGGATCACGGCAAGTCTACTCCTGAACCCGAACCCAAGGCAGCTTTAAAGGATGACACACCGAAGTCACAAAAAACAGAAGCTGAAAAGTTGGAAGCTGAAGCAACTACAGTGTCAAAAAAACCAACCCTAACTGCTACAAGGTCAGTGTCATTGCACGATACAGACGAGGAAACCTCTTCGACAGCAGACAGTAGCAAGCCTGATGAATCAATACGCAATGCAAAGACAAAACTATATTCGGAGCAGAAGTCGGAAACTGATCAAAGCCCTGCTACACGACAAACGCCACCAAATACCACAGCCACACCAGCACCAGTTCCAATCACGGCACGCGCACCTATTTTACGAAAGTTACCACACCGCGATCGCTCCGAAAGTCCAATGGTGGATGATGATACGACAGCATCCAGTGATCATTCGGTTGCTAGGTCCAGTTCACGACGACGCTGTTCCTCCACACCGGTCATAGACAGTATACCAAACTCACCAGCATCCAGTGAACACACAGATGACAGACGCGAGACACGTGCGGCTTCCAAAAAACTTTTCTTAAGTATTTACAGTACACTTCTGGAGAGCAAATATGTTGCTCCTTTTCGTCGTGCCTTTCATGACGAGCATAAACATGCTGATTTATGTCTACGACCAATGGATTTGCCCACCATCAAGCGAAACATCGATTCGGGGCACATTAGAAGCATCAGTGAGCTGCAACGCGATATTCTTCTCATGTGCCAGAATCTGCTGCTACTCTACAAACCGCAAACCTCACAGCACAAGACGGCATATCTTTTCATGCAGGAATGCCAGGCTCTAAAAGAGTTCTCAACAGCAATAACCGCCCAACCCGATACCAACACACCCATTCCCAAAGTTGAAAAAGAGAAGGAAAAAACTCCAGCTGGTAACAAGGCACGTAGTGGCTCACGCAAGAGTCAACGGTATCACTAGAAATAATCAAAAAAAATACTACTATAACTTAGTGATCTAAAATTTTTATTGAATCCCTCTAAGGATTCATACTCAACTTCAATAAAATTTTTTACTTAACGATATTAATTAAGATTATTAATTAACACAATCCCGAACAAAACTTAACCGTTTACAAATTCTTTGGCACTTTTAAGTTGATGTTGTTGTTGATTTTCCTAAGGAACAAATAACAATCCTTGACTTATCTTTGATGTATATATACGCCAATATTAAAAAAATATTAAGTTTTGAAGACGTCTAGATGATTGGCAGATGGCACGTCTATTAGGGCAATAAAATTTACGCAGACAACGGGAAAGTCGCAAATCGCACTGGCACAGCCGAGCAGCACATGAATCCGGACCACCCCATTCGCCATGATCAATGGCACAGAGTGGTTTGCCGCGGTAGCATTTCCAGACATAGGGTACAAAGTATTCGAGATAGGAGATGCAATTTCCCTGCTCGTAGCATTTATCGTGCAGCCGACAGCAGCGATCAATGCCATCAACAGCTATTCCTTGGCCACCAAATCCACAGTAACAACCGTAACCTTTATAGATCAATGGATCACAGCCTGTCGAACATTTAATCATAGAATATAACCTGGTCACATCACGTTTTTCCCGATCATTGGACGCATATTGTATGCTATCATTGTTTAACGCCCACTTCATGGAATAGCTAAAAGGATCATTGGCTCGAGCTATATACACATTGTTAACATTCATGAGATCTTCACGCCGTGCCTTAGCCGCTTTAGATTCCAGAACGCGTATATCCGTAACGTGGCCGTCAAGATGATGGTTTTTTAAATCTAAAAGTATTTCATCACGTGGATAGCCGGCCAGTTTCCAATTGGACTGTTGTTGCTGTTTATCTCTGTGGATGTAACAACAATTGGTAAAACGTCACTGGGCTATTAACTGCTACTCACTTGTGTGTCTGCTCCATCCAAGGTAAAGGTCTCTTCAGTTCACCCGACCAGCCTGGCAGTCCAAGCTGCTGCCATTCGGTGGTAGGTGCCGATAATGGATTGGACTTAACAAGGGTATCTAAATCTGTAGGCGTCTCGAATCTATTTCCAGTATTTGATTCTCTAATAGTGATATTTGGAAATATTGGTACCCCAAAATCGGAACGCTGCATTCTTAGCAATTGATAACCATCTCGCTGAGCTGTTGGCATTTTGAATACGAAGCTTGGATTTGTTTTAAGCATACTCTGTGCATACATTTCCGGTATTATGTTTTCCAATAGAGCACTGTCGTTGGTAACTGCCTTAAAAGCATTCCAAATGTCATCAACAACCGTTGCATTTATATTAAAACTACAATACTGTTTGGGCATCAGTATTAACAACAACAAAAATATCGGGATATGATATAATAACATCCACATTATTCAGACAAGGAAAGATCCTACTACTCGTCGTATGTAGCGTTTACTCGATCCGCACGAGTCGAGCGGTAATCAGATATTGAAACTGGTGCTCAAGCGAAATGCGGTAGTTGGCCATTGGCCGCTGAGTACTCACACACTAACAATAACAGCAACAACAATAATGTGGTATAAATTGTTCAAAATCGTGTTAATAGCAATAAATGACAATGGCCAGTTGAAGGCGCTCGCTCATTCAGTGGTGTGGTAGCGGCGCCGTCAACTTCAGCGAAGAAGTAGACGCATAATGCCAGACAAAATATAAACTGGACAGTGGCACAAATCCGACGCGGTTTGGTGGGTCAGTAACCGTAACCCACATTGTAAGTAAGCGCTAACTTACAACAATTGGGTGGCAAGTTAATGCGAAGGTTAGGAGCAACAGCAACAGCAGTTGCCTTCAGTCAGAAGCATAAGCAGTTCATGGTCAATAATTAGAGCTTTAATTGCCAGACAGTTATGATGCTACTGCAAACTGGGCGGGGTTGCAGGTGGGTGGGCTGGAAATCAACGCTTATCAGAAGCACAAAACTGGTATCTGTGCTAATATTATGTTCAGTTACATACACGCACACACACAAACATATTTTTAATGTTTACCTGTTGCGCCTGATAGCCGTTGGTATCTGATTGTTGCACATGTAATTGTTGTTACCGCTTGCTACGCCTTCGTTATGTTGGTTGCATGTTACGTATTAGAGGAAAAGCAATAAATATTAAAATATAACAAATTGCGCTTTCAAGTCAAGCTCTACCCAAGGTGAAAATTAACTTTAGCGAAATAACAAAATATTCGCTTGAACATATGCCTATCAAAGTATTATTTAGAAATTAAATTAATTATGTTCACGCACACAAACCATATTATCATTTTAATGAATAATAGTTAATTCATTAATAAATATTAATATTTATTGTTAACTCTAACTTTTGTTTTAGCGCAATTGTATTTAAATCTGAATATCGTACAAATAACAAAAAAAAATTATCGTATATCGGTATGATCGCTTATCGACTTTTTCCTAAAATCGTAGTGTTGCAAACTAAAAAATATGACTGCGGTGTACAGCACTAGTTATTCAATTTGTTATCGATAGCCTTACGGGCTTTTACTATTTTAAACTTTTTGAAGCGACTAACTGTGACAATAACATGGACATTAACAAGACGTATATTATAAACTTAATAACGGTAAATATGTCGGTGCGTTTGTGTGTGGTATATATGACTAATTTTAAGTATGTTTATATTTTTTTTGTGTCTATTGTGTACCGACGCTCTCCCCAACAAGGAAATTACTTATTTCTGTCATATTTATTAGCCACACTTCCTCTTGCTTAGTACAGAACATTAAACACTTACAAATGAAGTATAGACAAACTACTTCAATAAATTGCAGACATATTTTATTTTGATTTAATAAATGTGATTATTTTTGCATCCCCCTTCGCAAAGTTAATGGCAAACTACAACTACACATATGCAGTATATATGCTGCATGCATCAGCATCCTCATGGACAAACGGAAATGCCTCGCATTGGAGTAAGCATTTTTCCAGCTGCTGTTGCCTCTGCTGCTGTTATTGCAACTTCAGAGTCGATGGCATTGCCGCTGACCAGAGTTCAAGTTGCGTCGTTCCGCTTTGCTTTAATCGCTGCATTGTCATCTTGCTTGCGGCTCCCGCTCATCTCTTCCATCTGACTCTGTTGCTTGCTGTGGTTAAAACTTGCAATTGCAAGTTTATACTGACTACTGCTGCTGTTCTTGATGTTGCCTTTGTTTTTTTTTTTAATTTTGTAGTGGAGGTTCTTGTTGTTTTGTTTGTGGGAACGAGCACAGCAGTACACAACGCTATTTTCAAATTGGAAAGGTTTTGCACTTCGCCAACGCAGCCATCACTTCGTTTCTTGTTTGCGGCTAGCTTCGTTGTAACTATTGGTGCTGCCTGCCATTGCCAACTTCTTTCTCGTTAGTTTGTTATTTTAACTATTATATCAATTAGTTTTAACGTTTGACGGCTGCCAACTTCAAATTATTACAACCTTCTTGCAGTTGCTGCCGCTCTTGATGTCTGCTGCGAATGGAAGGAAATAAAAATAGAAAACCCAACTGCATTTATATCTTCGAAGTTCGAGGTTGACTTTACGTCGCCGTTGCATTTCACCGCTCTTGACTGCGTTTCTTGTTAGGGTTGAAATGTGGGTATTTGTAAATACAAATAGCTGCAGACTCATTTCCAAAATATGTTAATATAAGGCAACAAATTCAACAATTTCTTCCCTGTTTTTATAGTATGTTGTTATTGAGAGTCCTGAAAAGAAAAAAAAAACAAAAACTGAACAGGAGAAAGGGGACTGAGCAACAGGGTTGAAAGATGTTCCGGTTGGCAGTCCCTGGTGCGACAATTTAAATTCTGTTTTGAGAAATTTGAATATAGCAGGTGTTACAGTTAGACGCGCAGTTGTAACCAACGCTTGGCAGCACTGCTAAAGTAACAAGAGAAACACTAAAAAAAAATAAAAACATAAATAAGAAATGGGAAAATAAAAACAAATAAAATCCGTTTTTCTTGTCTCCTAACATGCGAGATTAGCAGTTGCAACACAGTACACATACATATATACACCCGCAGGCGCCAGAGCAAACAGCGACTGTGACAACTCCCTCGGACAATTTCACACGCTGACAACAACAAAACGAATAACAGTCACGAGGAAACGGTAAGTTTGAATGCTGGATCCAAATTTATTGCAGTGTTAGGTGTTTGTCAACGGGCAGCAGCCATTGCGATTCGAATTTGAATCGCGTGTCGCCTAGCCATAAAACAGATAAAATGCAAAGAAATCAGAGAAAGGCTATCGACTCTTTTAGTTGACAGCCATAGCAACAAGAACAACAACAGCAGCAGCAGCATGCGGGCGACGGGTTGCATTAAAGGGGCGTGTAGTAAGCCAGCATTGGGCGCCGCAGCATTTGGCTTCTGCTTGCTACTGCGGTGAACTTTTGTCGTAAGCTGACAGTTAAAAGAAAGAAAAAAAAAGGTCAATGGCTTCGTTTTTCTGCGGGTGTGTGTAGTCCATTTCGTACTCATTATGTGGGTCACGGGTCAATCATGTAATATAATTATATATTTATATATATACATATATATATAATGTATGGACGACATGATCATTTCATTTCCCAGTCAAGGGCTTTCACATTTATGAGGCTATTTGCTGATAATTGGCACAAATTGTATTATAATCAACCCAAGTGCTCTATATTATAAGAGTGAATGTGTTCGCGTTATAAGAGTAAATGTTCTACGTTAATATACACACACTTTTTGTTTTTAGTTTTTTTTTTTTTTTTTTTTACTTTGGTGTAATTGACGTGTCCCGATGGCAGCCTCCTTGTACACGTTGCTCTCCCCTATTGGTATGTGTGTTGACCCAACTTAATAGACGAGCATGAAATCTAGTCACGAACTTAATCATGACCAACCGTGCACTAGATCCATGTTCGCCGACAAAATAGAGTCAGAGAAGAGCAAACGCGATCGGGCTGCATTAACAGTTGCCTCTCTCTCTCTCCAACATTCAATCCCATCCATCCATTTTATTCCATCCCATCCTCCAAGCAATGATTATTGCTAGTGCACGACTTTTAGTGGCATTTGACTGGGACTGAAGCTGAGCTAAAGTTAAGTCCTATTCGTCCAACGTCTCCTGCTTCACAACCAAATCACTCGCGGAGGAATATAACAAGCGATTGCAAAAGTTGTGGGTTTGGTTTCGCTTTAGTTTGATTTTGTTTTATTCTTTTTTCGGTCACTTTTTTTGGATATCATTTCATGTCATTGCTCCGTGCCTGGCAACAATTTCAATTGGGACCATTTTTATCGGTTTTCATAGCTCAATTGGCTCAACTCCCTTTTCACTTCCCATGCCCCTTCTTACCAGTCAATCCCCGCCCTATTCTGATCTCGCGTATTGTATAAATTTGTATATACATTTTACATTTGTGTGTGACATATATATATGTATGTATGTATATATATGTACATATATATGTATGGGTATGAATGAATCAAGCTCGAAGCTTCGAATTAAGGTTTATTATTTTTGTTCGGATCGTTGCTTTTTTTCTGCTGATTTATACAATAATTTTTGCACCCCCCACCCAATACAGTATCCCCTCTCTCTAACAAACCACCACACCATGTCGATCAAAAAGCTCTCGTCTGATTGTTTAAGAATTATGGCGTCGTTGCAGTTTACATTTCTGCCTGATTTGCACAAAGTTTCAAGCCACAAAATTTGCAAGAAAATATTGCTTTCTTATCGCCTAGTTCAGTTAGAAGATGGCAGTTAGAAGATGGCATTACAATAACAAATTTTACTCAAACACTGTCTAATTATTTGTGGCACATTTGGTAGGTGGTCTAACAATCAAAGTAATAATTTGTTTATGTAATTTGTTCCGGTAGAAACCTTTCATAATAACAGAATGGAGAGAAAGAATAGTAAAGCGCTATTAAAGATGGAAATCTAAGTACTAACTGGTTGTTGAATTACTTATAGTATTACCCTACTTGAGAAACGTTAAATTGTTTTTACCTTTTGACTAACAATTTACAAATTTTTATCTTTGAAAAGAACAATTTCTTCTGCCGGTTCGAATTGATTTCATATAAAATTAAATCTTAATTTAATTCAGCTAATTAAGTAATTTTAATCATGGGAAGTATATTAAGATCATTGTTATTATCTACTTTTTCTTTTATTTTCTCGACCTATCCCTTTCTCTTTTCTCTACTACTCTCCTCTTTATTCTTAATGCCATACAAAACAATTCCTTTGGAATGGTTGAGTTTATGAGTGCGTGTCAGGGTGTTGACTAATTACTTTGGTCAGAAGTTAAGTAAAAGAAGTGAATTGTTTATAGTTTCAATTTAAAACCAGTTTTTTGTAAAGGATATTAAATGATGTGTATTTGTATTTTAAATTAATCTTTAAGAAAATTAATATTTCAGACAACTTCCGTTAATAATAATTAATTTAAGTATTACAATATTTGATTCATTCATTTCCCAGTATTTCAATAATATGCAACCAACCACATTGCAAACTCACATTTAGATAACACACGTGCCACTTCTGCTGGTTCGTTGATTGAACTGCCGTTTTTAATGAGTGTGGATCTAGTCACAAATACTTGAAAATAACAATGTGAAACACTGGACCCTCACTCACTAAAAACAGTAGTACGCACATTTACATGTGCAATTATTATATATATATTTTTTAAAGCTTGTATTTTAAAAATAAATTTGTCCTTGGCTGTTGTTAAATTATTATTTATTTTTTTATAATTTTCTCCGGGTAAACTTCTTGCTGTTTTTGTCTTACCATTTTGGGGCGTCCACTTACTAACAGCTCTGGCATTTTATTTAGTCGAATGCCAGTTTTTAATTTCAATTACTAAGCGATAGTGCATAAACTGGAACAACAATAACAAACCATGCCGCTATAAGTTTTTTTTTTTTCTTGATAAGCAAGCTGTTCCTCGCCTTATCAACAAAGCAAACTACGCATACAGACATAAATTCATATATGTTCATTGAATATACACTAACACACATGTTGGAAGTGCGTTTATGAAAATAATTGGCTTGGTTCTTTCGCGCCTAAAACGAAAATTACGTTGGCTTTAAAAATAAAAAAACTGGAGTGTGGCAACGCCACAAAAGAACCGCTTATTTGCAAGCGCAATATATATAGGGAGCACACATTTATATACGCCTTTTGTACATACCGATATACATACAAATAAAACTACACAGAGAGAGAATACCCATGCAAAAAGCACAGCTTACACACGCGCGCAGCAACAGAAAAAAGTGCTACGTATATGTGTTTGCATGTATTAGTGAGTAACGATGGCTGCGCTGATGGCTCAAGTTGATAGCAGCAGCAGCAGTAGTAGTGTTTGTTGTTCGTTATGCCTGCCGCCGTCGCTGCTTTTATTTCTCAAATGTGCCTTGTCTTCGTTGTACTTGTTCTTGTTGTTTAGTGGTCTCTTTTGGCTGCTACTTGGAATTGAAGAAGTATGGCGAATTACACACACGCAAAGGCACACACATACACAAGCACGCACGACGGAAAAAACTTAACTGACTATTTAGGCATTATATTGCTAGTTCTCTCGTAGTCAATTTCATTTTATAAATTCAGTTTTATTAAATTGTTATTGAAATTAAATCATTTCTAATTAGAGGGCAGTCGACTAATCCAACTGTAAACGATTCGTGCATCCGCTGCGCCCGGTACGTTCATTATTTCGGTAAAAACGATGTCTATGTATGTGTATTTCCCTGAATGTGTTCGTGTCACTAGTCGTGTAATCAACGGCAATTTGAAAAAGTGCAGAAGCGGGCAAGTTAACATACACATACACACACATATCTACATATCTATATAAATATATATATACATATACATATATAAATATATATACATATACATATATAAATATATGCATATATACATACTCTCAAGCACGACTTTTCATTTGTTAAATTATTTTATACATTTTATATTCAGTTTAATTCAATACCACACATAAAATATTTTATGTTCACATTTTTTACGTTGAATTGACTGACGAAGATGGCGTCCAGGCGATAGTGATATTTATTACATTAAAATTTAGTTCTACTTTGCGGTTATTTTGTATTTTCGGTTATGTACAGTTAAATGGTTTCTTCTACATTTCAACGAATTTTGACACTCACGCATGCGATACAGTTGGTACAAAAAGGCGCGTACGAATTAAATTTGTTAACGTTATTTATGATTTCTGTTTATAATTTCGTAGTTGACTAATGTGCAAGTTTTTATACCCAAATTATAAACATTCAGCGACTGCGCAAACATGTGCGGCTAGACGACCACTCTCAAACGTAGCTCTTATAAGACTAACTCAAAGTTGAGCTATAGACATACTCTATACCACAGAGCAGTGGTTGGAGATTCTGATACTATTTAGCAGCAGTGGAAAAATCGTATACATGTGCTCCGAAAACTGAGAGAATAAAGAGCGCGGACAGAGAAAGAGCGTTTTCAAGCAATCGAAACTCACAGTCGCATTAATATGATCGTGGTGCTGCCAACGCTTACAGTTCAAATTGCGTTATTGCAATTACTTACTCAATTTATTTTGAAATATTGTGATTTGTAGGTAATATTAAACACCAGTTATTGTAATATTAATAATACACTAATACACTTTTAAAGCATTATAATGATATTAAAAGTAAGTTGGCAGCACCAACGTGGTGGTAATTGAACTCTTACTATACACTCGCACAAACTTATTCCGCTAGGAACCCACACTCATGCGCACACATATATAGATATACATACACAATAGTATTTGTTGAGTTGCGCTCGCGCGACGTGTTTGTGTAAGTGTGTGTGCAATCGTGTGCAAATGATACAAAGAAGAATTATATCAAAAGCAAAGGAAAATAATGATGACGCAGTGAAAAAATTATATTAAAATAATTACAACAGCGCGTTCAACTTGGACTTGGTAAAGACGTTGACGTCGACTTCGACAACGACGCTTCGTTGCTGTTTGTTACTGACGATGCCGTTTGCTTGTCGACGCGCGCACCTTTTAACTGCTGCTGCTGCTATTTGTTGTCGTTTTTTCTTCTTTTCTTTTTTTTTTTCAACTATCGTTAGCGGGGTGAGTTTCATAAAGAATTGTAGTGAAATGCTTGGGAAAGGTTTGTATATACGTGTGTATATAAATGAATAATTGTCTACGTGTAAGTATATATATATATATATATATATATATATATGTTATATATATATAGATGTTTCTGAGATATACATATGTATATATATTTGGAAGTATGTATTTTTTTTTATCATTACGCGATTTTCTTGTTCTTATATTTTTTCTTTTCTTATTGTCAATTTGCGAAAAGGTAAGCTGAAACTCAGAAGGGTTCGTGACGTCAACGCACTCGCGCAGCTGTTGCTCGATAGTCAGTCAGTAGTCGCACATTCTCTCTCCCTCTCTTACCTTTTACTCATTCCTCAGATCTGCCGCATCCATTATACAAATCGCTAGCGGGCGCGTCCATCATTTTCGTCAAGGTGACACAGTTCAGTAGAGTAACTGCGAATTTTGCTAGTCAATGAAATTGAACAGAAATGGGCGAAATTTATGTTTAAATATATATTTAATTCATTTTATTCGTTTCCTGTGATTCTTATGCATATGACGTGTGAAACGCACTTAATTGCTTTTCCACATGGGCATTAAAGGGAATCCAACAGATTTCCTTTGTTATCAAAAATAAGAAAACAAGAAATTGAAATGAAATTCAGAATGAATTTTATGCTTTCAGATTAAATAAATAATAAAGGATGTTCCAGTAAGTGAAGAAAAACTTTTAATTTTAATAATAAGTCAATTTAAGTTACACGAACTAGGCTGTGGGAAAATGTAGTACAAACATACATCCCTAAATCCCAACAACTGTTTGCTTTGTTTTTCCTAGCTGCAGATATGATCAGGAACTGGTCTTTCTTTATGATGCCAAAATCAATTGGCTATTTCTTCTCACAGTTTGGCCCCATAAGTTAACTTACTATGAAACCGCAGGCCCAACCCAACTTAAGCTCCAGTTCAATTCAGTTCACTTTAGATTGGATTGAAAATCACACGCGCATGCTACTTGTCATTGCGAAATATTCGAGGTGTTTGTGTGTATGTGTATGTGTATGTGTATGTAGCGAGAGCGAGCTAAAGGTGTGCTAGTTCCAAACTCGTCATTTGACCCATGAAAAAACAATCACAGCTGGTGCAATTTCAATCGCATTTTGTATCTTGTAAATGTCAATGCGCTGGCAAACGGCTGTTGCCCAACTGCCAACGCGTCCACCAATCCAACAATCTATGTACGCGTCCGCGTCCGTATCCAGTCGCCTTCACTTACATTAAATTACATATACTCCTTTTGTTTGCAATACATTTAAATTGCTTCACTGGCCAAAAACAAAACAAAAAGAAAAGAAAGACAAAAAATTAAAAACAAAGAAGAAGAAAGATACGAGCCATCTAATGGCTCAAATAAATGGCAAAGTTCAAACGAGGTTAACAGCATTTCAAGCCGCTTCCAGTGTGCTAGCTGAGAGAAGCGCTCCTGGGCTGAGTCCGGGAACCCCAAAATGGATGAAACTGCAGCAAGCTAAAGCAAACAAACCCAACAAACTAACCAACCAACCAACTAACAACAAACAAACAAACAAATATAAGCAACATATAAGCCGTCCAACGAACAAAAAGCCCAAAAGCATCTTAAACGACAGGCAGAGGTAACATGACCATAGTAAGATTGTTACAGCTCTACCTTCAAATCTAACCATTGCTCCAGCTCCAGGTTCAGGTCCAGCTTCAGCTATAACATCAGCTCCAGGTTTAGCTTCAATAAAAAGACATGCGCACAAATCTGTGGACGTCTGCCGATGTTGAGGTACACATATAAAAACCTTTCTAACGATCGTTTACCTTTCGCAAAATGTAACAAAGGAGTCGAGACTAAAACTGGCCTGGCCTGACTTGGCCCGGCTAGTTGATGCGGGCCAACAGCAGCCTAGCTGGGCCAAGCCTAGGCCAAGCGCGCCCACTTCCTACTTGTTGTTGCTCTGCTGTTGGTAATGCTGTTGTTGTTGCTTGTGCTGTTGCTGTTGCTGTTGCTGTTGCTGTTGCTGTTGCTATTGCAGTTGCTGCCTACCGCTGCAGGCTGCAGGCTGCTACCCACAAACTTAGAAGCCATAGTACACTAACACACTCTAAAACGACACATACGTTCAAATATGGCCAATACGAGTCAAACTAAGATTTTGATTTTGTATTGCTGCTGTTGCTTGTGCTTCACAGACGTAGTCGGAGAATAGTTGCTGAAAAACGTATCCATAATGTACTATCCATTTGCCCCTTTGCATACGCCACTGGGCCAAAAGCCAACTGCCAATCGCCGCCACTTGGACACAGACCACGACTGCTCACCTACCCGAAAATACGGAGAAAAGAAAAATAACCAAAAACAAAACAAAAAAGAAAAAAAGACAAAAAAAAAAAGAAACAGAACTAAACCGAATACGAAGTTCGGACAAACGGGGGAAATATATAGTATAAAGAAAAGAGTAATAACCAGTTTTGTCTCCCAAAAAAGCCAAACAAATGAAGTCAGGCCGGGGTACAAAAAGAACGTATCTCATGTTTACGAGTAGAAGAACCAAACACCAAAACTTCATGCCAAAAGACAGAGTCGCAGAGAGTAAAAACGTACAACGATCGCAGCAATCGAGCGTACCTCTTCCACAGATGAGGTCCCCATTGGTACATTGGTACTTAGCTGAGCGGGAGGTAGGCCAATGATGAGGGTAAAGAGGTAACTGAAGTAGAGGGACGCCATGTGCCAGGTCGGGTCGGCTGCTCTTCAGCTTTAACTTTAACGGCCATCATCAGATAGAGCCAACAGGGAAGCAACCCAGGCAGCAACAGCAAAGAGCTAAGAGCCAGTACAGTTGAATTGAAGTTGTGGCAAACGGGTATTGAGGGAGTTGGCAGTAGGTCTTGCTTGCTTTGGCTTTGGATTGCTCTTGGTCTTCGTCTTGGTTTTCCTCTTTGTCTACATATTGTTCTTGTCTTTGGTGTTGCTGTGACTGTTACTGTTGCTGTTGCTGTTGTTATTGCTGTTGCTCTTAGTGTTGGGTCTTGCTTTTGGCTTTGGTTTTGGTTTTGTCTCTGCAACGGCGTCGACAACGTTGTAGGAGTTTTGGCTACACAGAAGTTTAGTTACATGCTTATTACATATATATATATATATATATATATATATATATTATACGTACACACATACAACATCAAGTTATACAGTGTATCTGGCAAGCTATAGATACATACAATTTATGTATTGCAGATACATAGATACTAGAAGTGAAGCTGTGTACGCGTTTTACTTGGCCCGAACTGGCACTGTCTCGGATGCTGCTTTTGCCTTTCTAAACTTCTGGATTTTCCGATGGTTATCGTTAGAAGAAAAAAAAAGAAGTAATATATAGAAACACACACACACACACTCACACACACGAAAAAAAGAGAATAAAAAATAATAAGATATAAAAAAAACTGAACTCCCACAAAAAAAGAGCACACGACCGAACGAATGATCGAGCCATTTCTCTGGCTTAGCTTTGACTTGGACTATTTACCCCCTCAGTTCCCATTGAAGATCTTTCTATTCACATGCATAAATTGGTAACAAAAGCAACTTCAACAGCAGCCAGCAGCAGTTCCAGATGCTCCAGAGCAATGTCTTGGGCATCATTAGTTCTTGATGTTTTTATGTACTCTATGCTCTTTTATATATTGCATGTTGTTAGTATGAACACTCAGCAGCAATTGTTGTTATCGTTGTTGTTGCTCTTGAGGATGTTGATTGTGGTCGTGTCTATGGAACTGTTTAGCTCTTTGGGCCAGTTGCTGTCTTTATGCTCTCATGTAATTGTAGGAACAATTTAGACGAATTTTCCAGTTCAATTGCGCTTTTAATTTAAATTGCAATAAACTTGGCTTCGACTTCTTTTCTTTCTTCATTTTCTTCATACTGTTGTTGTTTTTATTGTTGTTGTTGTTGATGTAGTTGTCGTTGTCTTTGGATGGCACAAATCAATTGTCAGTCATTAGTTGCTTTTCTCATTTTGTTTTTGGAGTCGAATTTTTTCCCGAATCATGGCAAATTTATTCTTGGCCAGAGCTCACAAGAGAATTGTCAATTGGCCAAAGTTTAGACAAGCTTAGCTAATTAACAAACAGACAATTGATCGAACAATGTCAGTTACTGCAATGCCCACAAAGAGATGGACAGTTAAAGTTCAATGAATGAGATAAAGATTCAATTTGGAATTAAGTTCTATATAATCGTCGTCCAACGTTTGATGTTTAAGTTTAATTAGAAACTTATCGTTTAGGTATATAACTATAGGTTAATGATAAATTATAGTTATAGTGTAATTCTTATATATTTGTAAAACACTTATTGCATTATAAAATTGATTATTATTTTTTATTTGTAGAATGTACAAATTTGTGACGTGTGTTAAAATGAGTAAATATTTTGGTTTGCTTCAAAGTGTGAAGACTGTTATTGTTGATGATAATGATAATGATGACGTTGGTCATGATGATGATGCATTGATGTTCTACTATGGTACACACACACACTATTCGACCACAACAGCTGGCAGCAGCCTTTCACCATGCCATGAAGATAGATTTAGGAACCATCGGATAGCGGCAACTTGAACTTCACTCGAACCTCAACTGAAGTGAGTACGAGTAGCATTAAGTTTAAAGAACAACAAATCGACTGCTGCTAAATTTCACTGTTTATTTCTTGTACTCGAGCTTGAAATTAAAAGACTATAAACAATCGTGAGAATGGCACTTGAACATGTTCAAAACTATAATGGCCTTAAACGAAATGTACAAGAAAACGGCAACAACAGCAAGACAAATCAACAAGCCGCAACCAGCGTCACAGAGTTACGTCCAGTGTTTGTAGTCATAGCCATAGCCATAGCCATAGCCATAGCCATTGCTATAGCCATAACCATAGTCAGTGCTGATGTTAAAGCCAACAAACGGAGCGAGCCACGGACAGGCGGCTAAATGAACAGACAGTCAATCAACTTTAAGCAAAAAGCACAACGACAACGTCAGCTGAGGCAGAAACAACAACAGCAACAGCAACAATAAGCAACGTTAGCGGCAGCAATGGGCATCAAAGAGAAATGCGCGCGTTGATCGCTCGCCTTTTGCTTTTGTAGCTTCAGCGTCAGTAACAGTAACAGCAACAGCAACAGCATCAGCATCAGCATCAGCATCAACTTTAGGTTTTTAGCTTTAGCTTTAGCTTCATGATCATAAGTTGCAGATGATTTAAGGAGCGGGCCGAGAAAACTATTACAAAATGATCAAAACAACTAAAACGAAATCAAATCACTGTGCGAACTGGACCTGAACCGAGGACCTAAATGCTATACTGTAGGCCAGTGATCGTATCGTATCGGATTGGATCGGTTCGAGACTCGATTACAATAATTACAATCAGATACGCGCGATTCACCAAAACATAACAACAACAACAACAACGGCATTGTCTTACTCTTACTCATAGTCAAAGTCCACAAGCAGAACTCAGATACAGATACAAATACATCAACAGATATTAAACTACAGATACAGATAACTTAGCTATTACGTGCATATAGAATATATTCTTTTTTTTCTTCTCTCTTCATATAAGAAATTGGAGTCAAGAAACAGAATTAAAACAAAACTCATCAACGACGTCAACGATACAAACATGTATATATCGTATAAATACATACATACATCTAGTAGATACACACACACATACAGATACTTAAGACATGACTCAATTGCTCTGTATATATATATATATGTATGTGCCTGTTCACGTTTGTATGTATATGCGTGTGTATTGTTAAAGAACAGCGGACAAAACGTACGGCAGATCCCATCTTCAGCTTCATCAAAGCATCAAAGTAATTTTCAGTTAACAGCTCTCTGTGCTCAACGCTTTGGCTCTCAGGCCGCTGCAGTCATCACTGTAAGCGGTAAGCTGTAAGCTGTGTATCTGTTAGCCAGGCTCTCGTTCTGTCTCTGGTTTTGGCTTTGAATTTTACTCAGTCTTAGGTTCAGGCTGTTTTAAGCTTGTACATCATTGGCAAAACGAATCGGGCAAAACGAGAAATTGAAAAGACAGTTACAATTTCATAATGAAGCTAAACCTATGCTGGCAAAACTTTTCAAAATCGACACAAAACCGCATGATATAGCAACCCTCACACTGATACAGAAACACAGAGGCACTCATACATAAAAGATATAGAAATTCGTATAACCACAGCCGATCGTGATGTTGTTTCATATGTATATATATCTATATTTTTGTTTGTTTGTATATATACAAAAAGCGAACATAGCTTTTGCGTTTGAAATTTCTGTTAGAATAAAGAGTAAAAGGCAAATCGAAGAGTAAAGTTTTCTTCTACTCATTTATCGCATGGGAGAACAGTTTTGTGTGTACAGTGAATGGCGTTCGCTTGACAGCTTGTGAACAGTAGCGCGTGAACTTAACGTATTGCGCTTTATAATTACTACAGCAGTGCAGCGTTTTGCAACACTGTCTATTATACATACAAATATATTTGGTAGGTTTGGTACATATGGTAAATAGTATATTCTTTTATTTTTCTTGGTATATTAGACTCTTTATCTTAATTGTTTCAAGTGCTAACTGTAAATGTTAGTATGAAATAAAATAGAGAATGATGCATGTAACTATGCAGGTATTTAATATATATATCTAGATATCTGCATGCATGTATGTGTGTGTATCGCACAGCAATGCAATGCATATTGTGCTTCTTGATGCAGTTGCTGACACAGCAACATGCATGCTAAAACTAACACACTATTACTTCGTTTATATATGTATGTCGATGTGTGTGTGTGTGTGTTTGACTGTATGTTTTTCAGGCAAAATTTATTGATATTCATTGTTTGTTTGTTGTCGATCGTCGTCATCGTCGTTGTTGTCGACTTTGTCGTTCGGTTGCCAGCAACTAAAATCACAATTGTTGCCTCTTAAGAAAAAATTATATTTTTTTTCTTTGCTGATGCTGCACTATGCTATGACTATGGTCTATACCTTCACTTCTAGTCACACAGACGTTTCCTGTAGACACCTATGTATGTATGTATGTATATATGTATGTATCTATGCATGCATGTACATGAAGTTTAGTTGCAACTGGCTTTTGGTCTATAATTCTTGTTTCTGGCTTTCGTGCCGCAAAAGATAAGGAGCAGGAGCCAGTATGCCTCATGCTGCCGGACACAAGCTGCAAAACCAAAAGCTAAAACGATGAAGATGACGACGAAGCCAGCACAGCACATTACAGCAGCAGCAGCAGCAGCAGCAGCATCTTCAAACAGGAAACTGCATGGCGCTGTAGCTCCCAAAGGAAGCGGACCAGTAATATTTACATTTATTGCAAAATTATGCATATTTTTTTCGTATATAAAACCTTAGATGTTCACATTTTATATATGCACATACTTGCATACATACATATGAGACTATATATCGATATACTTATATATATACATACATATATGAATGTTTGATGTTAGGTTTTATTTTTAACGTGACTTTTGTTTTGAATAAACTATGTACACTTATATGGTATTATTATTTTTATTTGCTTAGGATTGTTTCATTTTGATATTTATAACTTAGTTGCAATTTAAATTTAAATTTTTATCCGTTTTCTAACACTACAAACTGACAAAGCTGCTAGCTAGTGTGTACGTTTATGCATTGGCTTATTGTGTTTAAATATCTTGATAAATTGTAACTTACTATATATATATATATATATATGAATATATATATGTATATATATTTTGCCAGTCATTTAGGTAATTATTTGAACATTACATTCTTTTATGTATATATATATATGTATATCTATAGCGATAAAAGAAGAATCATGTTTAAAAACCTTTTATTAAAATGCAATCATTATTTTCTTTTTCTTGTTTTATTTTGTAATTTGAATCTTGAATTTATTAGAACGTGAACTCATTTCTTTTGGGTCTTTGGCTTATTTCCGTTGATGGGAAGTGAAAAGCAAGTGGTTTGTTTAAGATTTTCATGGAAAGTTTCTGTGGTTGCTGCTTTCTTGTTTATGAAAATTTCACGGTAGTCGAAAGAATTATTAATTGCGCAGCAGCAACAACTAACAACTAACAGCTAACAGCAACAAGCAACCACCGCAGCAACGGCAACAACCGAGTGGGAATTATGCATCGTTGCGCAGAAGCAGAACGCAACAGTCACACACACACACACACACACACACAAACACACATGCATGCATATATATGCATATCTATACGCAGCCAGTTTTCCAAAGTGTGTGCGTGTGTGTGTGTAAGCGCGTGTAAAATATGGTAAACATGATAATACGTAATAAAAAATAGTGTTACAGAAAAGGGAAATATAAAATCAGGTACAAATTTTCACCAAAAACCGTTTGCGTCGCAGTTGGCCGGTGTTGTTCACTCTATACACTCTTTAATTCAATAAGAGTGGGCTTTAAGGGTATACACAAATTGTGTAAAAGTCTGTAAATTTATGAAAAGCTCAAACAACATAATTTCTTATAATAAATAAATGTTGGCTTATGTTTTATTGAAATGATAACTGAGTTAAGGGCAACCTATAGTCGCATATACTTGACAAAACTGAAGTGTTATTACTTATTTTTTGTTATTGTTGTAAAAGTTGGCTGGCTGACTTTGACGATTGGGATTTGGTGGTCACACAGTGTGAAGAATGGGCTAGGAAATGTTGTATGGAAGCCTTGTTTGGTGGGCTGTTACAGATTTACAGATTACTGAGCCCGATAACAAATGAAAGTGCCTGCATTTTGTTTTGTTGTGGTTTAAAGATTGATGAGAAGAGCTGGATGGTTGTGTAGGAGGTGAAGGGGAAAAAGTGGGTGTACTTATTGTTAAAAGAATAAGTTGACGGTTACAATGAATACAATTTTTATTTTTGCTAGAGCAGTTTTGTTATTAAAAACCCCTTTACCCATAAAAATGTGTTATATGTATAATATGTATTTGTAACATGCCAAAGTGTCGACGATAATATAGAGTATATATATATAGAGTATATATATTTAAAAGAAATATGGAATATTAAATTTGCAAGGACTTCCAGCCTTCCAGACTGTAGGGGTTAGAGAAATCACACATGGTCAAGTAAACCCCATACTTTTTTTAAATGAGTATTCCGGACAGTTAAGTACCCGAATAGATTGCATTAAGGAGTAAAGATATAAGATATAATATAATATTATATATATATGTAATTTGTAATATGTTAAATTCACTTCAAAAGTAGACAAAGCTTTACTGAGATGACTATTTGAATGCAATTATTAGATTCAAAAGTATAAATAAAAAAGAAATATAAAATGTAAATGAAAATGTATAAGAGAATGTTATTTGAAAGAAAAATAGATAAATAAATGACAGGGGAGCTTTGAAATTTTTTCACAATAAAATATAAACTCATTTAACACCAGTTATGTAAATAAAAAGTTCAATAGTTTATATATGCGAATTGCCGGTATATTGGAGGGGATTTTAATAGCGGAATTGGTAACACTTGATTTTTGGGAGATCTGGCAGCGTTATTAAGTAACATTTTGCAGCACTCGATTTATTTAATTTTTTTTAAGAAGAATCTATAAGAGGTTGAAAAATTTAGTATAATGCCATTTAAAATGGCTGGTAAATTATTTAATTTTGGTACTACTGTGTTAAGAAGTTCAAAGAATTGGATGCCGACAAGACGTAACATATCAACTGCCAGGAAGTGGAGTGGAGCACGTTCGAAGTTATTGACACTAGGTGTGTTGGCGGGAAGTGCTGGTTTATTGATGTACGCAATGGATATTAGTGTAGATGCTTCATCTGACTCTGTTCATCCGGCACATCAACTATGGAATCATCATGGGTTGTTATCTAGCCTTGATATGGAGAGCGTTCGTCGCGGCTATCAGGTGTATAAAGAGGTGTGTTCGTCTTGTCATTCACTACAGTACATAGCCTATCGAAATTTGGTTAATCAAATCATGACAGAAGCGGAGGCAAAGGCTGAGGCGGAGGCAATAACTGTACGTGATGGTCCTAATGAAGATGGAAGCTATTTCGATCGTCCAGGAAAATTATCAGACTACTTTCCAAGCCCATATGAAAACGAGGAAGCTGCCAGAGCTGCAAACGGTGGAGCTTATCCACCTGACCTAAGCTATATAGTATCTGCACGCAAAGGAGGCGAGGATTATGTTTTTGCTTTATTAACTGGTTACTGTGATCCACCAGCTGGTTTTGTTCTTAGAGATGGTTTATATTTTAATCCATATTTTTCTGGAGGTGCTATCGCTATGGGTCAATTGGTTAGTAATGATTCTGTCACATACGCTGACTCAAATGTTACTGCTTCCGCTAGCCAAATTGCCAAGGATGTGTGTACGTTTTTAAAGTGGACAGCAGAACCGGATTCTGATATTCGGAAACGGCTTTTAATTAAAGTTGTTATGGTGTCCGTATTCTTCATTGGAATATCCTATTATATTAAGCGTTTTAAATGGTCGTCCTTAAAGTCACGTAAGATTTTCTTTATTCCAGAGTTAGAGGCGCAAGCCAAGTCTAAGCCAAAAAATGGAGATAATAGTTGTCCCAAATAATTATATAAAATGTAACAACTATAGAGCACAAATAAAAAGACTTAGAACTTTTTAACAATGTAAAAAATAAATTTGAATTTCTCTGGTTAGGCGCGCTGATGAGGTCCATCTGGCGGTGATTTTAAAACTATTTAGTGTCTGGTTCGTCGATTAGGGTTGTCTATCGTCCGGCGAATCCAGGGCTGTTACCTAGGTTGCTTATATCGATATTTAAGCTCAATGCAACACGGGGTTTCAAACTAATCGATAATAGTATTTGTCATGTATCGAAACATTTTAACAGCTGAGTTCTAATAAACTAAGCAAGGAACAAAACTTTTGAATGCCATCGCGGGATTTTATGAGATGCTTGCATTATGCAGCACTAAAGCATCGTAATCAGCGGAGAAAAGATCCCCAATGTACTCCATACGTAAACCATGTTATAAATGTTTCCACAATATTAGCAGAGGAGGCGGGTGTTGCTGACGAAGCTGTTCTCATGGCAGCCCTACTTCATGATGTAGTTGAGGACACGGATGCCACATTCGCCGATGTGGAGCAACTGTTTGGAACAGATGTGTCTAGCTTGGTGCGTGAGCTGACGGATGATAAGTCTCTTGAAAAACAGGAGCGGAAGCGTTTACAAATTGTAAATGCTGCAAAAACAACCCAGAGAGCAAAACTCATAAAACTAGCAGATAAATTGGACAATTTAAGGGATCTACAGGTTAATACACCGCAGGGATGGACGGAGGTAAGTGCTTTTAATAGGATAGCAACCATTAACTCAACTAATTAATTCGAATTAATAACTATAGGAACGTAGAGAAGCTTATTTTGTGTGGGCTAAACAGGTGGTGGATGAACTTCGCGGCACGAATACCGTTTTGGAGGAGCAACTAGACAAAATATTTTGTCAGCGCAATTTATTATAAATACTAAAATAATTTTGATAACCAACTTAGTTTTTATTGTTCTTATAGAATAATAACATAAGATTGGCTAGTTGCTGTGTCTCGTCTATTGTGATGGCATTGTATAGAGAGGCACGAATACCACCTACAGAACGATGACCCTTAAGCTGTATCATGCCTTCGGATTCGGCTTTAGTTAAAAATTCCTTTTCCAGCGCATCGTTCCCAGCAGCGCTGCCAATGCGGAATGGCACATTCATGCGTGAACGCACACGTGACTGAACGGGACAGCTGTAAAACCCATCAGATTTATCAATTATATCATAGATAAGCTTTGATTTAGAATCGGCTAGTTTGCTCATGCCCTCAACGCCACCATTTCGTTTAATCCATTGGAATACAAGACCCATTACATAAATGCTTTGGAAAAAAATTACAATTTAAGTCAAATGCTTACAATGTGATTAATCAAGTGAACTTACCCAAATGTGGGCGGGGTATTGAGGAGCGAGTTGTTCTTGTCCATCTGCTCAAAGTTTAAAACGGAAGGAGTTACTTTTAATTGTTTTCCAATCAAATCTTCGCGCACTATGACTACTGTCACACCTGCAGGTCCAATATTCTTCTGAGCGCCGGCAAATATAAGGCCATATTGGTTTACATTGATCGGCCTGGACAGAAAATTAGATGACATGTCACACACCAGTGGCACGTTTTCCAACATCTTTGGAACAAAATCAAATTCAACGCCATCAACCGTTTCATTGTCACAGTAGTACACATATGACGCATTTGGATCTAGTTTCCAGCTATCTTCCTTAGCTACATCTGTGTATTTACTTGCTTTGGGCAGAACTTCGTTAACTTTGCCATACTTAGCTGCTTCTTTGGCTGCTTTTTCTGACCATTGTCCGGTTACAACATAGTCGGCACTACCTGTGCGTCCAATCAAATTCATCGCAACTGCTGCAAATTGACCTGTGCCGCCACCTTGCAACAATAGCACCTTGTAGTTCGTGGGTATGTTAAGCAGTTCACGCAAATCTGCTATGGCTGCATCATGTATTTTTGAATATGTACTAGAGCGATGTGACATTTCCATTACCGATATACCGCTGCCATTGCAGTTGGTTAGATTA
This sequence comes from Zygothrica quintamaculata, assembly GCA_037044455.1. NCBI lineage: Eukaryota > Metazoa > Arthropoda > Insecta > Diptera > Drosophilidae > Zygothrica > Zygothrica quintamaculata. Next base: position 327,264 of record JBAMBS010000456.1, read on the forward strand.
CATTGCACCTCTTTTAACACCTAAAAGCATAACGGCTGAGTAAGTTATAACCTCAAACAATTGTCTTAATGTTAGACCACTGACCTCTTCAGGCAATTTGGCTGGGCCGGCTGCAAAATTAATAACCATGTTTAAAGCTTTCTAAGTAGAACCTTTACGGTAGGTTGTACAGATATTACTAAATTCTGTTTAACAGACATACAGGAAAACGATCGACAGCACACAGCGACAGCGAAGACTTCTGCTGATAAATGTATGTTCTTTCGATGTATGTGTAATCAAACAAAGCGTGTGTGAGAAAAAAAAACTGGACAATGTACTTGCAAAGCAGTGGCGTTGTGCGCTCGTTTAGTTATAAAAAGCCGAAGCTCTTAAGTCATGGCTTCGGGTACGCCACTGTCGTGAAAGCAAAGCTGATGCAAAGACAGACTAGCGATAGCGATATTTAAATTGATCAAAACAAGTTGACGGAACGCAGCTACGTTGACTGCGACGTTTACTGCAACATCAAGTATGGTTGCACCGCACGAAAACAACACGCGATTTTACCGCACCACCTTCCGTATTCACCTACTCACCACACCGGTTCGTTGTTGCCATGCACTTAGCTATGAAGGTATAAAGAAGAGTAACCGCAGAATATAAAAAAGTATAAATTACAAATTGCAACGACAGTGAGTACTGACTATGGATAATAATTTTTAAAACAGATGTTGATATTTTTTTTTCGAAGTGATATTATTTAAATTAAGTTCTCTTGTTTTTCTTAAATTTTTAAATTTTTATTGTGTGGGATTATTGCATAATCAATGACTGGTCTTGTTATTGATTATCATATATGTTTAAAACATGTTATATAAACAAACAATATACTTCGTTGTCTGGGTATTAGCGCAAAATTTGTTCTGTTCAGTTTGTGAATCACTTTAGGCAAGTTTGTCTGTGCAAACTACACAGACGTTTCTTCAAGTATGTGTGCAAAGCTATTTCTTATAAAAAACAAACAAACGGATCAAATTGTTTTCTTAACATAATTGTTTATTTGCAGAACTCATTTAATAAAGTTAAGCTTAAGTTTTACCTAAACTTATACTTATTGCGGAGGAGCTTCCACCTTGCCCACAATATCGCTCCAGAAATGACCATAATCCTGTAGCACAGTGCCGCTAAATGTAAAAAACAATGAAAATAGTATATGTTTTTCAATTACATTAATTAAATTAAATGTTATCAGATTGTAGTTAGTATAAGTTAAACATTTTTGTAAGAGATTAGATTGATTGAGTAACACTCTAATAAAATTATAAACTAACATGGAAATTATTTACTTATACTGAATGTCTTTGAATAGCTTGACAGTAATTTGATAAAAAGTATGGCTACGTTTTCTATATTCATTCAAAAGCGGCTTATATATTAATAATAACATTAAACCAAAACACATGAGGAATTGCATTCATGTAGTATAGTGTTGACAGCTGGCACTGCAGATAAAAACATTTGAAATTTTTTTGCCGACGTCATTGTTAACGTCTGTTTGTTAACTGTGTGTAAAATGTTAACTCTATTTCGTTAAATTATTTTCTTTAGTTTCCACCTTTCCCTTATTTAACGATTCCTTTCACAAACAATTCAATGACATAAGAGGATTTCAATGGTGATTAGTAGCCGGCATTTCGCTGACAGTTATGTGGGAATTTTTGGTATGTGGGTCAACCTGGCGTATGATTAATGTGATGTTGTGTGACAATGATTGGGCTAAAACGGTTGGTCGCTAGTTTTTATCACAGAAAAACACTTGGCGTTGCCATCTCATAAAACAATTTTTACGCTAATAAAATAAAATAGTTACAGATTGATTCTTTACTTACGTAAAGTACACATTGCCACGTTTATTTTGTGGAGCCTTCCATATAAATTTGGCTCCCAATTTATCACGATTATCCGAATGAGTTATGGCTGAACACTCTGGTATGGTCTTGGTGTTATCGCTTTGTATCCATTCGCCAATCCATTCATTTGAATTAGCATCGCGAGCCTGAAGAAAGAAGCCCCGAAATGTGACCGAATCGTGTTGTTCCTGTGGATAAATTACCACAGATATTTCCTGTCCAGGATGATAGGTTTGTGCGCTAGCTACAACCTCAAATGGATTTGTATGCGCTGGCTGGGAGCGTGCTTTACCATGATTGGGTTGATTGGCTCGCTGTTTAACACACGTATCCGCAGGCGCACCATCCGGAAAGGCCATAATGCTGCACAGTAGCTGCATTAACACCAATAGACACTGAGGCTGCAAAATCCCACGATTCCAACTCCAATATCGATTCGCCATAACTATACCTAAGTTAGCTGCAAGCTGTTGCCGCGCGCGCTGCGTTAATCAATTGGTAAAACTCTTGCGGTGGCCGGCGGCTGCAGCTCTTTTAAAGCCTCGCCACAGCATAGAGTCCAAAAAAGCTCGCAGTAGCGAAGCATGGGCGGCACTGTTGATATGTTTTATTTTGAATTCAATTGAGTTTTTGGCCAGGGTAACCAGTTTTTAATGATCAAAAAGCCAAATAGTTTTGCGCAGTTCCTTTCCTGCAGTTCTCCAAACTGGGTCAAACATTAGCGCTTTGATGCAGCCGCCTCGTTGCCACTCCTCAAACTTCTATTACCCCTTAACAGCTGCAGGCTTCACTGTATACAAGCTCCACAAGCTACATTGCCTGCTCCATCCAGCCTAGTACATGGTTTTACTCAATTCGTTTCGATTCGTCTTGTCTAGGTTTTATTTTTGGTGTTGTTAAGGCGCTAAGTGCTTTATTACGAAATTCTATGCTTCTAATCTCAGCCCACACTTGATGTTGTTGGCCTTGTTTTTCCTCTTTTTTTTTGCTGTAACTTTTATGTGTTAATTGACAGGCTCAGACCGTTGGAGTTGATTTCTTTGAGCTTTTGATTTCGATTTCATTTGAGCATTTTGGAAATGGTTAAAGCCATTAATTGGGCTAATCCTTTTTGCCATTAGTCTTAAAGCTACATAATTTTTAGTTCCTTTGGGTATTTAGGAAGGGAAAATGAGAAATAAAATATGTAAGAGCTAGATGTATGTATTATTGATCTTGATCTACCCCTGTTCCAATTAACATATACAAAACTATAATTATATACTTTGACTTATAACCATTACATATTTATTTTCCCGTTTTTAAAGGTATTAAATTTGTTGATAAAATTCCCTTGTGATACAAATTTATTAATTATATTTTTTTATATTTGTTTTTAATTTCTTTTCATTGATATTTGGATAATATTATGGATTAAAATCAAATCAATTATAGGCCTTATTTCTAAGTATATTTCATCGCCAAATACTATATTTTTATATTCTATATTATCTGCATCTATAAATAATAAAAAAAATATTTAAAAGGTTGATAGAAGAGATAGAGAGATAAGAGCCGCCTTAAAGGTAATTCTTTAATGTGGAATGCAGTTAAATGCAGTAAACTATTAGGCCCTGAACTGTTACCAATTTATGTTTCCAGTGAAAGAAATAAGAGTAGTCTTATAGTAAATTTGAAATATACTTTACTTTATTAGGAAGAAGAACTTTCCTAACTGTTTTCTATGGAATTTTGATTATTTTGTGGCTATAAGCCTTGGATGCACTTTAAAATAATCACTTCTAAATGAATAAATAAATGTTTTGACTTATTTCTATAGATAACTCTTACCCGAGTTTCCCACAAAAATAAATCAAGTTTGTCCTTAAGCAATAAATTAATAAAATATATAAATTGTTGATATATAATATATATATATTGCTGATTATCCGTTTAATAAATTAATCAATAATTGTGCTTTTATGTCAATAAAAAAAGAAAATACAATTTTATTATATTGTTTTCGTTGTTGTTTTATTATTATGCTTTTATCAAATGGCACCTAAAACTGTTTTAATGTAAGTTAATAAAAATAGTGATTAATACTACTACACTGCACAACAAGTTTGATGAACGTAATTATAAAGTTATTTGAAACGTTAACAAAACGACGTACAGTATAATTTTAAATAGAGTTTTGATATATATTTTTGTTCATTTGTTATAGGTACATGATTTCTTTTGTGATTTACGTCTCGTCTTTTTTGTTCTAGTCATTTTCCTTTGATTTTCGATTAGTTACAAGTTATAGTTAATAAATGTGTTTTTTTTTTATGTTTTGTTGTTAAGTGTTTATACTCTTTCTATTTGATAACAACAAATTGTATCGAGGCTTCGAGATTTTGTGCTTGGGATTCTGGAATAGGTGTGGGAGTATATTCATCAAGTTGTATACTAAATACAGAGCATATGATGTTTTGGCCATTTGGAAACTCATGCAAAAGTCAATGAGTAATAAATAATTTTGAAAGAAAATACGTGCAGACGCCGTGGGTGCTGTTGGCATTGCTGTGGCCGCTTGCCCAGAGGATTCGCTGTCTGCTATAAATGGGTGACACGCAATCTAGTCGCCGTCTTTTGGATTTTGAAGTCAAGATTGGGTGTGTCGGCAGCGGCGTTGTCGGCACTGCGGCCATTTAGCTAGAACTATAAGTCCGTAATGGGTCCGCCGGCGACGCTGAATTTGTTAACCATTGCGGCGCTCCCAGTTGCATTAGGCGGCTCATTTGAATTCCAATTTGGCTGACTGCTGGCCGTGCTTGCCACCTGAGCGCTTAGGTCTTTAACCAATTTTTCGAGTCTAAATGCATTCAAAAAGTTGTTTGCCACACATAAACAGAGCGTTGATAAAGAGAAGAGCAGAAATGCAGAAAAAAAAACGAAAAGAGTATTGTGAGTGAATTTTGCTGTTTGGGTTTAGTCACCGGACATAAGCAAACTTAAAAATAACAATGATACGGAATGGGTTATTAGGTGCCGTTGGGTTAGAAAAGATTTGCATGCAGGCAAAAATGAAAATGGAAATTGAAAATTAATTTGGTGCATTGTAAAGTTATTAGGTTAATAGAAGGTAATAATACAAATAACCATATAGAGCATAGACTACACCCACGCTATAATACGCTGATTGGCCTCCTTACGTGCGCTGGTCGCTTCACTGAGTTCACGCTTCAGTTGCGCGTGTTCCTTTTTGCGGGGTAATAGTGGAGGTGGTGTCGCTACTTGCTCCGATATCAATGCAAACTTGGGCGGACTTTGAACTGGTTGCGTCTGTTGCTGGTGCAGCTGTTGTTGTTGCTGATGCTGTGGCTGATGCTGTTGCTGATGAAGTGTAGGTGTGGGTAGACCATTGGTATGGGATTCATTGCTTGAACTGGACAGTCGCTTGTTGCTAGTTACAGATAATGTAAGCTCTTCATTATCCTCATCCTCTAGCTGTACCTCATCATCCTCATCGAGTAACTGTGTTGCCTGCGCTGGCGTCTGATGGACTGTACCATAGTGAAGATTAAAGGATTGTGCGCGTCTTGCACCGCCATTGGTAAGGGATAAACCCGCCTTACGTGCTCCACGTGCTCTATCATTCTCATAGATTATATCATGTTGAGTTTGCCGCTGATTGTATAAACTGGCCAAGGCATGACGTAGATATTTGTTTTCAGCTTCCAGATGTGATAGCCGTTTGTTCGTTTCCTTACGTTCCAGGCGCAATTGCATTACATTAGACTGCAAGATACATAGGATTAGGGAAGGAATTCAGCTTTAAACGTAATTTTCTATACACCTTAAGTTCATCAATGTCCCGCAGTATGCGCACATTGCCCTCATTCATGGACCAGTTACGATCTTCTACCATAGATTTTACGCTGCAAAGAAGACGCATATATAACTAAGTCAGTGGCTGCTTAAGATGCACTTACCGATTAAGCATGGCATCCTCACGCACGCGTGCCGCCTCCTTAACCTCACGCACCACATCCGTCATCATGCCAGGTGTATAGGCACCTAGAAAATATCAAGGATCATTTATAAAATTGAATACACTTTAAGTAAGGTTTAGTGAAGGTTTAGTGGGTATGGGACTTGTACCTGAATGGAAGGTAGGCGCTGGACTATGAGTACCACCGAATCCGCCGCCAAATACCAATGGTTGACTTTGCGTGCTTAATCCGCTCAAGCTATCTCTACGGTGCCGCATGCCCCCGCCTCCAGCCCAAGGCTGGATATTGGGCGCGTGCTTCAAAGCTTCGATATCAACTGTGTGTGGGTGTGTATGTATGTATTGTGTGTGTGTGTGTGTGTGTGTGTGTGTTTCAGGTGTGTGTAAATTACGTGTGCAAAAGGATAGTAGGCAAAACGATAAAAAGAAAAAGACACAACAAATACGCAAATGATAAATACAAAATACAAAATACAATAAAAAAGAGATCAATGAATACAGACAGACGGAAGACAATAGATTAAAGAGCCAAAAAGATTAACATAAGGATCATAAGGATGAGCATACAAATTGTTTACGAATTTTACAGTATTTCATTCTATATACGCAGTTTATGTAAAATCCTAGGACGCACCTTTCGTCTCGTGAAGATTGCGACAGATTTTTGAATTTGTGTCGTGCAAAATATTAATCTGTTCCATGAGAGCGGCAAAAAATTTGTTTTGTTGCTCCATATCGTTGTTGCTATTAGATGCAGCCGACGTGGTGCCATTAACATTGCCATTGCCATTGCGACACTCCGGCGTATTCTGTCCACTCAGCTTGGAGTCATTATCCGAGGGATTTAGCAAGCAGGGATCACTAAATCGAAACCTAAAACAAAATCATTTTGGTTACTTTGTTTGTTTACTTTTTTCGATTATAAAAAATTGGCCAATTGGTTTACCCTCGACTTATGTTTGGATTGCTGCCACCAGCATCTAGGACATCTGAGGAATTCTGGTCAAGCTCGGAACCCGCACCAAAACCGCCCATCATATTGACCAAAGGCGGCAGACTGGCAAAATCCTGACCGCCATCTCCATGCATCGGCGGCAGACCAAAGTTCAGGCCATAACCATTGGCTTGGGGCGGAAACAGCATTGGATAACGATAGCTCAATGGCTGGGGGTGCTGTGTAATAACAATCAACCATCAAGAAATGCTATAACGATTTACGCCCTAATAGCAATCACTCACGCGTTGTATGCCCAGACTAAAGGGCGTGGCACTGCCCATGCCATAAGGTTGCGAATGCGAACGCATAAGAAATTGTTGCTGCTGCTGTTGTTGTTGCTGTTGTTGTTGCTGTTGTTGTTTTTGTTGCTGTTGCTGCTGCTGTTGCTGCTGCTGTTGCGCTACTGCTGTTGCCTGTGTTACAAACAACGGCTTATTGCTTGTCGTCGTTGGATTAAAGTCAAGAAATTCTGATGATGATGAAAGCTGTGCATTTGTTGCATCCCTCAAACAATTCTCCAGCCAGGCATCTAAATGATCCTTTGAATATTGGTCCCGACAGCTGCCATTGCTATTGCTGCTCTTGTTCTTGCTCTTATTATTGCTGTGAGGCAGCGTTGAAGTAGTTGCTCCCGTTGTTGTTTCCCCCGTTGTTGCTGCCGTTGCTGACGCACTGGCGCTGCGTGATTTCAGTTTTTTGCGCTTAGCGGCATCCACAGCTAAACAAAGGGTATAACAAAGTTGAAGGCTATTCGATTAGTTTCTCTCTTTCTTTTTTATTGGTTTTTTTTTAACTGTAATTGATGTCTATTGATTTGGTAATTTCGTTTAGATTGGGTCAAAACAATGTGATACGCTTTTACTGATGTTTTGATATCTATTTTACAGATTTTTTTTTTTTATTTATTTCTATTGACCGTTTTTTAATTAGTTGTCAGTGAGCAACGACTACTAAAAAACTGAATTCAACCCATTGACTAACTGCAGCCGCTCATTGCGAAAACAGCAAATGACTCATGGCCAATTGGCTGATAGCCAAGCTTAAGGCTCAGCTCAGCTCAATTCAGTTCAGCTCAGCTCTACTCAACTCTCTGGTAACCGCATCAAGTTATTTAAGCACACAAAAATGTCGCGCTCCGCATTCTCAAAACAAGTTTCAAAGCTCTCCCATTGATATTCGGTTATGCGTCTATATACCCTGTTTTCTATAAGTCAATAAAGAGGATATTGAAATTTAAATGAATTTTAACTAAAGGAAGATACCTAGTATAAATATATATATATCTATATATATTATTAAGCAGGTCTTAAAGTAGAAGGTACAGCTTTAAATGGCACAAATGGAATAAGTTCTAGCAGGAATCTCTATGGGAACATCAACGGAGAGCAGAGGCGGAATGACAAATATAGCTAGTAATCTCTTCTTTACTATAATCAGTTAGTAAGTATTATCAAGATAATAGTTCCACAGTTAAAATTATAATGGGTATGTTAAAGTCAAATATTATTTTATATAAATTCTATTAGCCTAGTTGTAAGTTTTAAGTTTTGTTTTGTTTTGGTTTCTGTTTGGAGTAAATATTTAAATTTGTTGGTAATTTGAGTATTAACGTTTTCTCTTTTCGGCTGTGTCAACGTTACAGTTTTATATCGCCGAACCGGTAATTGTGTGTACTTAAGATGTGGGTGGACTTTGGGGGGCAGAGACGCAGACGCGTAAAGCAGCCATAGCTCTTGTTGCATTAACTATGTCTGAAATTGCAATTCAAGACATAATTGAATGGCGATAAGCTGCGCTCTTCGCATAACATAAGGCGGGAAGAAAAATAAAACTGACTCCATTGGAAGAGTCATATGGCACGCATTCCAAGTCGTTGTCGCCATGAACGAGCGTACTATTTCCCTAGGGGTTTACTCAGCACGTTTAAATTTAGCAAACAGTCACAGTGAACTCTGGCTAATGTGGTTATTGCTTATATTGTTGCTATTGTTGTTATTGCTCTGATGACAGTATTGTATGGTTGATCATGGCAGGGGCGTAAACGCTATCGGCGCAGGGTGGCCATGAGGGTGCTATAAATAGCATGTGAGCGAGTTATTAAACCGGATGTGGCAAGCAAAAAAAGAAGAAGGAAAAAACAAGGAGCAGCTAGGAACATACATAAATGCTATTTCTTTTGGTGGTAGTTCTCGCTGTGCCGGCTACACAAGATACACCTTAAGATACAATGAAAAACTATACTTTAACCTTATAGAAATTCATTAAGTTAACCACCAATTTAAGCCACAGATGTTACCAAATGAATACCCAGAAAGTCTCTATAATAAACCACTTTGCCTTGAAATAGTTTAAGACAATGGAAAACCTTAGTCTGGGAATTTAAACTTAAACATATCCAGATGCTAATAAACTCAGCTGAAAGATATAGATAAGGGTAAAGTAATTCTTAATAAGATACTCCCATAAATCTATTACACAATCGCTTCTATAATTGCATCAGACTATAGTATATACCATTTATGGATAATTTTTTGGCAGTACCTTTGAATGAATTTTCCTACATCAATTTTATAAGTTGCAGCTATTACGTATAGACTAACACGAACATCTCCAATTGATATATACTACTATAGTTCCATTGTGATTTTGGCTAACATTCATCGTTCCAAATTTGAAATGAATTCACATGGCTTAAACGATTTCAATGTCAAATCGCGTGTATTGTATATTGTATTTGGTTTTTATAACGAATTCCATATTCAAAAATTAAATCAATCACTGACCGTGAACTTAGTTGTTAACTAGTTAGTTACAACAAACTGATATTAGCAGGGATTGCCCTAACATGAGGCAGTTCATCTAAGACAGTTAATCTAAAGTATTTCAATAAAATAATGTTGTGTTTGATTGAATATTATGTAACAAAAATTAGATTTGCAATCAAATGAAATGTTTTGAGATAAATTATAGAAAGTTTTATTTAAGTAGGCGTGGCATATTGAAGATGTAAAATGCAAATGAATTCAAAGAGTGAAGTAATCAAAAAAAAAAAACGAACTAACAAAAAAACAAGAAAAGCAGTGAATGGAAATAGGAAAAGATGCAAATTAAGCTAATGAACTTCGCCCTGGGATAGTAAAGCTTAACTGACTTTGTCTTTGAAATAGGGAAAATATATATATATATATATAAAAGTGGCCATTATATAATTACGACTATGTCCAGAGTAGGCCTTGCCCACCTGTTGAGCTATGCAAAACAGAAATTGTGGGGAAACAATAAAAACTTTAGTTAATTTTCATTTAAATATAATAAAAAGAACTATTACTGTTTGGACAAGAGACCTCTTGGGAGGGCCTTAGATATAAACAGATGAGAAACGATATAATCTTTGTATATATCCAACTTTTTCTAGTATATAACTAGCTATATGTTATATCAAAAGTTCTCCCATTTCTTCTTAAGTTATATTATTGGCAATCTGAAGTTTCAGACTGATAATAATACTTATAATATAATTAATACTATTACTTTTTTTTCAGTCTCAATAATACTTCAGCTGTTGCTTAACATTTTCTATTATTAATGAACTTTTCCGACATGGGATCTATTTATATATATTTAAAGAGTTCTACTTTCGGATATGTTGACTCCAATTTCTGTTGAGTATATATACATCTTATTTATATATACATATATATATATCCATATGGGAAGTTCATTGATAAATATGCTTAATCAGTTGCTAGCGTGCCCCATTATGTGCGTGCAGCACTTGAAGTAGACTCTATTGGTGGCAACTTTGGGTGACGTTTACTTTTGGTAAACATTAAATTTAACTAGTTTAGGGTTTTGCGATCTTATCGCGTGCCACTTTGCAGCAAAAGTGTGGTTGAAAAATTAACAACGTTTAGGTTTAAGCCTTCTTGTTGCTTCTATTGAAAGCGGCGCCGTTGGAGCGCGTCCAAGTGCTCACCTCTCTGTGTGCTCGTCACGCCCACGCCGCTCGCATTCTTGGCCAATGCATTAGTCTTGCCAAAGCCAGCAGCATTTGCCATGCTAGAGTTTGAAATGGAATTGGAAATGGAATTTGAAGTAGAGTTTAAGTTGGAGGTCGTTGCAGTTGCCATGGTGGTCACGGCGCCGGTATCCAAGCCACCATTCCCAATTGTGTTGCTCTCCACCTGCATTGTGGTTGTCATTTTCTTATGCAAAATGTGTTGCTGCTTGACTGCAAGTATAGCAAAATAAAAGAAAGAACAAACATAAATGAAATTTTCTTATTATTTTTTTTTATGGTTATTTAACAAAAGTTCCCCTAACAATATTCTGTTCGCATTCGAGCGTAAAAAACTTTGCCAAACAAAAGAAATGCATAAAGAAGGTAAGAGAAACTATAAAGAAAATATGTCTGGTTACTGAAGAGATGTTTACACTTAGCTAGCACCTAAACTTAGGGTAAGAAGACTTTAAACAATGAACAGAACGAGACGTGTAAACAACACTCTAGAGTTTGCTAATACCGGAAAACACCTGTCTATTTTCTAGTTTTCTTTTGCAACAGCAATTGCCAGTGACGTTGCTGTTGTTTGTTACTATTGTTTGTATAGCCGTGGTAGTGCACAAACACAAACATTTTATTGATGAAACGTAAACAATCATCTTACAGTGAAATGACAAATGACATGAGTTGTATGTGAGTAAATACTGCAGAGAGAGAATATAGGCATAGACATAGCTATAGTAACTAGGAGACAAATTAACATACCTTGAAGGGTAGTACATTTACAGAGAGTGTATTGGAGGTAAACTTAAACATGAACTGCAATTAAACTAAATTGAAGTACTGCTCTTCAACTTGTTATATATAGCAGTATCTTTCAATTGTCTAGACACTTCCAGCAATCATGTTTTAAAAGAGTTATTTGTTTATCCTTCAGTTTTTATATAAACTTATTGGGAACAATTCAGCTAAAGATTTCAACGGATCACCTTTGGAGTAGGCTTAGTAGTAATAGAGTTTGTTTTGGTACAGCTAAGGATTATAAGCTAACAGAGTGTTAACATGTTAGTACGCAGACTTGTAGAGAGGATTAACATAAGATTGGTTCAGTGTAAGAGGTGATAACATAAACAAGATATCTCTTATATATCTATATATGAAAACGAGTGTGAAATCAAGTTTAAACTTAAAAAAAGGAGACATAAAATATACAGTTAAAGTAGAGTGTTAACATTAGAAGGGTCGTATGTTATGTAAACTGCATCATTAAGTTAATGATTTAAGTGCAATATTTTTACTGTGTGTTGGGTCTTTTTTTTCAATTATGAGAAAGTTGCAGACAAAAAGACATTTGCAAGCCATTAAGAGCAACATAACATTTCAATGCTGCTCTTTATATTTATATATATTAAATGGAGAAAAGAAATGTAGTTTTCCCCATTTATGACAGCATAATTGCCAACCCGTTAGCTGTTGGAAAATTTACATACTTGTTACATAGAAATACCAGTATGTAGATTACCTGATGAGTTCAGTTCTGTTACAGAATTAACAGAGCGCTGCTATGCTTTAACGCTTCGCTAACAGCAATTATGTGGCAACAAAATGCAGCTTACAATTACATACAATAAAATAAGTATACTTTTATGTATCTATTCATATAAGTGTGTGTGTTTTTTAAACTTAATATGTATACATATGTATTTGGAAATAGTATCTTGAAGTACCAAAGAGAAGGCCTAAAACGAATCTAACTATCAAACTAGGCATAACGAAAGTTTAGCGTTTGCTTTGCATTTGCCACGCTCATTACGCAGATAAAGATACTAAGTTACAGATACAAAGAGGCCATATGTGTGTGGGTTCCAATGTCACAGAAAACTACAAAATATATAATAAAAAAAATTAAATTTAAATAAAAATATATTTTAAGCTAAAATAACGTGCAAATTGCAAGACAATAACAAAAAGAAAACTATATAAAAAAAAATAAATAAAAAAGAGACAGAGTGAGAGCTGTGAGATGATAAACACCAACGACACGTTTGCCCGTTAAGTACAACAAGTATCTATAAGATACACAATCCATACACACATCCATATATATACGTATATCTATATATATACTGTATCTTCGCCTCTGTATCTGTGGAAGCACTAACGAGCGCAAAAAGTTGACTCCGTTGTGAATAATGTTGTTATTGTTGCTCTTGCCATTTTATTTTTGTTTTTTTTTTTTATTAACAACCCGGCAAAAGGCCTTGCCACCTCATAGTCAAGTTGAAAGTGAATTAAGTTTTTGCTTTTCTTTGGCTTTGCGACAGCGAAAGGCAAAATAACAACTCAACAACTTTTCCAAATGAAGCTTTATTTAATCAACAATAATACAAGAATGTTAAATACTTTCTGATGATTATTATTCTTTTTTATCTAGGTTAATGAGTTATTATAGCATTTACTATGGACTTTGTGCATTTAGGTAAATATACTGCCATTTTTATTATAATATTTACTTTCTGATAAAAGAATATAAACTTTTTAAAAGATTATTTTAAATTTATGTATTGAAATATCCTTAAACAGCGTTCTGTTATTAACAGAAGCTTTAAAATCCACAGTAAAAGGAATATGTTAAAAACAGTCACATTCAGCTGTGCCTAATATAATAAATTCTAATTTGAACTGAACACATATATTATGTTAAGGTAATATATCATCATAACTAACAGAGTCTTATCAACACTAAAATTCAATTAACAGCACACACAACCACTGTTAACAGACATTAACTATGTTAACTTCAACACTTAAGCTGGCTGTTCTAAAACTGTTTATAAATAAAATGAAGGGCATAATTAAGTCGACTTCTTAGACTACTGTCTCTCTGTGTTAATCTAATCTTGCCATTGCACGTAAGAGGCTAATAAATTAGGGTAAAATATTAAAGAATGTTGATGTGCCAGTGTTATGACTGCTTTTCCAAATTAACACCAATGACAACAAAAGAAGCTTTGAAACTCGAAGTCTGTTTAGTTTGTTTAGTGTCTTCTTATTAACATTTTTTAAGCTGTTGTGGTGCTTGGCCCTGATTAGTTGAACGTAAGGTGAGAGCATGAGACAAACAGCCGACAGCAACATCAAAAGAAACAAACATTCATTACTAGCAAATACATTTTTTGGCATTTCTTTTTTTATAGTACTTCTCTTTGCTTTTTGCTCAAGTTCTAGGCTATTGACACGGTGCCAACAAAAAAAAGGGCGCATGTCGCCAAAGAAAATCAGATGAAGATGAGTATCTGGTGGGAACACAAAAAAAGAAGAAAAATAACAAAGATGAAGCTAAACGAAATTGCTCAAAGATAATGAAGTTTGAACGTGCAAAAAGTTTGTGGTGGCATTCAAAATAAGTAAAGAACCGGTTCTTTATTTCTAATGGTTTAAGGGCAAAACAAATCTTTTGCTAACTGTCTCTCTCCTTCTCTCTCTTTGTCAGTCTTCTTTTCAAAACAAATCTGTGTGTATGTATATAATCGACCTTCTCCATACAACTAATTTAATAACATCAATAAAAACAAAGAGAAGTGAAGGATGGAGTAGGCAATGACTAATGCAATAGCAATAACGACGGCGACAACAACTCTAACTTCACTACCAAATTACCGGACGCGATCAATGACTAAATACACAGAAGACACAACTCACACATACCGATAGAGATACAAAAAAGTCTCAATCATTTGGTTTGTTGACCCAAGCGTAGATTGAATATATTGAAGAAAATGAATGAAAGGCGAAACAGACACAGAGGCAGAAACAGATGTAAAATCGTAAGTGCTGTGATGACCAAGCAAAAGCGCACAAGGAGCCGCCGTTCAAACACGTACAGAAAAACACAAACACAGGCATTCAGAAACAGTCACATGGGAGAGGAGACAACTATCGAGTTGATTCCCTCCAAACCCTTACAATTTAGAGCCGCGCCGAAACAAACGACAAACATAAAATAAAAAGCGAAATGCGTCGAGATGACGTCGTCGCTAGCGTAGGCGTAGAGCCAGCTGCTGCTCTTGTTGTTGTCGGTGTGCCTGCATGACTTTGAATTGAAATTGCTTTTGTTTTTATTTAATGCTAGCAAGCCAAACATATTTCTCAAGGTTTCGCTACAAACACAGTTATTATGTATATATGTATATATATATATGTATATGTGTACATATATTTATACCTAAATACATAAAATTGAATATTGCCAGCTACCTACTACGTTACAATCCAAGTAACAACAATTAAAGTGCAGTTGTATTTATAACTGTAGCGCTTCAAGTATTTTAATAACACTCTTCAATGGATGAATGCTAATTCGCAGCCGTTCACCAGATAAGTTTAAAAAAACACATTTGATGGCTGCGTTGCTTTGCCATTTACAATATTTATTTACACACACGCACATAAAATAATAAATATAAAGAATTCTTTACGTCACATATAAACGCGCAAGTATTAATGTATTGAATTCTTTTCAATATTGTTGATGTTATTGTTGTTTTTATTGTTGCCACCGATTTTGCAGTTGTAGTTTTAATTCGCAATTAGTTAACACAAAACAACACCCGCAATTCGTGTTCGACAGATTTGCGCAGCAATAGAAAACCGAACGCGTCCGCTCTCGGCAAGTGTTGCACGACAACAACAATGAGACGTGAAAAATGAAACACTAGATTGAATATTGAAATGGAACAAAATGAATTTGCGAGATAAACTGAACGAAGTCGGTAAACCGGCATGCAGTGAACAGTGTTGGATAACACAAGCCGAATGCGCGCGCAAATTTAAATAACTGGAAAATAGATATTTCTTACCAAAACAATTCGGGAAAAGTGTAAAACAAAGCGCTTTTTATAAGGATTAATCCATTAGTACGTTTGCTAAAGCTTAATAAAGTTTAACAACTTATGTAATCCATTTGAATTTAAAAACCCTTTCCAAAGTAAAAAGCAAATAGATTTTTTAAATTATTTGTATATATACATTAATAATTTGAATGCTTACACTGCATATGCAAAATGCTTTTTGTTCCTGTTTAATTATCGTAAAAAATATCAATATTAATATACAATTACATAAATAAATAAACATACGCACATACAAATTCGTATACATATATACATAAATATGCAAATATCGTTAAATATATGTGTGTGTAAAATATAAATATTATTACAATTATGTTTACAATTCGGAAATTCAACATTTAAAATACTTTCATAGACAGACAGCAACAATTAGCGTTCAATAACAATTAACTATTTTATTGCATGTGTATAGGAAGACACCGTCGTACGTTCATCAAACATGTGTTGCGCGTACGTGGAGTTATATATTAATATATACTTATACATATAAATATATATATCTATATTTCTTCATTCTTGTTGTTTTGAGCAAACATATATACAAGCATATGAAAACATATATTAATATGTTCCATACGAGACGAGTGGGTTATTATACATATATATATATACATATATATATATATATATATATATATATATATATATAAATTTAAATCTAAATACTTCTAATACTAGAATTATGAACAACTAGCATTGATAAAGTCTACTTCTCCTGCTCCCTATGTTGGCGCTTGAAGCTCCATTCGACAACAACAAAGGCGACTGTACCGATCGTGGCGGTAATCGCCAAAATGCCCAACTGTACGAAGAGGCCAAAATGTGAAGAGTAAAAGAAACTTATGGCCGCCGCAACGGATTGCATAAATTTGAATAATGCAAATGCGCCAACTGCATTATTGACATACTCGCCGCCCAACATAGAATAAATCTGAGTATTAAAGCAGGCATCTCCTAGGCCATAAAGGAAGGCGCATACTAAGGCCATTGCGGCGCTAGGTGGATCTATAAATGATATATCGGTGGTATCCTTAAATGGTGAGTTATTCGGCAAATTTAAAAATGTCATAAAAAATGCAGCCATATGCATTATATATCCAGCAATAACAATGGGATCTCGTCCATAGCGTGTCGTCTTGGAGGCCAATATGCCAAAGAGTCCGCCACCGAACACCTCACCAGCTCCAATGCATATACCAACGAGACCAACAATCTCCTTGGGTGTTGTAGCTATTTTTGAAGTAAAACCAATGGACGAACCAAACACGCCACTGTAAAACGATAGTTCCAGACCTACAAGAAGATAGTTTAGATTAACAATGGAAAACTCTTATCTGGTATGATCTCAATGTCTGCTCACCTGTGTAGAAGAACGCCAAACTAAGTAGAAGCATCTTTTTAGTACAAAACAGTTTTCCAGCTGCTTTAAAAGCATAGATCGCTTGTCCACAGCCCGTATGACTTTGTTCAAGTTCATTATCCTGCTCCGCATTGTTGGGCATAAAACGTAATGATGCCAAGCACATAATACCCAGCACAGCTACTGCTGTGAGTACGCCAATGACCAAATCCCGTGTACCCTTGTCGATATGTGATTTATCCTGGAATTGGAAGTACACAAACAAATTGCCAAAGAATTGACTGCATTGCAGCAGAGCCCAAAATATTCCGGAATTCCGTGAAATTGAATCCGAGTTACTGCAACGTGCCAAATACGTGCCCTGTCCAGTCCAGGTAATTGAAGCACCCAAACCCATTATGGCGCTGGCTACATACAGCAGCCATGTCTTTGGAAAGAGAAATGTTATCATAAAGGCGCTACAAGTATAACCAATCCAAGTATAATTAAAATCAATTCGATTTTTCATTCAAAAGTATTACTCACGTATATGTGAATGCGCCCACAATCATTGCGAGACGAGGGCCTGTAAAGGATATGAATGACGGTGCCAGCCAATTGGAGATGGAAAAGAACAAATATATAATAGCCAGGCTTGTGTAGCCGTCACCCTTGAAGCTTTCATCCTCCTGCGATATGCTGTCCAAGATCGTTTTCTGTACGTGTAAAAATTTCAAATAAAACTTAGTATTAGCACAAGATTTGCACATAAAAATCAATATAAAAATGCGACTCAAAGACAAAAAAATAAAGAATATTTGGATATGTCAACGAACGGAACGGAACAATAAATTTTGTATTTAACTTTTGTTTTTAAATGTGTTTGTTGTTTTTTTTTTTACTTTTTGTTGTTTAAATGTTATGCACAAAACGTGTTGCCTGCTTGAAGGTCATCCCCAACAAAAATTCCAGCTCAAACACAATTCCTACAGCAACACTTCCGATTCTGGAACCTGACTAGCTAAGGCCTATTACACATACATATATACAAATGTATATAGTAGTATAGTATAGTATAGTATAGTTTGCATTGATAGACTCTGAAATTACCTGTAGAGTTTCCCTTTCAGTTAATGTTGTTAACCCAGTTACAAATAGAATTTAGCTCATCTCTCAAGCAGTTTTCATTTAGTTTTAAGCGATTTACTTGGATATATCATAACTTTAAGAGATTTGCTGCAGATAGACCCATACTATAAGGTTATACACAGCTGTGTTTTATATGTAAGATATAAGTTAACTTGAATATTATTCAATATGCAGTAACTCCAAAAACAAGTTTTACAATCAAATTCAAGTGCAATGACAACGCCACAGCTGAAAATTCTTGTATGCTTGTGGCGCCACGGCTAATGTTGACTCTATCATTACCATATTTTGCATAATTTATTTTAGCCAATGCGAAATGTAGGCATAACACGTTTATAGACTTAACATTTATTGAAAAAAGCAGCAAGTAATTTGCCTAAGGACTGCGTGTTACACTAATATAGAGGGATAGAAAGAGAGAGAAAAAAGAGCAAGAAAGAGACAAACAATAATTTAATTAACTCTGACACCAAAACGAGCAACACGCATTGATTAGCTGATCGGTCCTTGTGCTATTTGAATGAGGTCAACTTGAAACTGGAGAGGTTCGCCTTATCAGCAGCACTTGATTTGGAGAGTAAAATATAACTGAAGAAGTGTCTCCTTGGAACTGGCAAAACTGGGTAAATGTCAATGACAGTAAGAGCACTACCAAAGGCAACAGCAGAAAAGCATTGAAAGAAAAGAAACAAAAAGTGAAAGCATAAATTGCGAAACTTAGGAACTAATTGGCACACGCATATCAAATAAAAGTATTTA
This sequence comes from Zygothrica quintamaculata, assembly GCA_037044455.1. Classification (NCBI taxonomy): domain Eukaryota; kingdom Metazoa; phylum Arthropoda; class Insecta; order Diptera; family Drosophilidae; genus Zygothrica; species Zygothrica quintamaculata. Next base: position 346,295 of record JBAMBS010000456.1, read on the forward strand.
CGATATCTGATATAGGCATATAGATATCTGAACTAACAAAAGATTTATTAAATGCTATATAAGCATTACCAGCTTAATGTTATATAAATTAAATTGAATTAATATGATCGCTCTTTAAACTAATAATAATTATAATTATTATTCAAACAAATCTTATTGATATACAAGTATATATATGTATTAATATCTGTAGTTATTATTTGAACTTGTACTTTACACGTTAGTAAATACCAATATATTATTATTATTATTTATTATAGCTATAAACTGATAACATAATCATTTCACATGATCAATGAAAAGTGAAGTAAGTTGGAAACAATAAAAAACAATAAATAAAGTTTCTGAAATGGGGTCAAGTTAGGTTTACTTAAATGGCAATTAGTAGACAAAAAAAGGGGAAAACAATTAGCTGTAAGACTCTGACCGGATAAAGAGCCCGGAGACTTATTGTGATATTCAATTGCAGAGTATTACGCAAAATGAACTGGTGCGACAACTCTCAAAGCGAACCAAATAAACCAAGTGAGTGTACGTACAGTCTGGCTGGAAAGGAAACTGTTGATGACAAACTATCGCATGGTATCGCATTTGTAACTATCGCTTGAAGAAATTTATGTATACTTAATAATTTTTTATTTCTTTTTAATTTGATTAAAGTTTATTGTTAACGCTATTTAAACAGTTCACATTCAGTGTGAGTTAAACGTTAAATTGATATCAAATTTAACTATCGAAGCGCGCAGACGTGATAGACAGGCATCACTAATAAAAACTAGTTTTCGATCTCTTTGACTTTTTGGCAACTTCTCGAAGTTGGCGCTCGATGAAGAGGTATGGAAAATGTGTGTGAGGTGGGGCTGCGGGGGCTTAGTGGGCTCGTCTATAGCACACCCACTTCTATTTGTAGTTGTTGTTGTGTAATGACGTTGCAGTTGCCACCTAACGGTTGTTATTGCTTGTTCAGCCATTGGGTTACATATGGAATCAAAAGTTTATTACTGTCTATGTGTGTGTGCATATTGTATTGGTATGTGTATTTGCAAATTGCATTTGTTGGTCAGCTTGGCCTTGAGCCCATGTCTAACTATACATATACTTATTGCTGTATGCGTGTATGATATGTTTGCGCAGCGAACTTGCAACTGCAATGACATTGAAAGAGTTGACGTTGATGCATTTCTACACACATACACACATACACAGATGCACGTATACACATATACTAGTTGCATATATATGTATATGCATTGTCTACTCTTTTATTCATTGCGCAATCATGTGGAAAACATTGGCAGTATGGTAACTGGTTGTTATCAGGAATGCAACATCTTGGCAGGACACTCGGTTAACAGTTCAAACCGGTAAACATAAATTTGTTACGTGTACTGCCTAGTCTCAGGTTCGGCTCGGCTCGGTTCAATCCCTCACAATATACTGTAACCTAATGCATATTAAAGTCAAATGTTAATGTAATATTTACAGAAATAGTTACTGTTATTTGTACATCTTTATTTATACATCTTTAAGCTAATATGCAAAGATAACTACTTCCGCTTTAGACTGCAACAGGCAGCTTTATCACACATATAACATATAATAAGGTCATAGACATAGACATAGATAAATTCTATTTAGTATTTGCGCAATAATTTGTTATATTAGTTAGTAGTAAATGTACTACATTTATAATATGCCTATATATAGATAGATTGCACCACCTACCAAGGCCTTTAAATCACTCAAAATTGCGCTCTAATAGGCCACAGAGTATTACGGGCATATGTATTACTAATTCTAGTATAAGTATATTGTATTAGTTATACTTATAGCTTGTCGATCGATTGTTTTATTTCATATCTATAGGTTTGGTAAGCGGCTACACGCCCTGCTTTAAATTCCAGCTTGTGCTCAAATCTGAAGCGTAATAAACTGATTTAAAACAAAAAACACAAGAAGCAAAGCTAAAAACAAACAACAAAAAACAAGGAAAAATAAAAACAAATATTTTAAGAAACATACAAGTAAATAACGTTCAACTTTTGAAAGTAAGAGTGCAATTGAATATATATATAACCTTTTTTATTTTGTTTTGACCATTATTAAAACTAAGTTAGTTACCTAAGGTCAATTCAAAACAATCATTAATAAAACATATAAAACCCTTGAAACATTTACTTGAGTTCTAATTTAAATTAAGTAAATATTGTTATATAATAGCATATTTGCATTTAATTATAAATCTATCCTCAAAACCATAAAAAATAAACTAAATTGCACCTTGCGGTCAATTTCAGATCAATTTCCAAGCGTCGCGTAAAAAAATTAAAAAAAAATTCAACAAAAAAAGTAGAAATAAACCAAAACTAAATAAAACCTGAAATTCCAACAGAAAATTCAATGCAAATTGGGCGTTAATACTAATCAATCCGAATTTTAAATACCCTTTGAGAGTAATTGTATTAAATTAGGCCGAAAGTTAACTATATTAAAGATATTTACAATACACTATTTTGAATAATATGGATTAATCCAAACATATACTATTTTACAGTTATTTTCAGTAAAACTGTAATTTTTACTGTTGATAATATAATAAATTTATAATATATAATATTGATAATATACACCACAAGTGTATTCAAAATATATATTATATATATTTAATATTTAGCAACCGGTTCACGTAGCACAGTCCAGTTCTATATGGTATATATATATATATATATATGTATATATCTAGATTAACTGAACAAAGGCTCTGTCAGGCAAATCTTTGCAACAAGCAACAAGTGAATAAAAAGCTATATATAGCTATAACTGTGAATGAAGTGCGTAGAAACATAAAACTCATCATTATTCGAGTATTATAATTATTATTCATACATTGTTGAATTGTAAGTTTTCTTATTACAAAGACAACTAACACAAACAAAAAAAAAAAATAAGAACACACACGTACACGCATACAGTAAAAATAAAAATTTGTGTGGGCGTTGTCATCTTCACATTTCCCTGTCATCAAGTTTTTTATTGTCAGTTAAGTGAATGGTGACCTTTAACCCAAGGACCTGAAGTTGACTCTTTCATTAAAAACAAAATCATCAATTGAAATTCACAGAACTCCAATTGGATTAATCAAACTGATTTATGGCATGCTTTAGTACATAAATAATATTACTGGCTCCAACATGAGCAATCAAATGCTGTTATCAGCTTTATGTAAAAATAACAGTATATAATGTTTTCATTAAAGCTCGAGAATAGATAAAAATGTTAGGGTTAACATTGCTTTAAGTGGATTTAAGTTACTTTTACTTTTCACTAAGAAAAATCCGTGTAGTTTAACACAATTGCTAATTGAATGGGAATCAAAGCAAACACACATATGTACATGTATAAGTGTAGATAAGTATGCGCGTACATATATGTGTGCTTGTACAAAATGCATGTGTGTGTGTGTGTGTTTGCATGTATGCGTCTATGATAAGGGCAAGCGCAGACGAAAACGTCGACAACGGCGTATGTCAAGGCTACTAAAACGTCAATTGGCAAGGACAAGGCTGAAAATAACCCCCGCCACAGGGATATAAACTATGCTTACGCACACACACTCTGCAACACATAAAACACACACGCGCATATATAATAATAATTACATATGTGTAGATAATAAAACAAGCGCGTACTCACCTCAATATTACCAATCGTTTGAAATGCAGTAAAAACAAACATAAAGCCGAGGCCCAATATCAGTACCATTAGAAATTTCTTATCCATTTTGATGGCTTGTTTTATCTAGCTTTTAATATATGTTTTAAAATTTAATCAAATACTATATTATGCATATCAAACGTAATGCATTTGACGTCACAAACAGACAGCAATGCGGGACGGTTCGACAGTGAGAGTAACAGCGAATTATTTAAGCACGGTTAACAATAAACACAAACTGCACTCAGTAATATATGAATAAATTATATTACAAACTTATTTTAATTAAAAACAATTAAAAATCACAATCCAAACAAATCTTCATGTAAATTTAGATAACCGAAATCACATCAATCGTCTGTTGATGTGACTATGATGAAGTCCGAGAGTGGATTGAATTTCAAAAAAAAAGAAAATGTCTTAATGTTTACGCTGCCACACAAACACCATCCCACATACACCGACACCATTCACACACATTTATCTGTATTCATAATAAACAAAAACACTTTACGTTTTCTGTTATCATTATGTTATTAACAGCGACTATAAATTCTTTTGTGCTTTTCATCCCGTATAATGCTAAATGTAGATATTTTCAGAAGTAATAAGAAAATAAAATCAATTTAAATAAAAAAAAATTTATATTTATTTTTAAATTAAAATTTTACAGCTAAAAACTTAAAACTTAAACTTAAACAGATATAAGTGCTGTACAATGTATGAAATATTTTTTAGTGTGGATAAATATCAAAAAACAGTCTATAGTATCGTACGATAAAAATTGGCGCGTTGCTTTGAATTTACTGATTTAAAATAAATGAATTTCATCAAAATCATTATAATTATGGTAAATATCAACTTAAATAAAAGCAAAATGTATTTATATGTGTATTATCATATAAATAATGTTATAATATGTTCCTTTTATTAAATTAAGCAAGATTTGGTGCACCTGTTAATTTCTCGCTCTCAGCCCAAAGGAATTTAATAGTTGCCTCGTCGGTGGCAACCTTATTCACTTTCTTTGGCTTACAATCACTAAAATACAAGCCAGTTACTCCAACCAAGTCGGGTTCCAAAGCTACATATAAACTTGTTTGCGCACCGCTTTTGGGTGTCTTCAGAAATGGTGACATTACCGGCTTAATAACGTGTCTATAAGACAAAAGATAGTATTAATCAAGTGAGTTAGTAAACTTAATACAATATTTACCTTCCCACACTACTCTGAAGCGCTTTCCAACTTCTAAAAAGCTCTGTATCTACAACACCTGGGTGAAGTGCATTAACAGTTACACCTGTACCATCCAAACGTTTTGCCAACTCTCGTGTAAACATTACATTAGCCAATTTACTCTGATAATAGTTATCAGACTCATTATAAGATTTTTCACTGTTTAAATCCTTAACTTTTATCTTTCCATATGCATGAGCCATGCTAGATACATTAACAATTCGGCTAGGTGCAGATTTCTAAAATATATAAATCTATATAATTAGCAATTAAATATTTACTATCTTAACTATACCTTCAACAGATCCACCAATAGAATTGTAAGTAAAAATGGAGCCATATGATTTACACCCAACTGCATTTCGATACCATCCTCAGTAAGTCTGCGTTCTCCGAAGCACATACCAGCATTATTGATAAGTATATCCAATCTATCCTGTTCACGCTTAAACCTGTATGTATATAACATAAATCCATGTATTACACATTTTTAATATTATGATAAGCAACTTACTCTTCAACAAAATTTCGAACAGATTGTAGGGAAGCCAAGTTAAGTTCTAGGAAAAAGATATTCTTATTTTTCGTATCCTCAATAATTTCCAGACGTGCCTGTTCAGCTCTATTCCTATCCCGACATGCCATATAAACAGTTGCTCCACGACGTGCCAATTCATGTACAGTCTCCTTACCAATTCCTGTATTAGATCCCGTCACAATTACCACTTTGCCAGTCTCATTTGTTTCCCTCTTAAACTGTCCGTCCCTTAATGGTAAACAAAATCAAAACTAGGAAAATATTTTATTTAATAAGTGTATTGTTTCAAACCTAGAAAACATTTTGGAGTATTTTCGTATGTTATTCACTACAAGTTAATATAACGACTGTGTCGCAATAATACCATTTAGTTATAACAATTGCCGAGGTGTATCTAAAAATCTATTCAAGTTGCCAACTCACGATGATATATACATATTAGTGGGATTTGCCAAACTTTAAATACTCTTATCAAAATATAAATAACCTTTTCAAAGTAATAATAAATTGAACATTAGCGAAATTGGAAATCTAAGGCGAATCTTATCAGATCGGTTTTCCTTTTCCGTACTACATATGCTGTGAATATTTCCAGTTAACTTCTTAACCACTTTCCGAAACATATATAAATACTGTCAACTGTAAGGGTATAGCATAACAACAATCCAATATGATACAAGGTTGTTGCTTGCATAAAGATAAGCTACAAATAAATAGTACACTTTGGTTATCGAAAACTTATGAATGTATATGAATATAAATAAATATATACAAATACATGTACATATTAATCATAAAATTCAAATTTAGATTTAGTATCGGCGTTACTATTAGAGGGTTGACAATTAGTTTTACTTTCTTCATCCGATTTATCTTGTTGAAGTAAAACATTATTACAAATGGAATTGTCATCTTTACACCTGTCCACTGGTACGTGTGGTAATGATTTTGCATTTGTTTTTGATGTAAACTCTCCTAAGCCCATAGCCTTTAATATGCAAATTGGATTAGAAATATCCAGTTTAGAATAGGTATCAGTGGCAACTTGAGAATTATTTGTGTTCGGGATTGGTTGCAAAGTATTGTCTTCACATTTATTAGCAGATGAGGAAGGCTGTGAATTATCGTCGCAGGAAATGGTTGCATTGGAGTTTGATTTTTGAAACTTGTTTTCATCGATATATCCAGAATTATTTGTATTGGCGGTGGATTCTGGCGGAATATCCTCTTCTACTTGTTTTAAATTCTGTGAATTTGTATTTGATACTTGCGACACATCATCATTGTTAAATGCAGATGCTATTGAACTACAATATGAAGATGACAAACTTTTATAATTTTTGCGTTTGAAAAGAGACTTAATTGAATGAGAACTAGTAAGCTGATCATAGTCATCTTCAACATACTGAGAATCCAGAGACTGAGAATAAGAATAAGACTGCTGCGAATTAATTTCTTGAGGATCGTCCTCAACTGGGACTGTCTTGCCATTGGCTCGATCTAACATCTTAATCCATCCATATGCCGTGGAATATCCAATGGAGGATAAACGACATACACTGCAGTTTGGGGATTCCTTTGAAGATTTCCTTTTTCTAGTTTTGCCACTGGCTGATTTTATTTTGCTACTGATTGGTTTCATTTTGGATGCTTTATATACTCCGTCTTTAATTATAGTCCTCTTCACTGTCTCTTCATTAATCAATCTACGACGGCGTGTAGCACCTTTATTTATCTTAATAGAAAAAAATAAAAAATAATAAATAAGTTAAAAATAATAAATCATAATACCTATAGGAGAAATTACATTTTTTATTTTATAAGGTGAACCGGGAGGATTCACTCTGATCTGCGCCCGGGCTATATTAAAAAACTCCACATTGTTGCCCTCTATAGTATAACGAATAGCAAAATCTGATGTACCAGTGCAGGCAAGCACGCCCTCAGTGGTTAAAATCGATAGTGATTGACATATACCATCTTCCAAATCTTGCTTAGTGTCGGTTTCATGCAACATATCTTTCACTTGGTTAATAATTAAATTAACTGGCACAAAGCCACCATTTTGAAGTTGTAGATTTTTGATGGCCTTAAAGACACATCCATTAAGCGTAAGTCGGGATGTATTCATTTGGTATGTCAAAGAAAACGCTGTAACAAGTGAATTTAGAAACTGAAGAAAAGTAAGTAACTGTGATATCAAATTTCTGTAATACTGAACCATATATATATATGAATTATATATATTAGAATGAAAATTTTTAAACTAATTTAAGCAGCAAAAGGAAAGGCAAATGTTTACTTTGATTTTATTTTTATAGTTTTTGAGTATCAATTTTCGAATTTATTTATTCATATTTTATTAACATTTTTGTATATCTGAAAGGATTGTTACGTGTTCTAACATAGATCGTAAACATATAATAAATTTGATTTTGTTTCTTAATAATATAATCTATATGTTGCACATATATGTACTAAAATCTTGATAAAAGTGAAATCTTTTTTTTTTTACTAAAAGAATAAGTAATGTGCGATTCATTTAATTAAATTAATAAGTTTTCATTTGTGCTCCAAAAAGATTTTACCAATTAAACCATTAATAAAATTCTTTTTATTAGTAGTTGTATAAGTAGTTTATGGTATATGGTATGTATATATATATATATATATAAATATAAACTTCATAGAGTGTTGTACAGTTTGCCGTTTGGTTTTTTGCTTAAGGGAAAACAGTACTTCGTACTATTGGACTAAGGCTCGCAACCAGAACGGACACGATCTGTATGTGCCTTTAAAAGTAAAGCATATATGGAGCGAAATAAAATAAACATTCCATTTCCAGAGCTGGTTTAACACAGACGGTACACAGTAATAGATAAACAACTGTTATTCATCATTAACATTGTTTCTTAAAATTATTTAAAGGGTTTCTTCGCTTTTGCTTCCATTCATCTAATCCTTTACTTCATTCATTATAATCATCATTATGTTATGAAGCGTAAAATGGAAATTGAATTTAGTTTTTATGCTGTTGTTTACTAATTCTTGTTTTCTCTCTTTTTTTTTTTTAGTATTTTTGTACCAATTTGTGTTGGCGTTTTTAGCTTTCCATTTTTCATTTACTCGCTCTTCTGATGTGTTATTACCGCATCATCGATCTCTTCCTTAGGCTGATCCTTATCACCCCAGCCCCAAGTGGCATGAGTACCATCACCTGTGCGCTTAACACGCTTCTTAATGATGTCAGGTGAGACACTCTTTAGATCGTAAGCCCATCCAATTTTGGCAAAGAAATCAATGAAGGCTGTAGTCAAGTTAAGCGAGTACTTGCCAAACTCAGCGGTTTTGTAGTCCCAAGGGAATACATGATGATAGTTATGCCAGCCTTCACCAAAAGCAAGCATAGCCACAGAAATATTCTCCGATGGATTAATGAATCTGTAATATAGTAATATTGTAAGAATTATATTTGAATTAAATGTTTTCTTGATCAGATCTAAACTCACCTGTCATAGGGACGTCCGCCAAACTTGTGGGCCGCACTGTTAACCAGCCAGGTCACATTCAAGATAAAACACCAACGGAACATGGTAGCCACAAACCAGGCATTCATCAAGGTTTCTTCCCAGAAATACATAGGTGCAATAGTTGGCAAAATGAAACAAGCCAGGGGCATCAGAATCATATAGTGCCTAAACGGAAACCCTTTTAGTATATAGGTAAATATATATAAATATAATTGTTCACATACTTCTTCTGGAACATTAAAACACGATCGGCACGCAGATCAGATAGATCAACACCTTTACCCTTGGCTTTTACTTCGGGATGCTTCTTGCACAGAAGCCAGCCAATGTGTGAAAAGAAAAAGCCACGCGTAGCATTGTGTGGATCAGCATCGGTTTCTGAGTATTTATGATGTACACGATGATCACGTGCCCAATGGTATGCAGCATCCTGGAATGCGATCGTATTGAAGATAGCAAGCAGTACACGTAACGGCCATTTAGCCTTATAGGAACGATGTGCCCACAAACGATGTGCTCCAGCAGTAATACCCAAACCAGATGCAACATAAAGAGCAAAAGCTGTAATTGAACACAAGGATTAACATTTGTTAATAACACAATCACTTAAATATAATTTTAAATGCAATTGTTTCAAAACTCATTCGCCTAATTAATAATTTTTACCAGTAATAATATTGTTGATAAACAAGTTAAACAGATTTTGTAATTTAAAACAAATTAAATAAGTGTAAATAATAAAAAGCAACCAGTTTTAAATTTGAGTTTTGATTTCATCAAATGTTAACGATATCAGTCGATAATTAATTGAAAATGTTTTCGAACCTAATCAAATTTTCTAAGCGATTATTCATTTCATATATGGAAATTGGGGAAATCAAATAGATATTGTATTCTAATCTAAAGTCTATTAATATTATTATAGGCAGGCCTAAGGCTAATTATTGTTAAATGTCTATTCTATATGGTATGATACTATTTTCAATGTTATCTGTATTCAAATTTGAAATAAACAGCTTTGATAACCTTAGAATTATAATGCTAGGCACGCGACATAGAGTATGTTTGTGCGTGTATAATGGGAGAGAGAGAGAGGGAGAAAGATAGGTGACAAATGGAATATCATGTTAGGTATTGGGTTGCCAAGTTAGTATTTAGAAACTTACCAAGTGCAATCGTTTGCCACTTGGCCGAAGTAAAGATTAGCCATGCGCCATATAATGCAGCTAGATGCAAATATCCGAATAATAATATATTCCGCCAAACTAATTTTAGTTTGCGTTTTTCAGCTTTTTTCATGGATACGATATCCTTGACAAGGCCGCCATCAATGGTCTCGGCATCGCACTCAAAGAGTACACCCGTTGAATCCTGTTGCAATTTGGTGGGATTCTCCTCAGATTCAGCAGCTGCTGTTGCAGCGGCAGCGATCAACGAATCTGTAATCGACTGCCCTCCGGCGGTTGCGTTGGGTGGCATATTTTAGCAGGTGCTGAAATAAAAAAAATTAACAATAACATTTTTATATGTACACTTTAATTGGAAACATAATTAACAAACTTAATTGTAAAACTTGATCTTGACACGGTTATTTTTGGGATACCGTGTCTATAATGACACCTTTAGGGGTCGTCAGGGTCGTATTTATGGTTGTAGCCCATCCTCATTTAATTGCTTTTAGTATTAAATAAGCTTATGCTTTTAGTTAACTAAAAAAAAACAATTAGTCTGTAGAGTGTAAGACTTGTATATTCAAGCAGGTGGAAATATAAATCGATAAATTCGTGTATGTCCTTGTCAAAGGATGTTTTGCAGTTATAGCGTATATTAAATTCAATTTAAAACCGGCAAGATAATAGACACATAGAAGTAGTAACGTGTGTCCAAAAGAGATAGCCAATGCTTGTTTAACTCTTTGCACTCTCATGTGGGTCACTGGTGCCTGGTATGAAGGCCAAGCATTAACTAGTATAAAGCTGCCTTTGTGTACGTGTTTTGTTTATGTGTTTGCTTGTCTCATGAAAAACTTTAAAAAGATAAAAACAGAAGCAATCAAAATTTACAACTGTTAACAATTTGAGTTTTTAGTTAGAAACACAAAGCCTGTCATTAACGTTTAGATGCACTATAGTTCAAGCTAACATATATGTATGTGTTTACAACAATAACATCTACTATTTGAACCTTTTATAAATATATAAAAAAAAATTTTGCACAGCCCGACAAACAACCTAACAATTGTGGGTTAGATTTTTAACTGTACAAGTAGCAAAATCGCGCAAAAGCAATTAGCAGCTGTAAACAGTAGTTGGCCAAAGACAGAAAAAGCTCTTGTAAGCTTTATACACAAAGAATGGTCAGGTGCGGCGAAAAGCTTTTAGATAAGTGTATGTAGTGTGTAGAATTTAAATAAAGCATAAATTGAATTAAGAATATATCAAAACATTGAACATTATTCAGGGTCATCTATAGTTTCAAAACACAAACATGTATGAATGTATGGAAAATTATTATTATTAAAACAGTATAAAGAACGTTAAAACATGTGTTGTGCATACAACAATATTGTAATGTAAACCACGTGAAAAATTGCACCTTAAAAATCATACGATGCTTGCACAACGTATTTACCAACTATGGCGTTACTTTAAGAAAGAAAGAGGAAGAATTATAGCAACAACAAGAGATCTAGTTTAGGTTAGTATACTGGAATACATACACACATTGGTATATACATATGGAGTGTATAAACAATCAGCAGATCTTCATAAGAAAAAAAAAAGCTTTGAAATATGGCGCACAAATAAAAAGGAGAATCAGTACTCTGAGAGCAAACGCCACGTAAAGCAAACAGCTGTTATTGTATATTCGTGGCGAAAAGCGAGGTCTCCAAATGTAATAAAACCGGCATATTCGAGTTTCCATGAATTTGACCAGGGTTCCGCATCTGATAAAAGCCCAGCAATGCCTTGATATTGAACTTGAAATATGTTGACGTAGCCCCATTGGTTGCAATGCGCAAACCGGCGGATATAATAACAGAGAGAAAAATATATTTTATGATATACAAAAAGAGAGAGAGTGAGCGCAAGCAATTAGTTAATTTCGTTGTATAGTATCACGTTGAATCAGCATGATTTGTTCTAAGCTTACTTAGTTCATGCATTTAATATCTTTTTTAAGTAAAGATGCAAAATGTTCTTATAATTTCAATATAAAATTGTTAGATTTTTCCATTGTTTTAATCGACACGCTCATTTGAATTACATTTCAAGCACATATGAATAATGAATGGATTACTCATTTCTAAATTTAAACCAATCGTAGACTAAATTTCTACTAAATGCATATCATTAAAATACAACCTTACTCAACCGTTTGTTAACAATGGGTCATTAACCATTATAAATATGTATCGATATAATGATTTACAAAATTGATACATAGTAAACAAACAGAATAAGTGCAAGTACAATGAGTACAAATAAATGAATAATACATACATGGCTGCTAATACTTGTCGTATCTTTGTATAAGTGTGTTAAGCACATGGCTCAAACGGTAAAACGCCCTAAGCATAAGACCTCAAAAGATTTATATTTTTAACCTTCATCGACTAGACGCATTGACCGTTAAACTATAGCCTTCAAAACTTTGAGTAACGCTTTAAATCTATAAATTTAAAAGTCTTCACGATCTTTGTGCCACACTTAAATGCGGTTTTGGACTTTAATCTGGCAAAAACTGTTGAAATTACCATAAAAAGAAGTGGTGTTGAAGAGAATTTTAAAGAACTCGGTTTTATTTTATATTTTTAGGCACTTTAGCTAAAGTCATTGCAAAATTGTAATTTATTTATTTATTTTTTCTTTTTGTTGGTTTACGTAAACACAGGCAAATCCTGTCGCCTGATTTGGCAATACTCCAAAACTGCAGCAAAATGATAAAAAGCAAACACTAACCTGTTTTGTTGATGATGTTAATAAACGTTGCTTTTCGCGATTTTCTTTTAGAAATCTAAAAAAAAAATAACACAAACTCTAGTTCAATGCGAAGAGCTTAATGCAAACACGTCCGCACGGTTAACGTATTCAACTCAAACTGAGAGCAACTAGTGAAGTGTGGTGAAAATTTAAACAATTTCTGTAGTAGCACTCAGCCGTTATTCGTTAGATGCGACGCAAAACTTTTCCTTCCCCTTTCTTTACTAACGAAGAAAGTATATGTATACATACACACATACAAAAATGTAGATAAAGTTAGATGAACTTGGAAGATTACCACCAATCAGTTTGCACGTACGTATGAAATGCAATTCATTCGAACGCACGAATCTTTCAGTGGGTTAATGTTAAGCACGTTATAGTTAATATATTTAAAGTCAATTTGAATCCTTCGTAAACAAATTAGTTTGTTGATCGGCCAATTACATTTTAGGTAATTCGGATATTAACCAATTATATTTTAGATAACACGCTGACAATGTCTAAAAGTATACGCAAGAATATATATATAACACGTAAGAACTTTTGCACAATGAACTGGTTATAATAAAGCGACTACATACATAAGTACGTAAATACTTATATCGCAGATGATAGATTACGTGTTAACTGCTTTTAATCTTTGATATGGGTTCAGAGTAGTTAGGCTAATATTAAATTAAGATTAGTCAATATCAATATTAGCACATTTTTATGGAACTGTATAAGTTTATTCTGTACTTTGATCATTTTAAACAAGTTAACTAGCAATCAATAAGGGGTAACCACATGTACGCTACCTATTGGTCGTATTATCATATCTGACATATTTTATAAACAGTCAGGTCTCACTTGAAAAGAAATAGTATTATCACATTTTATTTAAACTACACTTATATTCATGCGTCAGAGCTTGCTAAAATTTAAACAAATTGATTAATACAATTTCGAACTAAACACAGAACTAAAATAAGTATTGAAATACTTTAGTACGTTTTATATGTGTATGATCAAAATATTTGATCAATAAAATAGATATCTTCAAACTCCAAACAAGTATTTATATTGTTATGCAAAAACTACAACCTCGACTGGTCGTGTTAAATTAGACAAAAGACCTTTTTAATACTAAAACGGAAATGAATTATTGACCATAGGAATCAAGCTTAATATTCAATAAAATACATTTTCGTTACATAAAACCTAAAAAGATTTTTCTTATGTTTAATATAAGTTTTATTCTTTAATTATATCAATTAGGATATAAAATCCTAAGAAATATTGAACTTTTTTTTTAAATTGAGATGTAAAATTCTTTGTTTAACGGACTGTATGTAACTGAATGAAATTCTATGCAGTTTAAATGAATTAGATGAATATATCGCATGCCGAACAAATGTTCAAATATCGTTAGCAACATACACAGATGTTGTTGTAATAGGTAAGCAAGATGCTAATAACAGCTGTTGCACATGCCGGTCGCGAGAGTTTCTGCACATAAAAATTTACATAATTTGCGTCGACAACGTTGGTAACATTGGCTATTGCGCATTTATAGTTGTGTAGGGAATAAACTCTTAGTCCAAACTAAATCAAATTAAATATTGATTGTATGTTTTTAAATATTTTAATTTGTTGTCAGCAAGTACCACGTCAATTGATTTTTACATTATGAAAATGCACACACCTACAGTCATAGGCATCTATTTTAAAGGAAACACGTGATGCGTGTATGTACATTCATGAATACATATGTATGTATGGGGAAAATAGCAACTAAATATTTCGTCAATGCATACAAAATGTCACTAGGAGTGTGCGTTGCGCATCAGTTCATTGTGATAAGCAAGTAAACAGCATCTTTAAAATAAACATCGACAATTATTTGCTATATTTTTCCTTTAACTCATATATATGAAGTATGCAAACGGCTATACCACATATGCAGTTACATAGGGTATATTTCTGATGCAGTTTATGGCGTAACACAAATCGAGAAACCGTTTTACTTACTTGATACAATTTAATAATAATAATTTTTGTGGTTCTATTAAACAGATTATGATAACAAATTCTATTAACTTGTAACTGCTTACGTTTTGTTATGGGTTTTGTGAAAAATTAGAAGTAGTAAATATCGAAGCCAATTGCAATTCGATATTCAAACTACTTTTTTTGCAAGCAGCTTATCGATATTTGCGTTGGATACGATAAATATTAAAAGTAATTTGTTGTAAAAAAATACATGTTGTTGACTCTTTATTAGCGACATCTTTCATACAATCTGCGTAGGCTATAAAAATGTGATTCTATTGAAACTATTATACTTTTTTTTTTATATATATATGAAAAATAATATATATATATACATGTTTATAGATATATATATGTCTTTAACTGATATCGCACAAAGATGAAATAATTCTGGTTGGTTATTTAGTAAATGGACATGGTTTAATATTCCTTTTAATTTATATTACTGGAAATATCGAAGACTCTACAAAAATATATGTCATAATATCTGGAACGATAATTTTACATCAGAATTAATTTCTGGTACTTTCAAAATGTCCAGAAAATTGGATACAAACGGTAAAAAGGACGAAATGGAACGTCCTGTCAATTTTATGCAGAAATCACCACTAATGCGTGTTGCTATTCAAGGAATGTCAGAACTAGTTAACACGCGTCTCTCCGAACATTCATTGGATCTATGCCTTGAGTTGTTGGAGGGGGGTGTGCATCCAAAGGCTCTGGCTCAAGTAGTATTGTATATTCTGGATATAAAAAGAAGGCGTGATATCGAGAAGGGACCCGCCCACTAATTATATTTTTGCTCAAGGACTTCTAACTTATCAAAAAAATGCTACCAATAATTGATAAGTCTTATCTGCAGCTGCGGATTTGAAAGAGTCTAGACTTAATTATTTATGCCGTAAAAGAATATATTGCCATAAACGTAGATAATGATAGCTGATGTTAAAGCCAATATTGTATTTTAGTTATGTATTAAATTAGAATAAGTTAACTAATAATAATAATAGGTTAACACGTTTTTATAGCTCAAAGCGTACAATAATAAACAAATGATTACTTCAACAAAATTATTGAATTAAG
Organism: Zygothrica quintamaculata; assembly: GCA_037044455.1. Lineage (NCBI taxonomy): Eukaryota > Metazoa > Arthropoda > Insecta > Diptera > Drosophilidae > Zygothrica > Zygothrica quintamaculata. Next base: position 362,414 of record JBAMBS010000456.1, read on the forward strand.
TGTATCATTTTGCTTTACGTTCGTTTGTTATCCAGGCTCTACTGTAATCATAAAATTTGTAGAGATTTAAGAAGGACTTTTATAATAACAAATTAGCAACATTCATTAATAGTTCTTAATGTATTTAATAATTTAAAAAATTCATAACAGTCCGCTTTGGATCTTGCCGTAAAGATGTTCTATATGTACATCAAATTTTATGTAAGTCCTATCTATTTATCTTTTGGCTTGTCTTTTGGATTCTGGCTGTCCGTTGCTTTTTGTTCAGTATTGGGTTCCGGTGCAGCCTTCTTCGCTTTCTTTTGGGCCTTCTCTACCTGTTTTTGCTTTTCGGCCGCAACAACGGCAGCTTCTTGCTCTTGCTTTAATTTTTCTTTTTGAGCAGCTGCAGCTGCCACATCCTCATCATCCCAATCGGCCATTGAACGATCTCGTTTAAGCCACGAGTGCGTGGTGTCTGCCTTGAATGCTACACAAAAAAAATTTTAATATATATTATTATGTATTTATATTATAAATATCTACTTACTGTTATTAAACCACTTGATGCCATTTTGCATATCTTCGATAATTTCGCGTGAGGTATACATGACTTCATTCTGTACTGCCTGATGGAAAGTTGCTGTTTCAAACGATGCCGAGTATACAGAATTGCGATCATGAATTAGTGCACGTTGTGGGAATTTGACCAAACAGGTAGCCAATTCCAGAGCATGGGTTAACGCAGTACCTGTGGGCACAATGCGATTCACTAAACCAATATCGTGAGCTTCCTGAGAGCCCACCGGACGCCCCGTAAGTATTAGATCTAATGCACGTGACAGTCCTATCATAGCGGGAAGACGAACTGTACCTCCATCAAGCATTGGGACACCAAATCGTCGATTAAAGAAACCAAGTACCGCAGATTCTTCCATGACTCGCAAGTCACACATTAGAGCCAATTCTAGTCCATTGGCTATGCAATAACCATTTATACCACAAATAACTGGTTTCTTAATTTGACGACGTGTAGGTCCAACGGATCCTTCGGGGCGCATCAGTATATCTACACTTATTTCTTCCTTTTCGTCATTGCTCATCTCCAGAATGTCAAAACCTGAACAGAATGATCCCCCTACGCCGTATAAAACTGCTACCGGCGAAGTTTCATCAGCCTCAAAGGCGGAAAAGGCTTCGCAAAGATGCGCCGCTGTTGATGAATCGATGGCATTCCGCTGCTGTGGACGATTGATTCCAATCAACGTTATATTTTTATCCTTTTCCACAAGAATGTTAGTCAGTTCCGGTTGTGTTTCCGAACTAGTTACACTATCTACAATAATAACAAATTAATAAACAAATATTATGTCATATTGCGTGAAACTACCTTTACGCAGTGCATTTGTTGTGGCTAACATGCGGTTAGTTGAGAAACGAACTTGTTGGCCTACCAACTGCCCCAGCTGTTTACCAAGTTTGCGAAGCATTTTAGTTACAATCCCAATTTGTTTATTATTCAAATTAAACTGAAACCACACGTACTTTGTAAGGAATTCAAGAAATGCGATTTCCTAAACAATAAATGAAACTTGTAAAAAATCTACCAGCTTTTGTGGGTTGCGTAGAGTTGCCAGTCCAACTTAAAAATATTCAATAAAAACTTTACAGCCCTGGTACGATAATAATAACAAATTCACCGATGCAATAGTCCACAAAAAAAATTTATTTACTAATAAGTTTAATATTTCTGATGATAATGATCTATTCGCAAATATTAAAATTCTGGATGAAAAAAAACTTTACAATTTTATCTATTAATTGCCAAAATCTTGACATTGACAGAACTGAAGGCAATAAATTCGTTTACATTTTTATATTTTTCCATGTTAAATATAAATGAATAAATATTTGTATGGATATAAGGTTGATTAACAACTGAATATATCTTTTTAATGTTTTTTATATTTACAAGTTAGTGTTAAGCAAATGTACCTTTCAATTTTAATTAAACTTGACCTTACATGCTAAGGCGCTTTATTTACAAATTTAGCACATTCTTATCGATAAATTAATAATTTTCAGTGTGACTGTTTCTTGGCAAGCCGAGAATACTTAAATCGTATTTTAGTTTTATGCAGATTTAGGCAGAAAATCTGATAAATCCTAGAAATAAATTGAAATATACATGTTCAATAATTTTGAGATTCGTAGGGCATAAAGCGGAATATAGAAAAAGTTCACACTAGGAAGATAAAAGAGAAAGCAATACAATATTGTCAATTTTGACATTTGTTAAGTGTGAAAATAAGATGTATTAATAAAAATAAACTTAAATATTGAACTAAAAATGAGATTTGGTATGCAGTTTTATGCCAATATAATGGTAATGTACTGTAAGTTAAATTATTTATATAAATATTTACTCAATTTAAATATATTATTTAATTTTTATTTAACTATTTAATTAATACCATATAATAACATAATATATATAATAATATTTATTTATTAATTTATTATTATTAAAAGTTTCAACTTGAAACATTCATATGGTTTTCAAAAAATTTGTATAAATGTATTTAACCATTATCGTGTTTCGGTATTGATCGATAATCTTTCATCGCAACAGAGTTCATCGCTAGATTTCGCGCAATTTTAATGAGAGAGCTTTCAACTTAGAAGAGCGTGGGCCAATGTACTCAGTTTGGAGCGGTGTCGAGAAGTGAGTGGTTGTGCACCAGTTAGATAGAAATTTTGGGAATATAATTTTTTGTGTGTACGTAGAATAGAAAGATATGTATCACCTGAAGAGTTTGGCTCGCCAGGGCGCCATGCGTCAGCAGGAGTTGACTGCCATAGCAAAGGCATTGCCCACGGCCGTGCTTCAGACACGCAATTACCAAATTCCTGAACGTCTTAAGGATGTGCCAACTGCCAAGGATCCCCGCTTCTTCGACATGGTTGAATATTTCTTCCATCGTGGCTGCCAAGTATCTGAGGATCGTCTGGTCGATGAAATGAAGGGTAAACTGACTCTGGATGAAAAGAAACAGAAGACAAAGGGTATTCTGCAGCTTATGCAACCCTGCGACCATATCATCGAGATTGCATTCCCACTGCGCCGTGATGCGGGCAACTACGAGATGATTACCGGCTACCGTGCACAGCACAGCACACACAGGATCCCCACCAAAGGAGGTAATGTACCAGTCAATTTTTCATTATTAATTTTATCTTTCCCTTTCGACAACATTTTCTTTTAAACTTTATTAGTGTTAGCTTGTTAATAAATTATAGACAACTTTTGGCAAAATCGATTTTTCTACATAGCTTTTCATTGCACTTTATGTTTTGCTTTTCCCCATTATGTAACTCTTAGAACCAAACAAGCAGCATTTCCTAAATATTATACCCACAAACCTACCAAAACCACCACCACCCACCATCCCACAGAGCTAACTCTGGCGCACACTCAACTCTGTTTACTTATGTTCTGCCCAGGAACAAGCAGTATGTTTTTATTCTATCTTAATGTATTGGTCTCTTAGTTGCATAAGAAGAAACTGCGGGATCGACTGGCAGCGAGAGCGAGACTGGCAGCAGCAATACAACCGTGACACGTGTTGCCATTTGATTTCTAAACCCTTCAAGTGTAGTCCAAAAGTAATTTGACAGGGCTCATATTAGCGCATTTAAAAGATTCCCACATTATTTTATTTATCGCGTTGGCAAATTTTAAGCAATTTCTCTCGTACTTTATTTTTCTGCTTTGCCTTAGTTCTATTTATAATAATGTTTTTTCGTGCCTTTTTATTCTCTTTTGTTATGTTTTCTGTTTTTCTATTGGAAACTGGGACAGCAACAGAACTAGCGCACAGTGTCAGGCAATCGTATAATATTTTTTTGAAATATCTTCAAAAAATACAACACGTTTTATAGTACTACAAGTTTACTATATTACTTATCATAGTCTGTTAACGATTTCCGTTTGATTTCCAAAACAGTTCGTCACGTTCCTTATCAATAACAAAAATTGTTAACGACAAAATGTGATTTGTATTTGGTTTTTGTTTCAACTTAATCGTAAAATATTGTTGAGAGTCAGCAGAGAACTATGATACCATTTTTATGATATTGTTTACAAATTCTTATTAAAGCATTATTTAAACTGGTTATAAAATAATGTATTTATGCATTTGTATTTGTACAAGAAATGTGCGACAATTTGCTGTTGCCAACGCTCTTAGAGATTATCAATTGATTTGCCAAGAGGTTGTTAATAGTTACTGTAAATAAATTAATACACCAGTTACATTATAGCCCCATGCACAAGTGCTAAATTTATATAAGTTATTAAACCCATACTTTTATTTAAACATGTTTGTTTATTGCCTTCAAATGTTTTCGTGCATTTTCCTTTGCTCTAATGTTAATTAATGTTAATTGTCCTATGTTTATATGTGTATAATATATATATATATATATATATATATATATAATTGTTTATGTATTATGCATTCATTGATAGGAATGACTTCATGGCTTAACTTAAATTCGGATATATATTATATTCATATACATATAAATATATATATATATTTTTTTTGCCATTATATTATATTAGTTTTACGTTACGTTTTTGAGCACAGCAAAAATATATAAAAAAGCAAAGGCAAAACTGGTTTTTACAGGAACGTTTTAGGTTATTAAATCTCTTAATTAAGAAAATAATTTGCTTACATTTATATCAATAAAAATTTTGAAAATGGAATAATTTAAAACGAAGATTAGAAGCTCTGTTTTTAGGGACTTATATATAAATATATACATGTGTATATAATATACTTAGATAAGGCATAAACATGTTTTACATTTTATGTGTAAAGTATATATTCTAAATGTTAGTTTTTGCAGTAAAAAGAGTATTTTAATGTCGGCAAAATTATATTTAACACTTTGTAACATGTTTTTGTGTTTTAGTTTCTTGTTTTTGTTTTTCAACTGTTTTGCACGTGATGTTAACTTTGCCTTGAATTTGTCACATGTTTTACAGTATAGACACACTGTGCAGCTATAGAAATGAGCGTAAAGTTTCTTTGTGTATCTTTTCTATGTCGTTGAACTGATGTCCGACAATTGGGCACATTACATATAAATATATTAATATGTATATAAATATATATATATATACATAACTAGATAGTATCTTAAAATAACATTGTCATTAGATCAATAATTGCTGAGTTACAGTAGACCCAGGCTATACAGACAATAAATTCCCCTATTAACAAAATTTCAACATATCTTTAAATTTTTATTTGAACAATATAAGCTAAAACTAAAGCAAGCTACACTATAAAAATCGAATGTTATTCCAGCTATATATTTATAATTACTATTACTTCTCTTATCAGCCAGCAATAAAATACATATATATAGTATATATACAAATATATATATATATATATATATATATATATATATATATATATATATATATATATATATATTATTATTACAAGAGCTCGTGTATTTAAATGAGTTATGTCAACATTGCAATTGTATGTACAATAGTTGCCTTGTTTGCATTTGAGTTTAGCTTCAAGTGGTAAATAATTCAGATAAACAATTAGATACGCCCATAAACACATTTCTAATAACCCAGTCGTATAATTATTACTACATATACAATTCTAACTATAATGATCTATACTCACTTATTATATATATATATACTCACTTTTATTTCTCTCTATCTTCTACATTAATATTTATATATATATATACTTATTTTGGCAATGCTTCAATAGCCTTGGTTTAATAGGAAAACATTGATGTTTTCGGCCCACGGTGAAAATCTTTATCATATGGCTTTCATACTAGTCAGCTGACGTTTTCTAGGGGCCAACCAGTTTCATCTATATACATTCTCGTTGTTATATATATATATATATATATATATATATATATATATATATATATATATATATATATATTTGACAAAAAGATTGTATTTTCTGTTGCCAATGCCGTAAAACCCTCGTTCGAATACTTATAGACGTGGCAGTCCCCAGTCGATCGAGCCCCCAAAAAAAAAAGAAAAAACAACAAAAATTATCGCCTGATTGTATAAGCTTACCTATATACATACATTATAAATATCTATATGTTATAGGTTTTGTTTTTTTTTTGGCAAAAATAGATTTCTATGTTCTAATGCATTAGCAATACGTTCGCTCATAGTATGCGAAATGCTTGAAAGTCACGCGTTTGCGTTTCAGAAGAAAATTAGTAAACGAACAAGTTAACAGGGTGCCATGATAAAGCCGGTTGTTGGCAACAACATTTTGGCTCTTTTTTTAATTCTTTATTCGCTAAGAATATGAATTCACGAAAACGAAAAAACAAATAGTGTTAAGGTTTCTTCTCACAAAAGCAAAAACAGAAAAATATCTTTACGCTGTTGTTATGCGCACACATATTGGTAGTCTCTATACATATGTATACATACACACCTCAATACTGTCGCAAATAGTAAAGCAAATTAACAAAAAAAAATAAACAGCAAATAGAAAAGAAACGCGAAAGCAGAAAAACAGACGCAGGAAATAGGCGATTGAATAAAAAAGAAAAGATTATACAATTTTTGTATTAATTGATGAGAGACAGTTTTTTGTTATTGTTTATATTGGAATGCAGAGGATCGTTTTCCACACACAGACACAAACAGTGCAATATTGCATAGCCTTGAGAAAGTTTTTATGCATACAAATACATATATTAATTTTATTATTCTACATACAATATCAATGCTTATATACTAACTGTGTATATGTATATGTTCAATGCAGCACCATAATGCTAAGAGCTGATAAGGTACATATTATAAACTCATTTTGGGGGTCATTTTGTACAGTTGCAGGCAAACGAATGTGACAAAGATCAACACATGGTAAAATGTATTTGATTAGCTTAAATTATTTCTTATTGCTTGCCTCCCTATTTTCTAGCCGGGGGCTTGTCTACATAAAGATAAAAGGCATATAAAAAGAAAACAATATAAGTGCATTTGTCACGTAGCTCTTTGGCTAACTAATATGTTGTGCTATATTAATTACATCGTAAAATTGGTAATAAATTATTACTTATTTTACCGTTTTATATTTTTCTACTAGTATGCATTTAAGATCTTGCCGATAGCCTATCTTATCGCTTTCCTTAAAGATATAAAAACAAAATAAACAAATAACAACCAGATAGGAAGCAACGTAGTTGCTTACGTCTTTGACTATTGTGATATAAGGGCTTGTAACTAACCTTTAAAACATCTGGGTTTATGTGTTTGACCCAGTTTGTTATTTGCACGTGAGCAGAGGCTGCCAAGAATGTTAAAAAATAACTTTTACTTTTAATATGTATTAAACATGCCGTCGAATTTAGCTTATTTTAAAATTTTTCCCAATTGGATTTAGTCCAATTATTATAAATTCGACCACTGCACAAAAAAAAAACAACAACATAATAAAAAGCAATATACAGACAATGTACGGAATGTACTTATATTAGATAAAACTAATTCTTGCAACGTTTTCAATGACATTGTTGCTAGCTCACACCTGTCGTATACGTAACGTACTTATTTTGATTATGCAATTTTTGTGTTTTATTTGGCTACAGGTATCCGTTTCTCATTGGATGTGTCACGCGATGAGGTGAAAGCTCTGTCTGCCCTGATGACCTTTAAGTGCGCGTGTGTCGATGTACCATTCGGTGGTGCCAAGGCTGGTCTGAAGATCAATCCCAAAGAATACTCTGAGCATGAATTGGAGAAAATTACTCGTCGCTTCACTCTTGAGTTGGCTAAGAAGGGTTTCATTGGCCCCGGCGTTGATGTACCCGCTCCAGACATGGGTACCGGTGAGCGTGAGATGGCCTGGATTGCTGATACCTATTCCAAGACTATTGGACATTTGGATATCAATGCCCACGCTTGCGTTACTGGTAAACCTATTAACCAGGGTGGTATTCACGGTCGTGTATCAGCTACTGGTCGCGGCGTCTTTCACGGTCTGGAGAACTTCATCAACGAGGCTAACTACATGAGTATGATTGGTAAGTTAACTTGTATTGCCCAAAAGAGATTCCATTTTCAAATTAAAATAAAAATTATTTTAGGTACAACCCCCGGATGGGGCGGCAAGACGTTCATCGTTCAGGGCTTCGGTAACGTAGGCCTGCACACCACCCGCTATCTGACACGTGCCGGTGCCACTTGCATCGGTGTCATTGAACACGATGGCACACTCTTTAACCCAGAGGGTATTGACCCCAAACAGCTGGAAGATTACAAGAACGAACACGGCACCATCGTCGGTTACCCCAATGCCAAGCCATACGATGGCGAGAACCTTATGTTCGAACAGTGCGACATCTTCATTCCAGCTGCCATCGAGAAAGTTATCAACAGCGAGAATGCTAACAGAATTCAAGCTAAGGTGAGTATCTGAAAAATAACTTAATCTACTTATTTTTATATCTTATGGATACCTTTTTTCTATAGATTATTGCTGAGGCTGCCAACGGACCAACCACTCCCGCTGCTGACAAAATACTCATTGATCGCAACATCTTGGTTATTCCCGATTTGTATATCAATGCTGGTGGTGTCACTGTATCCTTCTTCGAATGGCTCAAGAACCTTAACCATGTCTCATACGGTCGCCTGACCTTCAAGTATGAGCGTGAGTCCAATTACCATTTGCTCGGTAAGTTTTTCGTTTAAAAATATGATTAAAAAGTAATTTTTAAATATTCTATATCTATATTCTGATATCTAAATTTATATAAATCTTAACTGCTTGTAAGATCAATCATAATGCCATTTCATAAACATTCATTTAAGGGTAAAAGGTATCTTAAATCTATTATTTTATTTATTACTATTATTATTGTATTGTTATTTATATTATTTAGTTTTAATATGCTCTAAGTTAAATACCTTAAGAATTTTTCGTAAAACTTAAAGAAGTGAAATTTTGTTTTCTTAATTTGTTATATTTTATTTATTTTACACAGTTCATTTAAGTGCTTCTTCATACTCGTATCTGATAAATTAATTTTATTTCAAAAACAAATACATAAAACGTAATTTAATTATAATATCATGTTAGTAATTCGTTGTTTATTCTATTTCTTCTTTTTTTTCCGTTTCTCTATCACCAATGTAGACTCCGTCCAACAGTCAATTGAAAGAATTATTAACGACGGTACATTATTATTAATTCTTCTTTTCTATAACTCCACTTTTCTTCCATACTTGTTAATGAATTTCCTTCACCCTTACTCTTTTTGTTATCATAATCGTAACAAACATATATTCCCCATTGGTTTTTGATTCATTTAAAAATTTGTATTTTGTTTTATGTATGTTAAAATATGTATTTGATTTTTGTAGTGTTGCTTATTCCTTTTGTGTTATGTTAAATTATAATTATCCTTCTCCATCAATGATCTCGATCTTATGCTCAATAAGATTTGATTTGATTATATTTAACCACACATACTTTCATATTACATCACTAATTATCCACATGCTTAAAGACTGTGCTATAATAGTTATTTCATTTATATTAACTTTTAAAGTTTTTTTATTAACTTCCTTTATATCCTATATTGTATCGTAGAAAATCCAGCATGTGGCATATTTAATTAATTGCTTTGTCTCTTTTTGTACTTTTCTCTCTATTTCTTCCCTTTTTTCTTTGTATTGCTGCACATGGTTTAATTATGTAAATATATAGAATCTGTGCAAGAATCCCTGGAGCGTCGTTTTGGACGTGTAGGCGGTCGCATTCCCGTCACTCCATCCGAGTCCTTCCAGAAGCGTATCTCTGGTGCGTCTGAAAAGGATATTGTCCACTCTGGACTGGATTACACAATGGAGCGTTCAGCACGTGCCATCATGAAGACAGCAATGAAATATAATCTTGGCCTGGATCTGAGAACCGCTGCCTATGTCAATTCTATTGAAAAGATCTTCACAACATACCGTGACGCCGGTTTGGCCTTCTAAGTGCAGCAGTAAACATTACCAGCAGCCGCAACAAGAGGTACCAGCCGCAGTAAAAACTTAACTAGATTCTTAACCAATAGAACTCAAAGGCAAATAAACATTTTGCATCCGCGCACCTCCGTTAAAAAAAAAAAGAAAAGTCACAAAAGCTAAAGCAAATTAATTTATAAAACTCCTATTTTGTTCAGACTCTTTATCCATTATGTGTTTTGTAGTAAGATGAGGTAAAAGTGAGCTTAATTTTCTTTTACAATGAATATATTACTTGTTGATTTTGTGTAAGCCTTAAGTTTTAGTGAGCGTTAAAGTTAAGCAATTGCATTTTCAGTTATGTATCGTATCGTACGAACGCTCCGTTGCAGCAACTTTTAACGTAATCAAACAAAATAAACTCTTATTAATATATGTATATATTTGTGTTTTTTTTTCCATTTAATTGAATTGTCAAATTGTCGTTGGCGACTAAAATGATCACAATATAAACTTTTAAGTCACAAACAATGCTCGATTCATGAGAAACCAGCTGATAATTACGAGTATGTAATATTACACAATATAATTTTTGATTGGAATGTACGCATATTTAAGATATAATATATAAAAAATAGTAAGTCTACGCATAATACTATAAGTACACTTTTTCGCGATAAGCTACGAAACAAAATACGGGACGATACCTGGTATAAATTGGAAGATTTTGTGGTCATAGTAAATTTTCAATATCAAATCTTTAAACTTAACTAAATATATATACATATTTGTATATGTATATGTATATATATGTGCGTAATAACTTGGTGCTTGATCAGTGCTATGATGTATATTTAGACAGCCAAGGACTTAGGAAATAGCTGCTGTTTCACGTAATCATCAATCATTTCCATGAGTAAGGCTCGAGTTAGTTTAGGCTCCTGCAGTATGTAGCCAAAATCTTTAAGTTTTGTATTGTCCAAATATAAATGCTTGTGATGTAGTTGCTCTTCATCCAAATAAGGTGTAAGCGGGGTATTTTCCGTACCATTGCGCTGACAAATCTCTGCCCAGGGTGCCATATGCTTGTCATTGATTTCGCCTACTGTATCGCTTGGACAAAGCTAAATAATTCATTAAATATTCAATCAGTATATCGTATGAGTCATTGAGAATAATAAAAAGACTACCTTAGTAAGATTGGACATAACAATACCAAAATATTCGACATTGATTTCAAAAATATCAGCGAGTAAATCACTGATGCTACCCTGTGTAGACGATGAATCATCCACAATGTTATAGACCTGACCATCCGCTTTCGAACTCAGTGCCAATTGACAAATAGCGGCACAAACATCACTTATATGCACCGTATTTAGTCGCATGGCATCATTCCATAGTAATTTCATTGTCTCACCGAGGTATTTATAAATGGCTGCTATTATAATGCGTGGCACTGTAGATAAATTTTATGTTATTTAAAGAAATAATCAGTGGATTGCGATTGCGCCTGTATATGGGACTTACTTAAGTAACGCTTATCGCCAATGCCATACACAATGGGTAAGCGAACAACAGTATAGCTTAAATAATTAATATTTCCCAGTTCTTTTTCCACTTTCAGCTTTTGCTTAGCCACACCCGTCCATGGTTCTAGTTTACAGTCTTCTTTTAACGGTGTTTTCTCACTACTGTTTACACAGCCAGAGCTAAGCTCTACATAGCGTTTGACCTGTTGATTGGAGGCCTCATTGGCACAATTAATGCTTAGTTTGTAAATGCCCTCTTTATAGACAGCATCATCTTGATTGGCACGAGTCTCTGCAGCACAATTGATCACCAAATCCCAACCTCGGCCTGTTACTGGGTGTGGCGAAAATGCTAACTTGCATGAAGCTGCATAAGGAGCCAAAACGAAAAACCAGTTTAAGCCGGTGTATGTTAAATATTTGTGAGCGTGAGTAAGTGGGTAGTACTATTACATACCGGCATTAATTAAATTTGCGCTATTAAACTCGACTTTATCATCAGCAAAAGCTTTCATTTGTTCTTCATTCAGCCAAGCCATTTGCGGTGGCGTCTTATCAACAATGCGTATTTCCTGAGTCAGCTCATTTTTAAGTAAGTAAGTAACCAAGTTGCGTCCAATGAATCCACAGCCTACAGATACAAGTGCGATAAATTTTTGTTAGTTATATATTATCAATGCAACGATTCACTTGCATTATTTCAACTTACCACCCAAAACTAAAACAGTAGGTTTCTCAGACATGTTGTAGCGACGAGGCAACCAACGACTACGACGTATGACTAGACACTCGTTTCTGTGTTGCTTAAAATCTTTTAATTATATATG